>JALAZF010000062.1:15402500-15927500 GCA_022829125.1 Lathyrus tuberosus | reverse complement strand
TGTTATTCTGATGGTTTTAACAAACAGGTTCTAACTTTGATAAAGACCAGGTGCTACGTCACTCTAATATTCTCTATGGTCACTTCTGTGTGAAGAAGCAAGAATTTGTTCTAATCTACTGTGCGTCAGAAAGATTCTGAGAAGACATTATGTTGCTGTTGTAACGTCTCTTGGATCTAATCTCTGATAGTGACTCTGATGTTCTATTGCTGAAGCCTGTATAGCTTCTGAGGTCGTTAACTTTTGAAGACTAAGTACTGAAGATTCTAAAGACAAGGTTCTGCTGAACGAAGTTCTGAAGATTCTGAAGACTTAATGATTCAGAAGATTAAATGTTCAAAAGACTAAGTGTTGAAGATTCTGAAGACTCTGAAGACTTAAGTATTCTGATAACCAAGGATTCTGAACTAGAAGTGCTGAAGACTCTGAAGATAAGGTTCGGCTGAACAAGTTCGGAAGACTCTGAAGACTCAAGACTCCAAAGACCCAATGATTAATTCTTCTGATCATGCTTCAATCAAATCAATTCAGAAGCCTCTGATGAATAGAAGAAGATGAAATGTTTGCGTGGGAAAATAGTACATAGTACCGATAAAGCACGTTCCTTTCCACTACCCTGATTTGGTGGTACAAAGGACAACTTCAGTGTACGATTTTCAACCCAGCATAACGACTCTATTTCAACTCACCGTGACTCTTATCATATTACCGATCTGCCCTTCAACGGATCTTTTTCTGGCTATATATAGACTTGATCATTCAACGAATCTGATGTTGATAAACCTGAGCGTAGCGTAAAAGAGCAGATGCATGTGTGCAAGAATGATTAAATATGAGTGAGCAGCAAACGATGTAATACTCAGTGTAGAAGAAGAAGTATCGGAAACACAGGTGTATATGAAGATTGAACTCAAGAAATGAAGAAACTTATGAGTGAACAGTAAAGCACCACAATACAAAGAAGAAGAATGTTATTACTGTAGATTCTCTCTAAGTTAGATTGAGCTTAAAATGTATGTTTATCCTGCTTGTGTAGAAGCATTATTATTGTAAACAAACCTTGTAGCAGACAGTTGTTTGCGTTCCCTAAAGGACCAGTTGGGTCAGAATTTTTAGGGAGACTAAGACAGTGTGTCTTAGTGGTGTTAGTCACTTGCAGTTGGCTTGTGCGTTGTATTCCTTAAGAGACCAGTTAGGTCAGAATTCTTAAGAAGTCTAGGACTAGTGTGTCTTAGAGGTTGTTAGTCACCAGAAGTTTGCTCGTGCGATTGTAATCAGTTTGGTTATAGTGAATTAAGTCCTTGTCTAAGGCAAAATCACCTTGACGGGTGGACTGGATTAGCTTGATAGTTTTCAATTGAACCAGGATATATCGTGTGTCTTTCTTATTGTTAGTTTATTTATGATCTTTATTTGAGTTTCATAAAAAGCTTTCAAAATGGAAAACCCAATTCAAACCCCCCCCCCCCCCCCTTTTTCTTGTGTTTTTCTCACACTTTCAATTGGTATCAGAGCCTGGTTCTGATTGTGATAAACGTTTTATCAGCACTTAACAGTGTTCAGTACCGATCCAGTATTTGTGTGAGATATCATGGCAGCTCCTGCTAAATCCACAACTGAAGGGGAAGATCATTACAGTGCCAAACTACCAGTCGTTGATGGTGAAAGGTTTGACCACTGGAAAGACAAATTAGAAAGGTTCTTTCTTGGTTTTGATGTAGATCTTTGGGGTTTGGTAGTTGATGGCTACAATCACCCAGTTGACGCTACCTGTGCTAAAATATCCTGAAGTAATATAATCAACCAACAGAAGAAAGATTGTAAGAGTCATCATAAGGAAATAAGCATATTGCTAAATGCTATCTCTTATACTAAGCATGAAAAGATGATGCCAAATCTATTCTTGATTCTCTTAGGATGACTAATGAAGGAAATGCTCAAGTTAAGAAGACAAAAGGCACTTGTCTTAATCCAAAACTATGAGGCATTCAGTATAAAGGATAATGAGACAGTTGAGACCATGTCTTCAAAGTTTCAAATGCTAATTGCAGAACTCAAAGTTCTGGACAAAGGCTACTCAACTGATGGGCATATGAAAAAGATCATCAGAAGTCCTCCTAAGAAATGGATACTTATGGCAACAACTCTAAAGCTATCAAAAGATCTCAACAACATAAGTCTTGCAGAACGTGTCAGTTCCTTGAGAAATTATGAGATAGAGCTAAAGGAAGAAGAAGAGTAAATCCATTGTTCTTAAGTCTGAACCTGGAAAGGAAAAGGCTCATCAAGCTGAGGAAGAATCAGAAGATTCTAATGGAAGATCAGAAGATAACATCAGAAGAATCAGCAAAATCTAGAAGCATAACTCTGGAAAGGAAGTTATCTGCTACGAGTGTAATGAGCCAGGTCATTACAAGAATGAGTGTCCAAAAGTCAAGAAGGACAAAGAAGCCTAAAAAGAACTTCTCCAAAGCGAAGAAAGGTCTAATGATAATTTGGGAGGAATCTGATTCAGAAGAAGAAGAATCTGATGAACAACAAAGCAAATGTTGCGTTAGTAGTAACAACTGAAGATGAAGTTTCTGGAGAACCGGAAGATTAAATATCATCAGAACCTGAATCAGACTCATACTCAGACTCAGACTCTTGCTCAGAGATATCTTTAGCAACTCAGTTGAAACACCAATCATGATAACAGAACAGTAGTTGCTCGCAACTCGTGACGAGAAGAAGGCATATGTTTCAAAGTCTGAAACTTAAGTCTAGAGGCTTCGACAGTTTCTGAGGAAACCAGAAAGAAGAAATCATTGGCTTTGAATTCGTTGCTCTTAGTGTTTATTGTTAGGATATTCTGAACGCACTAAAGGCTACAGAATCCATAACACAGAAACAAGAATTGTAGACGAATCAATTCATGTCAGACTCAATGATAAGCTTGACTCTGAAAAGTCAAAGCTAGTTGAAAGGTTGCAGGTCTGAAGGTCGTGTCATTAGAATCTAAGAAGTAGAAGATTCAAGAGAAGCAGACAAAGATGCAAATTCTCCAGATCCAGACACAACCTTATCAGAAGCTGGGAACAATCTATCTTATCAGAAGAAGAATAGATTAAAGAACTCTCATTCTGAAGAATTGATTCTGGAAGATAAAGCTGATCCAGTCAGAACTTGCTCATCCTTCAGACACTCTGAAGAAACTCTTCTGGGTCTAGTGTCTCTGATTGAGTCAATAATAGTTGATGTAGCTTCAAGAGAAAATGAGTAGTTTCTGCCATGCAAGAAGAAATGAATCAATTCACCAAAAATGACGTCTAGAATCTAGAAACAAGCTAGATGAGAAAGGCTGAATTCTAAATGAATCTGATAGAAGAACTCGAATTCTTTCTGGAAATTCAATTCGATCAAAGATCAGAAGGAACGTACATTCATCAGAGCAAGTATGCAAAAGAACTTCTAAAGAAACTGAACATGATGGACTGTACACCAGCTAAAGAATCAAATGCATCCAACATGTATTCTTGAAAAGGAAGAATCTGATTTCATGATCAAGTAAGAGGCAATCAACAATTTCTCTCTCAACAGCAGAAGCAGAGTTCATTTCCGCGCTTCTGTGCCTTATGCAGATGCTAAGGATGAAGAATCAGCTAGAAGATCATTAGATAAATGAGAGTAACATTTCTATCTTTTTTAATAATATTCAGAAGGGAATTTTATGTTTAAAATTTATAGATTCAGACCATCAATGGGCTGATATTTTTACAAAAACCTTGGCTGAAGATAGATTTCTATCTATTCTGAAGCATCTGAAATGGACTACTGTCCAGAGTAAGATTTCATCAAAATCAAATGTGTTTAGTCAGAGTTTGAAGATATCAGATTTTCATGTTAAACTAGGAAGCATTTGTTTTAAACCATAGTCATCAGAAGATGCTTTGTTAGAAGTGTCTCTGATCAGATGGAAACCTTTTGGTTTTCCAGCCTCTGAGGATATCAAAGCATGCCTATTAGTCACCTCGAGTGTTGTGTTTTTGTGAATAGGGTTTCAGTAATTATTATCTATTACACATTAATATCATGTTTAACATTGGATTTGAAAAGTTATTTAATAAGTGTGTAAATCTTTACATCTTCCTTTCTCCTTAGGCATTCATAAATATGCATGTAAGACAAAGACTTCTTGGAACTTAACAATTGTCTTCCCTCCTTTATTCTGTGTCAGACTATGCCCTCTCACCTTCGAGTAAACATTCATTTGTATTTATTGACCGATGTCATAATATGAATAACGTATACTGATTTGTGATCTTTTGGAGACTGATACACTTCTTCATCATTCCCTACTCTTGTCTGTATTCATTGTATTGGAAATGATGAATATCTCATCTCAATTCATCCAGTTTTATTACAATTTATGGTCATCACTCTTTGTTCTCTTTAAATACCACACTTCTCTTCATAACTTCTCATCCATTCTAATTGCTTTCAACGTCTATCCTTTTACTCTCACCATGTCTATCAAAACCTTCGCCGGTAATGAAGAAGCCCTTGAGGTCATTAATGAGAAATGACCATGTCTTCCTAGACTGAAAGATGTAAGCATTTGCATTTCAACCTGCATGCAAATCCAAGGATGGTCAGGATACTTTGCAAGTCTGCATGGACCCATTTATCCTGTGATGGTAAAAGAGTTCTGGAAATACGCAAAGATTGATGAAGACAACAACTCTGTTTGGTCTTCCGTTTTCGTTGTTCCGCTCATAGTAACCCCTACTTCCATCGTCCAAGCCATTCACTGTGTTCAATCAGGGGTGACTGTTGATGAATTCCACCTGAACTATTCCTTTGTTGGAGATCTCATTAGGATTCATGGTGTGTCTCGAGACAAGTATGAACCCTATGATCTTGAAGGACTCCTCCCTGATGGAAAGTTGTGGTTTAAACTACTGCTAACCAACTTTCGCCCTAGAGGAATGGCCAAAAGTACCTTGACTCATGATGTACAATGTCCGGGTGAATCTTCCACAAACCATCTTCAATCATCTGAAGAACTATTTTGAAATCTCCAGAAATCAACATAAGTCCTTCATACCTTATGGAAGAATTCTGTCTGAGTTATTCTACAGGGCTGAAATCATCACTTTAGCCAGAATCCTTGGACCAGAAGATGCTACTTCTGAAGAAAGGTGTGAACGGGTTGATGAGGTGGAGGATTTCTGATAGCTGGTTGGTGAATGTGTCTCTTGGTCTTTTGGGTTGCTTGGTGTTTGGTCACTTCTTCGATTATCAGTGTTTTTCCTGTCCCTTGTCCGTGTTATTGTTTGCTTTCCTGTTTTATGCTTCTGATTCTGTAATGCGCTCTGGCACTTTGTTGGTTTGTTAATGAAGTTCTTTCTTTATTATCTTTATCTTGTCTTACTGCATTTAATAATAATTGTCATAAAAAGGAAGAAGATGACTAATGCTAACTTATCTAAATTCTTCAAATCAAAATGATTAAGTTAAAATCTTGATAATGTGTGAATGATAATGATAACAACTGTTTGACACATTGAGAACGTGAACTTCTTGAGAATAGGCTAAAATCTTTACAGATTCCCTATGACTGTACATTCATAAATGATAAGACATATGTGAGTTAAGTTCTTTTTGAAAATAAGCTATACTCTCTTCTGTCTTTACTTATGCCAGTCTTGAATTTCCACTTATAAGTTTACACTTATTCTTAGTTATTGACTCCTGTCAGAACTTAAATAATGTATCTTTATTTGTGACCTTTGAATATTCAGTTTTAAGAGACTGCTACACTCCTTTCCTATTCCTTGATATTCTTGTCTCTTACTCTGCCACTGTGTCCTTGGCATATCTTATGCGTGATACGCATCTTGACCTATGTCATTTTCTAAGTAAGTAACGTTTCTCATTTCACATATAAATATATACATTTCATTCCTCCTCTTAAGATCTGAAGTATTTGAGCTTACTAGTTCAAAATTACCCTCACTGTCTAAATCTTCTTATTATGTCTCTAATTACTTTCCAAGGAGATGAAATCATTCTTGAGGTCGTATCAGAAGAACAAATCAATCTTCTGCATCTTGGAAACAGTGAAATTGATAGCAGTATCACCTCAATCATGTACTATCAAGAGTGGGCAAAATACTTCATGATTCTGGATAAACCAGTCTACTTAAATCTTGTAAAAGATTTTTGGAAACATGCCTAAATTAATGATGAAGGTTGCTCAATTTCTTCTCGTGTTTCTAGTGTCCCCATAAACATCACTCCCTTCACCATTGCTCTAGCAATTGGCTGTGAGAACATGGGCTTTACTGTTAAACATGTTAAGTCTAGGTATCTTATCTCTAAGGAACTAGCCTCTCTTCACAACACATCGTCCACATATGAACCTCTCAATCCTGAAAATCTTCTTCCCATTCCCAAAGCTTTGTTTAAGCTTTTGCTGACTAATTTTAGTCCTCGGGAAGAAAAAAAAAATCCTGTTTCACGATGATCGAGTCTTTATTTTTCTTCTGATGGCTCAGATGCGAATTAATCTACCTCAGACTATCTTCAATTTTCTGCAAAAACCCATCACTGATTCCAGAAATGGAGATTTCATCAAGCCCTACATACCTTTTGGAAGAGTTCTATCTGAAATCTTCTTTAAAGAAGGAATTGTTAATCTTGTCAAGTCAGATGGTCTAGAAAATGGTCTGTTGAAGACACATTGTGAAGTCTTTGATGGTTAATCTGTAGCATGTCGTGTCTTGAGTTTTCTATCTTGTCTCTAGGGTGTTCTTTATTCGAGTCATGCCAATGTATTTCGATCCATTATTAATGAAACTGTCTTTGTTTATGAGTGTTATGGCCTATCTTAGAAATTTCTTTCTCACATATTTATCATTCTATTGCACTGATTATTGCATTATCTTTTTTATTATGACAAAAAGGGGGAGAAAGTAAAATGATTTTGATAGTACTTATTCTCAGAATCTCGAACTCAAACATTACATAATGCTTATATAATGCTTTTTGTAACTAACAGTTTGTTTGATGTTTCAATTAAGGAACTCTGAAAAAGTTCACTTAGCATTCTAGACAGGTTGAACGTAAAGATCCTACTCTCTGAAGATGGAAAATCTTATGGATGATTTCAACTCTGATAATTCATGATTAAGAAGTTGTACACTTTGAGAATATATGATTATTCAAACAGATGTTCCAATACTGTTCAAAAGATGTGAACACTTTAAAAGTCAAGAAATCTTGTTTATTCAAACAGATGTTCCAATACTGTTCAGAAGTTGTGAACTTTCTGAAAGTCAAGAAATCTGGTTTGATCAAACAGATGTTCCAATACTGTTCGGAAGTAGTAAACTTTCTGAAAGTCAAGAAATCTTGCTTGATATCATAGAGTTCAGAAGTTGTAAACTTTCTGAAAGTATGAAATTCAGACTTAAAGCGTAAGAAGCAGAAATCTCCTTGAAAGCAAGTTAAGTCAATTCTCTGATTCAAAGATACCATTCAGAAGATACGCTCTGCAACGATGATATTCTGATTAAAACAATCAGGCTTTGAATCTGACAAGATGGGTGAATCTAAGAAAAGATTGACAAATGAGAAGTCACTTCCAATCAAACTCTGATATTTAAAGAAGTTGTGATTCTTCATCAAGATCTGATAAGAAGTTCTGATACGAGATGCGCGACATCATTCAATCAGACTCAAGATCAAATTTTTGATTTTTCATCAAAGTTATGATAGTAACAAGGTTCTGAGATGAAGACCTAGTGTTCTAGCCAGACTCTGATGAGTTGTTGTAGGGAAGTATTCCTTCTCTATTGTCATGTTCTGAAGAACTCAAATTTTATTTTGTGAGTCTTGGGATCAGGGGGAGACTTTGAACAAGCATAAATGAAATTTTGAGATTAACAGATTCAGGGGGAGTTGAGAGCTTAAAACTCTGAATTTGTTGGTTATGGTGATTACCCTGTATAAATTGTTCTATCAAAATACATGGTTTTGTCATCATCAAAAAGGGGGAGATTGTAAGAACAAGATTTGGTTCTGCATCTTGTCTCTATGTTTTGATGATAACAATGAAGTATTTGTGTGAGAACAATTATGGTGCTCTAACATTTGCTATTCTGATGGTTTTAACAAACAGGTTCTAACTCTGATAAAGACCAGGTGCTACGTCACTCTAATATTCTCTATGGCCACTTCTGTGTGAAGAAGCAAGAATTAGTTCTAATCTACTGTGCTTCAGAAAGATTCTGAGAAGACACTAAGTTGTTGTTGTAACGTCTCTTGGATCTAATCTCTGATTGTGACTCTGATGTTTTATTGCTGAAGCCTGTATAGCTTCTGAGGTCGTTAACTTCTGAAGAGTAAGTGCTGAAGATTCTAAAGACAAGGTTCTACTGAACGAAGTTCTGAAGATTCTGAAGACTTAGGATTTTGAAGATTAAAGGTTCTAAAGACTAAGTGCTGAAGATTCTGAAGACAAGGTTCTGCTGAACGAGGTTCTGAAGACTCTGAAGACTTAAGTAT
This sequence comes from Lathyrus tuberosus, assembly GCA_022829125.1. Classification (NCBI taxonomy): domain Eukaryota; kingdom Viridiplantae; phylum Streptophyta; class Magnoliopsida; order Fabales; family Fabaceae; genus Lathyrus; species Lathyrus tuberosus. Next base: position 15,918,950 of record JALAZF010000062.1, on the reverse strand, counting down.
TCTGATAACTAAGGGTTCTGAACTAGAAGTGCTCAAGACTCTGAAGACAAGGTTCAGCTAAACAAGTTCTGAAGACTCTGAAGACTCAAGACTCCAAAGACCCAATGATTCATTCTTCTGATCATGCTTCAATCAAATCAATTCAGAAGCCTCTGATGAATAGAAGAAGATGAAACATTTGCGTGGGAAAATAGTACATAGTACAGATAAAGCACGTTCCTTTCCACTACCCTGATTTGGTGGTATAAAGGACAACTTCAGTGTATGATTTTCAACCCAGCATAACGGCTCTATTTCAAGTCGCCAGCACTCTTATCATATTTACCGATCTTCCCTTCAACAGATCTTTTTCTGGCTATATATAGACTTGATCATTCAACAAATCTGATGCTGATAAGCCTGAGCGTAAAAGAGCAGATGCATGCGTGCAAGCATGATTAAATATGAGTGAGCAGCAAATGATGTAATACTCAGTGTAGAAGAAGAAGTATCAGAAACACTGGTGTATATGAAGATTGAACTCAAGAAATGAAGAAACTTATGAGTGAACAGTAAAGCACCACAATACAAAGAAGAAGAATGTTATTACTGTAGATTCTCTCTAAGTTAGATTGAGCTTAAAATGTATGTTTACCCTGCTTGTGTAGAAGAATTATTATTGTAAACAAACCTTGTAGCAGACCGTTGTTTGCGTTCCCTAAAGGACCAGTTGGGTCAGAATTTTTCGGGAGACTAAGACAGTGTGTCTTAGTGGTGTTTGTCACTTGCAGTTGGCTTGTGCGTTGTATTCCTTAAGAGACCAGTTGGGTCAGAATTCTTAAGAAGTCTAGGACTAGTGTGTCTTAGAGGTTGTTAGTCACCAGCAGTTTGCTCGTGCGTTTGTAATCAGTTTGGTTATAGTGAATTAAGTTCTTGTCTAAGGTAAAATCACCTTAGCAGGTGGACTGGATTAGCTTGATAGTTTTCAAGCGAACCAGGATATATCGTGTGTCTTTCTTATTGTTAGTTTATTTATGATCTTTGTTTGAGTTTCATAAAAAGCTTTCAAAATGGAAAACCCAATTCAAACCCCCCTTTCTTGTGTTTTCCTCACACCTTCAAGAGAAAACAAGCGTTGTGTTGTTTTGGGGTGGTTAGAATGATCAGAAATAAGTTATATTTATAGGTGAATGAGTTTGTCTTGGCTGAATAGTGATAGCTTGAAGGATAAGAATTCATTCAATGTTTTTAGCAAGATACCATTACTTCCATGCCAAGGTACATTTCACTTCTAAGTAACATAGCTAACTTTTGACCAATTCCACATTCCTTGGATGTTTTTATTGTTGTTTATGCATGAATCTTGACTGAAAATAGTACCTTTGTTGAATGTGTACTATTGTACATAAATGCACTTTGAATTCAAGGCATATGTGACAAAGCTTCATCATTCCAAATGTGATTTTTCTTGACTCATCACTTGATCTTGCAGGTTTGTTATGACTGATTCTGATCCATGTTGAATTGGTATGATCATGACCATTGCACTTGACTCCAAAATCTTGTAGTGCAAGAAATGACCAAAACTGGTTTTGCAAAACAGTTTGCAACAAGGTGTCTTGCAACCTCCATAACCATTTGCTCAAGTGGAGTTATCTCATGCTCTTGGGCTCTTTGGAAAGCTGGGATGATGTACTTCAACTTTTATGTTTACCATTGGACTTGATTCATTTTGGATCATGGTGAAAAATCCCGCCACATTTTGATGTTTTGACTGATCTTACCTTAGGCAGAATTTCACTAAGTGTTGAAGTTCATTTTATACTTTTCTTGATTTTGATCACTTCATAACTTAAAATCCAAGCATTTTTTTTACCTTAGATCAGTTTTGCACTTTTGTAGTATGTGATGAGATCTATCATTTGAGCTTTGGAGTGCAAAAAATGGTTGCTTGGTTTGGAAGTTATGACTTTTGGAAGTTGGGTACTTAAACACTTTTTTCCTTAACTTAGTGAAATTTTCACTTTCTCAACATTGCCCTTTTTACAAGTAACCTTGATTTCTTGATCAAATCTTGTTCAAATGGAACAATGGATCATGTTTTCTTGTATAATGGTTCATGATGCACATTTTTGGTCAAAAAGTCAAACTTTGACTTAGGGTCTCAGATGAATTTTGTGCAGAGAAACCCTAATTCCTGATTTTCAATTAATGGATGACCTAAGGTGATTTTAAACTTATGAATGGACTTCAAGGGTATATTTGAGTGTCTTGAATCATATACCAAAGTTTGAGATCATGTCTTGGCCAAAAGTCAAAGGTATGGTTGACTTTTCATCAAAACCCTAGTTTATGGCTCAGATGGATTTAAATTCTTGCATTGTTTGTGAATCAAGTCCTTTGAAACAATACAATCATACATATGGACTAATATGATACATTTGAGGTCCTTGAAACATATCTTGAGGTATTGTCTCATACCCAGATGAAAATTTCCCTCTGGAAGCCTTGGTCGACCAAAACCCTAATTTGGTGACACTGATGGTCTTGAGGCTTGGTCAACTTGAAATGATGCGATCTTGTGCTTGATTCTTGATGTTGAGGACCTCTTGCCCTTAATGAATGATTGAGAGGCTTGATAAGTTGAAGATCATATAAATTCTTGATTGATCATTTGCCTGGATCCTCTGTAGGGCTTAAAAAACCCTTATTCTTGGTCAAGGTGAACACTCAACAATCTTTGAAAGGATTAGTGATGTATGAAAGTACATCCATATTGTGGTGATAATTTTCACAATGATGTAAAGTCTTAGGGTAAAAATTTAGGGTATGACAGATGCCCCTGTTTAATCTTCTTGGAACTAAAGGTGTGAATGACGAAGATATTTAGACGTTCATGGTAAAAGAGGAATAAATATCAGAATACCCGAAATTTTGATTGTGGATGTGAAAGGTAGCTAATTTGCTCATCCATCTTCTTTCATTAAGTAATGCCACTTAGAAAAGGGTGAAACTTCCCCACGATCCTGGTCTTCAACAACGGAACTGGTCTCAGTTTTCTTTAAATAAACCTCCCCTCGATCATGGCTTCAGCCACGAAACTGGTCTCAGTTTCTTTTCATCAAGTTCTTCTCTTGACAAGGAATGCCATCTGTGATGGTTTTCATCAAACTTCTCGCTGAGATTTTACTGGTGAGATGTCGTTTGATGGAAAAACGTGCTTCATCATATTTCTCTTTGAGACTTCTTCGGAGAGATGCTATAGGATGAGTAAAGATTTGATGCCAGACTTGCTGGTGAGGACCATTTGCCTGAACTGCAGAGGTGGGGAAACTTCTCTATTGGAGATGCCATTTGTTGGAGAAATTACATCATACTTCCCTTCGAGACTTCTTCGGAGAGATGCCATGTGATGTAATTTAATTTTGAGATGATGATGAGTTCCTTGAAAGTAGGAGAAACTTCTCGGGAAGAGACTGCCATTTGTCAACTGATTGGGAATTTATGGGGCAAAAATAGACTTCTTTTTTTGCCAATCGGTAGAGATTTCTTGGAGGATGTGATGTCCATATTGCCAAGAGTCTTTTGTTGAGAAGCTTCCGTGGGGGATTTTCCTTAATATCATCTTCAATGGCGAAGAGTGAAGTTCCAAAGGTGTATGACCAAATGTCTTCTTACCTTTCAGAGGTTCAAGTTATCAAAGTGGGCGAGGACCAATTTCAATCCAGGAATAAACAGGAGAGAGATTGTTTAGATGAGACATTTCCCGATGAGGAAAGAACTCAAACTGGAACTTTATCCTATCCGAGTATGGAAAGGAAAACTGAAGGAAAATCTTACACGAGGATCAAACTCAGTGTGGATTTAGAAAGAATATGTCCTTTCTTCCTAAGGCTGACAACTTTAATGGAGAGAGGACATTTATCACTTGGGGATAAACGTGACCAAAGTGATCGAAATATGATATGCAATATGAATATGAATATGAATCAATTATGCATGATATATGTATGAAATGGTTATGCTGACAAAATAAACATGACATTCGGACTGGTAATGAGCACAACTTGGATACTCGGCCTCTTTGGGGAATAAAAGTATCACTGATCTGTTGAGGGAACAAATTCCTGCTGCTGAACTTTTCATATTCTTGGTAGTAACAAAGTGCGACTCCTGGGAAGTCACAACTTTTTATCGGTGTTTTCTGAAGGTAGCATCCTGTTGGAGGAAAGGATTCTTGTTTCTATCTTTATTCCTGTGGATAGAAACCTGATCTTGATTCCAAAAGTAAATTCCTTTTTTTGGGTTTCAAGAGTGTTAATCATATCAATTTGTCATTTTACAAAGCAGAATAAATGAGAATTGCAAATAAAGGGCATAAGGGCTCAAATTTTTATTAATAGAATGGTAATAAGCCTAATGCATGATTCCATGGAGTATTACAAAGTTTAGAAAATGGTAATTTAAAGGGAAATGGACTACATTGAAACATAATGACCATTATCCTTCTACCAACTTTGAATTCTGAGTATTCTTGAGCTTCTATTGAAGGTGACTTAGTTTGAGGATTTCTTGACAGATGACGTTACTTTTGAGGATCCAGTTTTTTGTCAGATGCAGTTACTTGCCATAAATCTCTAACTTTTGCCTAGAATTTCCTTCAATATACCGGAATGATTTTTTTCTTTTTCATGTCTCTAATTTTTTTCCTGGACCGCCCTTTTGGGTTTTCAGTCCACCGAGACGCTCCCTTTTTTTAGGCGATGTATTTCTTGACTGCATTAACATTTGTGGGATAGGTAAATTATTCTCCATCCATGGTTACAAGTATCAAGGCACTGCCTGAGAAGGCTTTCTTAACAACGTAAGGGCCATCATAATTTGGAGTCCATTTTCCCCTGGAATCAATGAGAAATGATTGGATCTTTTTTAGCACGAGGTCGCCTTCTCTGAATATCTGCGGTCGGACCTTTTTGTCAAAATCTCTCTTCATCCTTTGTTTATATAACTGACCGTGGCATAAAGTCGTCGTCCTTTTTTCTTCGATTAGATTCAATTCATTGTATTTGCTTTGACATCATTTAGCATCTGTTAGTTTGGCTTCCATCAAGATTCTTATTGATGGTATCTCTACTTCTATAGGGAGCACTGCTTCCATGCCATATACTAGAGAGAAAGGGGTTTCCCCTATTGAAGTGCAGATGGATGTGCGATAACCGTGAAGAGCAAATGGTAGCATCTCATGCCAATCTTTGTAGGTCACAACCATCTTTTGAATGATCTTCTTGATATTTTTGTTAGTTGCTTCTACCGCTCCATTTATCTTAGGTCGGTAGGGAGACGAGTTATGGTGTTCAATTTTAAACTCAGCACATAATTCTTTCATCATCTTGTTGTTCAGGTTCGATCCATTATCAGTAATGATCTGACTTGGAACACCATAAAGACATATGAGATTGTTCTTGATAAATTGAACCACTACTTGTCTGGTCACATTGGCGTATGATGCTGCTTCGACCCATTTGGTAAAGTAATCAATGGCTACCAGGATGAACCGATGTCCGTTTGAAGCTCTGGGTTCAATCATGCCAATCATGTCAATTCCCCATATAGAAAAAGGCCATGGAGAAGAAAGAATTTTGAGATGCGTCGGCGGTACATGAATTTTATCGGCGTATATCTGACACTTGTGACACTTCCTCATGTACTTGTAGCAATCGAATTCCATTGTCAGCCAATAATATACTTTTCTTAGAATTTTTCTTGCCATTGTATGCCCATTGGCATGAGTGCCAAAGGAGCCTTCATGAATCTCTTTCATTAACATGTTTGCTTCGTGTCTATCCACGCATTTGAGCAAAACCATGTCAAAGTTTCTTTTGTATAAAACATCATTGTTCAGGAAGAAGTTACCAGCTAGTCTTCTGAGAGTCTTCCTATCTTTTTTGGATGCCCCAGGCGGGTATTCCTGTCTTTGAAGGAAGCATTTGATATCATGATACCATGGTTTGTCATCGATGACGACTTCCACTGCAAATATGTAAGCGGGCCCATCAAGGCGCATTGTATCAATCTTGGATGCGTCGTTCCATCGATTCACACTAATTATGGAGGATAAGATAGCTAGTTCATCAACCATATGGTTTTCTTCACGAGGAATGTGATGAAAATCAATCTTGTTGAAGAAGGGTAATAACCTTCTTGCGTAGTCTTTGTAAGGAATCAATCCAAGTTGACATGTGTCCCACTCTCCTTTGATCTGATTTATACCCAGGGTTGAGTCTCCATACACATCCAAGTTCTTTATCCTTAAGTCGATAGCTTTTTCGAGACCCATGATGCAAGCTTCATACTCAGCCTCATTGTTTGTACACCTGAATGCCAATCTGGCAGTGAAAGGAATATGGGTACCCTGAGGTGTAACAATGATTGCCCAAATTCCATTTCCACAAGCGTTGACAGATCCTTCGAATATTAGTCCCCATTGGGATCCTGGTTCTGGCTCTTTGTCTGGTAGCCATTCATCGCAATCTTTCATCTTTAGGTACATCACATCCTCTTCTGGGAAGTCGAATCTGATTGATTCATTTTTATCAATTGGTTGGTGAGCAATATCGTATTCTGATAACAACATCTACCAACGGGAAATCCTTCCTGTTAAAGCAGGCTTTTCAAAGACGTACTTGATCGGATCCTTTTCGGAGATTAACCAAGTAGTGTGACAAATCATGTATTGGCAAAGACGTTTAGCTGCCCAAGCTAGAGCGCAACAAATTTTCTCGAGCATAGTGTATCGAGTTTCACAGTCTGTGAATTTCTTGCTTAAGTAATAAATGGCAGACTCTTTTCTTTCTATTTCATCTTGTTGGCCAAGCACACACCCCATGGAGTCTTCCAAGACTATTAAGTAGATGATCAGTGGTCTTCCTTCCACCGGAGGGGATAGAATAAGCGGTTTTAGCATATATTATTTGATGCTGTCAAAAGCTTTTTGGCAATCCTCTGTCCATATACAGCTTTGGTTCTTTCTGAGTAGTTTGAAGATTGGCGCGCATGTCGCGGTCATGAGGAATATGAATATCGAGATTTAATTAAGACGTCCTAAAAATCCTCTTACTTGTTTTTCAGTCTTTGGAGAAGACATCTCTTGAATGGCCTTGACTTTGTTGGGATCAACCTCAATCCCTTTTTGGTTGACGATGAATCCCAAGAGCTTTCCTGAACGAACACCGAATGTACATTTATTAGGATTCAAGCGGAGTTTGTATTTTCTCATACGTTGCAATAACTTTGACAGATGTTCCACATGTTCTTCTTCTGTTTTAGATTTGGCAATCATATCATTGATGTACACTTCAATTTCTTTGTGCATCATGTCGTGAAACAGGGATGTCATAGCCCTTTGATAAGTTTCTCCTGCATTCTTCTGACCGAAAGACATTAGTTTGTAGCAGAAGGTGCCCCATGGGGTGATGAATGAAGTTTTCTCCATATCTTTAGGTGCCATTTTGATTTGATTATAACCCGGGAACCCATCCATGAAGGAGAAGACTTTGAATTTTGTTGTGCTGTCAACTAGCATGGCAATGTGTGGTAAAGGGAAATCATCCTTCAGACTTGCTTTGTTTAAATCCATGCGCACATTATGACTTTTCCGTCTTTCTTGGGAACTGACGCTATGTTGGGTAACCATTGAGGATATTCTGAGGTGGCAAGGAAACATGCGTCGATCTGTTTCTTCACTTCTTCCTTAATTTTGATGGTCATATCCGGGTGAGTCCTTCTCAATTTTTGTTTGACCGGTGGACATTCTGGTTTCAGCGGCAAGTAATGTTCTATGATGTTAGTATCTACACCTGGCATGTCTTGGTAAGACCATGCAAACACATTTGAAAATTCTTTGAGCAGTTCTATCAAGTCTTCTTTGACGGTTGGACGGAGTAGTGCTCCAATTTAAACTTTTTTTCTCTCCTCTTCTGAACCCAAATTGACTATTTCCAACGGTTCCTTGTAAGGTTAAATAGACTTTTCCTCATGTCTGAGTAATCGAGACATCTCATCCGGAATTTTTTCGTCTCATTCTTCTTCGGCTTTAAATACCGGTAACTCAAAGTTGGGAGAAGGCATTGGATCGTATGTTTAAATGGGGTTTAAAACAAATAATCTGCATAATGTGATAATTCATTTTAGAAAAGACAGAGAGAATGCAAAAGTGTGTGCAGTGTATTTTGAAAAATGCTTATTTTTATTTTGTCTGCTTTTTTTAGGGTTACCATTTTCTGAAAAAGCAAAAAATGAAAATAGCAATAAATGCAGGAATTCAAAATGACATTCTTATTTATGATTTGTCGATTCTTGAAACACAAACCCTATAAAACAAAACTCTTTCGCTTTGGGCGAAGCGAAGAGGGATATTTACAGTAAAGCAAGCCCTATAAAACATCTTTTTCACCCGGGAAAAGTGAAACGTCAAAACAAATACGAGGCAATTACTTTGAAACATGGATAACATCTGGGATATCAACAGGTACCCAGTTGCGACGAACTCCTTTGTGGATCACAAAGTGTGGTACTTTCCTTCCAGGATTGTCTTTAGTGATAGTAGTGATTTATGGCGGATTTGGATCAGTGGAGTCTTCTTCCCATGCAGAGTTACCGTAAGATGTCTTTTCTGTTGTTCTTTCATTAATATCTTCATTTTTAGGGGAATCTCCCCACCCAGTGGGCTGGATGTCTTCATATCTTATACGAGAACTTTTTGGAGCAGTGTACTTCACTAGAAAGTCGTATTTGCCGCTTGGCTACCCCAAAGTATCCCAAGTTTCTGAGGGGATAGACGAATCATTTTTTTCAATGACATTGACCTCAGGAAATGAAAAGTTGATAAATTCTTGTCCAACGATTCTTGCAACTTCATCAACATGATGTTTGACATCTTCAAAATTTTCCTGGTAAGGTTCCCACGACTCTAGGAGAACAGGTGGATTTTCTCAAGGTCATTAAGCATATATGCATTCTCTGGCTGATTCTTATACCCTGAATCTTCTATGTAAGGCCTCCAAATGGGCAAATCATCCATGATATCATATGAGTTGTAATCGATGTTGTCTTTCATCAGAGTATCTTCTTCCAATGAGTTGGGTGGAGCACGACATCCCTCGGGATCGCAATCTCCGTAGATCATTCTGACATCTGATCTTGGTATGTATCCGGGACTTTGCTTCGGAGAGCAAAATGGAATGTATGTTTCTTCCTGAGATATATATCCTTCATTGTTGAAATATGATTTCCATTCTTCATCTGTATCGGAAGAATCATTTTCCTCGATGGTGTGGACTTCTTGAGAAATTGGGTGGAGGAAGCCTCCATTGTGGAAGAAATCTTGAATAGGTCGGGTGGCCTCATCCTTCTTTGTAGTTTTGGTAAGTGCTAGAGAAAAATCGAGACCTTTTCTTGTCTTGTTATCAACAGGAATCACAACTTGCCCCTATCCTTTTATGTCACTGTTTCTCATTATTTGGAGAGCGTCTATGTGCGAGGAAATTGACGGTCATTTTTCTTGATGATTCTCATTGCTCACAGAGAGTGCTTGGAATTGAGTTCCAATGACTTCTTCTGGCTCTAAATATGAGAATGACGATAGATTGCTTACAATTAAAGCCTGTTCTTCGCATACTGTGACCAACTTGTTGTTCTTTACAAACTTCAGCTTTTCGTGAAGTGTTGAACTAACTGCTCCTGCTTCATGTATCCAAGGTCGTCCTAATAAACAGATGTACGCTGCTCGGATGTCCATGACTTGAAAGGTGACTTGGAAAGTGTGGGGACCAAAGGTTATGGGAAGGTCGACTTCGCCGATAATTGTCTGCCTGGATTCGTCAAAAGCTTTGACTATGATCTCACTGCCTCTCATGGGGGTGCCTTGAAAAGATAATTGTACCAAAGTTGACCTTGGCATGACATTTAAGGATGAACCTATGTCTACGAGTACACTGGCTAAAGCATTGTCCTGGCAATTGACTGTGATATTGAGTGCCATGTTATGAATCTTGCCTTCCTCTGGAAGTTCTTCATCACTAAAACCTAAATTATTGCAGGAAGTGATGTTGGAAATAATGCTATCAAACTAACCTATTGTTACATCTTGTTCTACAAAGGCTTGTTCCAAGACATTCTGTAGAGCTTCTCTGTGAGCTTCTGAACTGAGCAGGAGAGATAACGGATATTCGAGAAGGAGTTTGTAATAGTTGATCCACAATGTTGTATTCACTTCTCTGGATGAGTTTTAAAATTTCGTCGTTATTTTTCACAGGCTCCGTGTTGCTTGATTGACCAACTTGCTGGTTAGGAACTTTAGCTTGAAGTTCCTTTTCTTTTACAGGTTCTCCAACTCTTCTGCTGAAGATTCGACCACTTCGGGTGACCCTACTGACATCAGCAATGTTGAAAATGGATGGCAGCAGAACTTCTTTTCCATCTACTATTATGGTTGCACCGTACTTATACGAAATAGCTTTCTCAGACTCGTATGGCACTGGGCTTGGCAAGTAGATGACCAAATGGGTTATTTGGGTCTTTCAACTGTCATAAGTAACCTCAATCGGTTCCGACTCGGGGCTATTGGAAAATTTTCCACTGTCGAAAGGGATCTCCAAGCGTTTTGGCTCATTGAGCAGAGGAATTATGGTGAAAACATCCTTGTTAATTCCATAATTAACAGGCTCTCTTTTATTGAAAACTGTGACAGTTCTTTTGTCTAATAGTTCTTGAATCTCACTCTGGACAAGGAGGCAACCATGTCAGCTTCTGCGACATTTTCTGCAAGTTGAGTGATCATGGCAACTTGGACCAAAATAGTCAAGTCTGCACAGGAATTTGTCAATTTTGACCAATGACGTTTCAATGTTTTTAATGTCATGAATTGCGTGCTTCCCTGGGTAACCTTGTACCATATTGATTGACTGGGAATTTAGGCATAGTTGGGTTTCTTCTTGGTCTACTTGATTCTGGAGAGCTGCCCGCACGATGTATCACCCTTGCTATTTTTTGAACATATCCGGCAGCGTTCATAATTGTGTGGTAGCATACGGCCGTATCCACTCTGTATGCAGTGCATCTTTACCAAATCCATTTCCAGCAAGCGGATGTCACAGCTTTGGTGTCTATCCGGATTTCCATTGGTTATGCTAACTTGATGTGTGTTTTCATCCTGGTAGATTGGAAGCCACCAATGGTTCAACAGATGTTGAAGAGTTCTTTGTACAAGTGCACAACCTTGATTGTTTTCGGAGCAATATTTACAGTCCTGATAATTATGCGAGGACATAAAATCGAATCTGACTTGTTTGGCATGCAATTCTACCAAGTTGGTATTCATCAAACGAATGTCGAAAATATAGATCATGTTGACCTGGTCATTATCACTTCCATGGTAGTCTTGAATCCATTCTAGATCCATTTGACGCTGGAGGGCTTCTTGTACAAAAGAACATCCTTGATTGTCTTTTGAGCAAATCGGGCAAGCGTTGTAGTCGTGCATCGGTAAATTGTGATACTGACTTTGTCTCGAGTGCATTACCACTAGATTGACATTCATTGCGCGGATGTCATGATTTTGAACAATTCATGGATGTCCATAGACCATATTCATTCTACGAATCTTGTGATCTTGGATCCAGCCTAGATCCATCTGTTCTTGAAGAGCTGCTTGTACAATGATGCACCCTTCATTATTCTTGGAACATATGTTGCATTGATGAAAGTTGTGAGACGGCACATGGCCATACGCGCTTTTCCTGCAATGCACTTTTACCAGATTTGTTCCTAGTAGGCGTACATTGTGAATTTGATAACTGATGACGGGTCCTTCATCTATCAAGTTTACTGAAGCTTTTTCATGTTGTGGCAACGAATTTGTTTGAACATTCGGATTCGTATCTTTGAAAGATAAAACTCTATTTTTTAAAAGCCTTTGTACATCAGATATGAAGCTGAGGCATTTCTCAATGCTATGCTCCGGTCCTCCTTGAGGATAAGCGCAATATTGATCATCTTTGAACCAATAAGGGGGATTGTCCAGCAGTGTGAGAGGAGTCCTGATTTGAAAGTGCCCCTTTGCTAGCAAAAGTGGGAATAGTTCTGCATATAACATTGGTATGGGGTCAAATCCTGGCGATCGGGGAAAACGATTGTTGTTATTGTATTGCGGGCGAGCCTGATGAAGAGGTTGTTGCTGCCTTTGCTGATACGATTGTTGATTTGGTTGTCTCTAAGTAACATGTAGTTGATATGCCGGGATCGGCGCTGGGTTGATAATAGAAGATACCGTCGCTACCTGTCGAGGTTGATACCTTCGCCTTTGCTTACCTTGCGAGATATTACTGATATCTTATTCTTTTTTCTTTTGGAAAGCACTCCCGTATCTCTTACTACTACTGGATGGTTCTGTATCCTTAACCAATCGACCTTCTCGGACTGCTTCCTCAAGGCGTACCCCCATTTTTACCATCTCGGTAAAGTCACTAGGTGCACTGGCGATCATTCGGTCATAATAAAATGAGCTTAATGTTTTCAAGAAGATTTTCGTCATTTATTTCTCCTCGAGAGGAGGACAAATCTGGGTAGCGATTTCATGCCATCTTTGAGCGTACTCCTTGAAGGTTTCTTTATCTTTTTGGGACATAGCTCTGAGTTGATCTTTGTCGGGTGCCATATCCAAATTGTACTTGTACTGCTGAACAAAAGCTGCCCCAAGATCTCTGAAGCTACTGATTTTTGTACGGTTTAACCCCATGTACCATTTGAGCGCGACACCGGTTAAACAGTCTTGAAATTAGTGGATTAGTAGCTGTTGGTTTTCTGTCTGAGTAGGCATATTCCGGGCGTACATTACCAAGTGACTTTGAGGGCAAGAATTGCCTTTATACTTCTCAAAGTTAGGCACCTTGAATTTGTGCGGTATCTTAACGTTTGGAACTAAACAGAGGTCAGCGACATCTTTGTCAAACAAGTCTTGTCCATGAATGGCATACAGTTCTTTCTGCATTTCCAAGAACCGTTCTTGGAATTCATTCATTCTTTCATATACTTCTTCATCCTTGCCAGGGGTGGCATGAAGGATTTGTTCCTTTGGGATATTATGTATCACAGGTTGTGGTGTAGACATTACTGCGGTAACTCTTGGCGCTTTGGTGACCTAAAATTTGTAACCTTCAGGTACAGGAGTCTATGTCGTAGCCCTTGCATCTTCATTCACCTGAAGTTTGTAACCTTCAGGTATGGAGGTTCCGGTTGTGGCCCCTAGATCTTCAGTGACCGGTGGTATATATCCTTCAGGTATAAAATTGAAAGGCATGCCCCAGGGAAAACCTTTAGGCATATTGTACTGAGGAAGTCTGGCGGGAATCTCAAATGTTGGTGTAGACACAATTTATGAGATCGCTGTCTTTTGAAGTGGTTGATCCTGAGCTGCTTCCACGGATTCAATCATGCTGTTGAGTCTTTCCAAACTTTCCTTTAGAGTGTTAACTTCCTCTCTTAGCTCTCTGTTTTCCTCCTCAAGATCGTCCATTTTCTTTTGCCGATTGACCCGAGTATTGTACGAATGAAACAGTTTGACTCTAAAGTGCAACACATGTGTGAGACTTTATGACAAATATGTGTAATGCAAGAATGATGAATGATATGCAAAGAATGAGAATGATCTTTTTGTTTTGGTTTAAAAAGAACTTTTAATAATTGTGTTGCAAATATCAACAGATCTTTCTGTTGCGGTGAGAATCGGATATCAAGCTATTGATTAACTTGAATCACACATCTTTGAAATTCACAACCGGGCTTTGATTTATCCAAAGGAAAGGGTAAAGATCGAAGAAAATCCTAATTGCGCTATGTGAAGACAAAGCTAAGAGATCGGGGATCGGGGGTTGGTTATACTAAGGGAATGTATTAGTACCCTAAGTATCTGTAGTACTCTACAGGAACCTCTTGTTTGTATTTGTGTTATGTTATGTTTGCTTGCTAAGGGAAAAGTACTAAAGTAGAGACCTAAGGTATATACACTAAGTATGCTCGCCAAGACATCGCATCTTATGCCTACGTATCTGATTAAAGAAGCAGAGCAACCGTAGTTCACCTAACTAAGGGTGAGGAACCATTGAATATGGCCAAAGTTCCAAGGGGAATGAGTATGAGCTCATGTATAGTTTAAGAAACTCTCTAAGTCTAAGTTGTGATAGGGTAAAGTGAATACTCAAGGTGATGAGTCCCACATAGAGTCCAAGAACCCTAACTTAATTCTAAGTTATAAGATTGAGTGGCTATGAGGCCAAGGGAAAAAGTATCATATGACTATGAGCTCAAGGAGAGAAATGGCTCTATGAATATAAGGTCAAGAGGGAATCCTATGACTATGAGGTCAAGGAGGGAGATGGCTCCTAGGAGGCCAAGAAGGGATCCTATGACTATGAGGTCAAAGGTAGGAGGTGGCACTTAGGAGGCCAAGGAGGAATCCTATGACTATGAGCTCAAGGGAAGATAATAAGCTATCTATGACTTTGAGGTCAATAGAGAGACTTTCCTTTGGAAGGAGGGGAGACAACTTCTTGTAAACAAGAGTTGAAGAGGGATTGAAATTAAGTGAACAATATGAGTTCAAGAATTCAAAAGATGGTAAATATTAATCAACATATGAGAGAAACTTCCATGTATGAGCATGGCAAGGCATAATGCAATAATTCACAACACATGGATAAGTGAACAAATAGCAAGGAAAAGTACTCTTGAATCATGAAGTTAGGAGTGAGGTGTTAAACAGAGATTGGCAACTTAGCCCTTTCAAAGTAAAATTTCAAAATGAAGGATCAAAGGCATCGAGCCTTTAAATTGAGGGTAAGACAAAGCACTCAAACCCTAATCAAAAGACCTCATTCAAGGTCAAAAGTCAAACTCAAAACAACCTCTCTAAGTGTCCTAAAACATTCTTAGAGAACCAACTCAAAGAGTAGTGAGAAAAAGTCTTTTTCAAAAAGAGTTTCCAAAATTAAGCACAAAAATATGCCCTTAACTTCCCAAAATTAAAATAAATATTAAAATAATGTAAAAATGAAAATAAAAATTTTATAAAATTAAACTAAACATTAAAATGTTATTTTCTGAATTTTTTGGAATTTTCTATTGGCAAAAACTATTTTTTAGATGAGTGAAATGAAAATAAAAAAAGGAAATTAAAATATAGAAATAAGAACAAGGGGAGGTGCACTAGAAATCTTGGCCTAAACTAAGTTATAGTGTTGCAACACATGGGCTTTAAATCTGGGGGGTGGCTTTAGTAAAAAAAGATAGGCCCGAGTCCAAACAGGTTAAGAACAAGAAGACATAAAAAGAAAAAAAAAACAAAAGGGCGTCTGGGGCGAGGGGGATTTGAACCCCAGACCCCTTGGTTTCACACGCATCTTCAATACCACTGGGGTGGATATACATCCAGTGTATATGCCCACCCCAGTAATAGATATACCATGAGCGAACTAAAAATGCTAGCTTCAAAAAAGAATAATCAGCCAACTATTAAATGTAACAGGCGTGTACAAAAAGTTACGTGACATGGTTATTAATTGGTCACTCAAAATTTTAAATTCTAAAAGACAAAACAAACACTTGGCCAATCACACACTGCCACGGCTCCATGAACTTCATGCAACCATGCAACCCATACCTTAAACTATCGTGAACCTGATACAATGGCTAGGGTAAACCTCTTACTTGCTCAATCAGTTTTGCCATCCAATCTCAACTAAATTTGGTGAAATAAAACACCAAAACATAGTGCTCAGAGGGTAGAATAACGTTAAACCCTCATAAACTCAAAACGACAACTGAAACTTGGAGTGGGATGAACAAGAAGGTCATGCCTCTAAACTGAAACGAAACTAACACTTTGCTATAATGCCCAAACAAAAGCTCCTGCTACTATGTAAACACAACACAACAATCATATTCATTCAAACTTGTACATGGAAGCATGAGAATATGAGTATGGACAAAAAGGTCACGGAAACATATGTTTAAAACTGGAAGAGATTTAACAAAACAAAGATACACAAAGCAGGCTTAGGAACCATTCATGTTATTATTCAGAACTAATTCAAATACACAACATGGACATGGCAGAAGCATTCAAAATTATTGAGTATAAGCATGATGGCATGGAATCATGAACGTGGTGAAGAGGAGAAAGACTTACCAAGTGGAGTAAGTCCACTGCCCCTTCAACCTGGTAACCTTGGAACTTTGCTAACTCAACCTCTCCTTCTGAAGTTGTTGATGAGATGATCCTTTCCTCCTTTTGGTTGCACGATCTTCACAAATTTCTAGCACTTTGAATGATATGTATGTCGATGTTCTGATGTTGATGATATTGGACCTGATACAAAGGAGGATGGGGTCTCCTTTTATAGTTGAAGTAGGCTGGATATGGCACTAGAAACACAAAGGATAATGGCTTTGTTCCTGAGAGAAATATCATGAGGAAGATTTTGTGCGCATGGTTCTCTCACTTTATCATCCTTGAGCCATGTGTAAATTGTAGTGGTTGCTTACTCTTAGTTCATGTCAGCAGAAAAATGCTCAGACCAAAAGACATATAGCCTTACACAATGGTTTATGCATTTGGCTTTTGTGTGCTTACTTGCAAAGTACAAGAGGTTGTACTTGAATAACTTTTCTTACACAGGTTTGTGGTAAGGCGTGTTGGAAGTTGATACTGAAAAAGGCCAGCTAAATGTACTTGGTGAGGGATAGGATTCAGTTCAAATTTTGTTTAAAATGGAAGCAAGGTTTAGAGAAACTAAGTTATGTTGTGCTCTTTACCACACGACCATTTTTCATCCAATGGTCCAAACATTTTTTTTTATTCTTTGGAAAGAGATTATTTAATATAGTGAGTTCCATGTTGGAGGCAAGTTGAGATTGAAGCATAAAACATGTGAAAATATGTGACAAAGTTTGGTGTAAACAAAGAATAAAATTCTGACTTTTCCAAAGTGCACACACATTTGTGACATGGCCACTTCAATGCACAATTTCTTAATGATCAATGCTCCAACTTGTGAGTTCTTTGGCTCATTGAGAAGTAGGCATTTGATAGATTATTTTTCATGTGGAATGTGACTTGGGATAAGGCTTGTATTATTAGAAAATCAACCATGAAGTCATGCATATTGTTGCTGTCCAAAAGAAACTTTGAAAAATTCTAAGTTATGAGATTTTCCAACTTGAAATAACCATCTTTAGAACATCATAACTTGAGATTGGTTTATCCAAATGGGGAGTTCCATACATGCTTGGAAAGCTTGAAGAACAAGGAACAACTTTCATGTCAAAAGATTTCTGATTTGAGGCTTGGAACTATGTGAAAAATTGAGTCAAAGTTGGATGAAAATTAGGGTGAAAATTATCAAAATTTCACTAAGTCATAAAGGTGTATTATCCTCCAAGTCTCATAACTTAAAAATCATGCACTTTTTGGAGAAGGGTCCTCTAATTCACTTTGAAGTTCATGGAAATAGATTAGCTTTGAGTCACTCAATTTGGATGTGAGGTTTGAAAGTTATGGCCTTCCCAATTTTGCACAAGGAGTGAATTTTCCACACTTAGAAAGTTTTAAGGACCAAACATTGCCCTCTTTGCAAGAAACCTCTCAAAACTTGACTTCTCATGTGCTAACTCAACAATTAGACATGTCTTGATGGAGAAAGACTTGACTGCTTCATTTTGGATCAATATCTCAAAAGTCAAAGGCCTTATTTTCAGTCAAAACCCTTGTTTGCTTCAGGAATTCAGCTGGAGGATCTCTGATGATCTTGCTTCCTCAATTTCTTCCATTGTCCATGGATGACCTCTAAGGATGTCTATTAATATATGGAATCATGTCCCAAGGTTTGGGAAC
The DNA here is from genome assembly GCA_022829125.1 of Lathyrus tuberosus. Taxonomy (NCBI): domain Eukaryota; kingdom Viridiplantae; phylum Streptophyta; class Magnoliopsida; order Fabales; family Fabaceae; genus Lathyrus; species Lathyrus tuberosus. The sequence continues at coordinate 15,901,027 of JALAZF010000062.1, read as the reverse complement.
ATGCCCTGATCAACATCAAAGGCAATGGTTGAATTCTCCTTACAAAATCCTAATCTGAGATCAGATGAGTTTGTGACTCATAGAACTTGTAAAGGGAGCCAAGTATACTTGATTTCTTGTTTAATAGGACCTCTTGGATGTATTTGAGCTCAAATAGTTGGTGAACCCATTAAGTTATTGCCTGATCACAACATGGTTCTTCAATGATTCTTCAGGTTGAAACCCTAATTCCACAACTCTTGACCAGATGACATTCACCCACCACTCTCAATCAATTAGTGGACACTTGTGACAGTTGTATGGAGCCATAGGATGTCTTAGGAGACCTTGAGGCATGTGAGAGTCTGGCTTATTGATCTTGCCATCTCTCTTGTGCAAACCCTGGCCTTCACATAAAAGAACAAACTAGCAAGATATGGTGGTTAGTTAACAATGCACAGATGGTCGCACACTAAATGGAAATGCAAGATGTTATGACATCTAAGGGGTAAAATTTGGGGTACAACAGTTGCCCCTATTTAAATAACTTTATCGGATGGCACGAGGAATGGAAGCCCTTGGGACATCAAGGTGAAAGGTATTTAAATATAGCAAACCAAAAATTTTGCCCTTAGATGGAATGCAGATGCAAAGGACAAGCAACAGACATGCAGATGCTGACATGCCATGATCTTTTACTATGATGATATGATGCCATGATAGTGCAAAAATGCAGACATAATAGGACACCAAAGGACGAAGAGCAGACAAACACAAGTGAGCCTCACTGGGGAAGGATTAAGGTTCTTATCCACAAGGAAAACTCACTGGGGATGCAGACTAACTAACAAAAGAGACCTACTGGAGAGACTTTAAGGAAACACTGGGGATAGAAAAATAAAGGGGAAAATCCTACAGGTCCTCACTAGAGATAGGAGCCAGAGAGGTATCCTCCATTGGGGAAAGATCCAGGGAGATGGACGACAGGGTCATAGGTGACCGGACGACAATGGGGAAATAAAACATATTCTTACTTGGCTTAAAACCAGAAAGAAGGCATGATCTCCACTGGGGATCAACTTGAAATAAAAGGATAGACATCCAATAAAAGATTTTCTGGGGATTTCTTATGCTGAAGAGTTCAAACGGGATCTCCAAGAAAAGCCAGAAAAGACAAACACGAACTTTGCATGCGCCAAATGATGAAAGATATTGATAATGACTGAACCTCTGCTGGGAACAAGATTAAAGTGTCAATAATGATTGGACTTGGGCACCAATATGGGTTGGATAGGATACTAATTTGAGTTGGTTTTCTAGCAAATACTGGACTTAAGACATCAATATAAGTTGGGCCTAGATTAAGGTTCACAGTTGGACTGATGTTTAGGTTCATAGGTGACCAAGGTTCATAGTTGACCTGAGACTTTGGTTCATAGGTGACTGGAGGTTTTAGGTTCAAAGCTAACCAAGGTTTAGGTTCATAGCTAACCAAGGTTCATAGTTGACCGGAGTGATGTTTAGGTTCACAGTTGACCTGAAACAAACAATGTCAGCAATTACTGGACTTTAGGTTCATAGGTGACCAACGTTTTAGGTTCATAACTGACCTGAGGTTTTGGTTCATAGCTGACCAAGGTTCATAGTTGACCTGAATGATGTTTAGGTTCACAGTTGACCTGAAACAAACAATGCCAGCAATTACTGGACTTTAGGTTCATAGGTGACCAAGGTTTTAGGTTCATAGCTGACCTGAGGTTTTCGTTCATAGCTGACCAAGAAATAAACAATGCCAGCAATTACTGGACTTTAGGTTCATAGGTGACCTGAGTTTAGGTTCATAGCTGACCTAGGGTTTTGGTTCATAGCGGACCAAGAAATAAACAATGCCAGCAATTACTGGACTTTAGGTTCATAGGTGACCTGAGTTTAGGTTCATAGCTGACCTAGAAATAAACAATGCCAGCAATTACTGGACTTTAGGTTCATAGGTGACCTGAGTTTAGGTTCATAGCTGACCTGAGGTTTTGGTTCATAGGTGACCAAGGTTCATAATTGATCTGAGGTTTAGGTTCAGGTGACCAAGGTTCATAGTTGACCTGAGGGTTAGGTTCGGAGTTGACCAAGGTTCATAGTTGACCTGATGCTTTGGTTCATAGTTGACCAAGGTTCATAGTTGACCTGAGGTTTAGGTTCAGAGTTGACCAAGGTTCATAGTTGACCTGATGTTTTGGTTCATAGTTGACCAAGGTTCATAGTTGACCCGAGGTTTTGGTTCATAGGTGACCAAGGTTCATATTTGACCTGATGTTTAGGTTCACAGCTGACCAAGGTTCATAGTTGACCTGAGGTTTAGGTTCATAGCTGACCAAAGTTTAGGTTCATAGTTGACCAAAGTTTAGGTTCATAGTTGACAAAGATTCATAGTTGACCTGAGGTTTAGGTTCACAGTTGACCTGAGACAAACAATGCCAGCAATCACTGGACTTTAGGTTCACAGTTGACCAAAGTTTAGGTTCATAGTTGACCAAGGTTCACAATTGACCTGAGGTTTAGGTTCATAGTTGACCTGAAACAAATAATACCAGCAATTACTGGACTTTAGGTTCATAGTTGACCAAAGTTTAGCTTCATAGTTGACCAAGGTTCACAGTTGACCTGAGGTTTAGGTTCATAGTTGACCTGAAACAAACAATGCCATCAATCACTGGACTTTAGGTTCATAGGTGACCTGAGTTTAGGTTCATAGCTGACCTGAGGTTTTGGTTCATAACTGACCGAGAAATAAATAATGCCAGCAATTACTGGACTTTAGGTTCATAGTTGACCAAGGTTCATAGTTGACCTGATGTTTAGGTTCATAGGTGACCAAGGTTCATAGTTGACCTGAAACAAGCAATGCCAGTAATCACTGGACTTTAGACGCCAACATGAAGAGGTTAAGTATCAGGTGGGTCATTACTGGGGTTGCATGATGAAGATTAAACTTCATGGGGGATATGAATTATAGTTGCAAAAAGGTTGAATATCACCAGAGATAGATAAGCTTTTCATAAGAGACTTCCACTTATCGTCATAGAAGAACAAGCTTCTCCAAGAGATTGCTACTTGCTGTTGGATATAAATTCCAAAGAGATGTTGATATCACAACACTTGATGGAGAAATAATTTTGTCTTAAATGAGGATTTGTAAAAGATTTTTCTACGAGACATAGTGCAAAATAAATGCACGTTCAAGATAGGTTCGAAAACTACTCCTGCCAGGGATCAAAGTTCAATCTAGGAACAAGCTAGAAAGAAACGGTCAAAACAGACTCCAACCATTCGAGGAATGAACTAAAATAGGGACCTATCTTATTCAAATGTGGAAAAGATAACTAAACCAACCATCATCCACGAGGATTGAACTCTGTGGGGAATTCAGAAAGAATGGGCACTTTATGCCTAAGGCTGACGACTCTATTAGAGAGGATAGACAAACCCAGTCACTTGGGGAAATAAACGCCAGAGTGAATAAAGCAGGTAAACACCAGAAGAGGGTATCAAAATGCTAAGGTGCTATTCATATGAGTGCATGTATGCCATGCTTATGCTTATGCTGACAAAACAGACAAAAGGAAGCGAGACTGGAGATGAAATAAACACCTCGATAAGGAAACCCAGCCAACCTCATCAGATTGGACCACCACTGGGGATGAATATGTAGAATCAGTAGCACTGCTTCAAGGTTATGAACTTCTCTGAGGGAAAAGAGTAATCCGCTCGGGGTATAGCATCATGACTTCACTAGGATTGCGATCATGAGCTTAGTTTCTTCAATGGAGGAAAATCCATGGAGAATTTCCAAGATTAGCTGAAGTAACAGCTTACTAGGGAGCTAGCAAAAGATGTCACAAAAGCTGAGTGGTTATGCATAACTCATCTGCCCCAGAGTACATGGTCAGCCAGAAAAATACCAAAAGAATTTTACAGAAGAATTGGCATACAATATGCTTCAATATCTTCAAACTTTTGGAGAGATTCAAGAATCTCGGCATAACTGCCCCAGATTAACTGTATTTACACAATGAGGTCCTTGAACTTGTTCTTTAGACTGGTTGTTGACAACTCGAGAACAATCTTACCCCTGTTGGTTTGGTTGATCTGTGTAGGAGATGTCGTTGACTTTTTAGAGATTTACCGAATCTCAACTTGATTGCTTCTGATTAACTAGTCTGTGAGGATAAGCCATCAAAAGGATTTTACAGAAGAATTGGCATACCAGATGCTTCAATACCTCCAAACTTTTGAAGAGAAATAAACCTCGACATAACTGCCCCAGTTCAACTATATTTGTAATACAAAGTCTTCAGACTGTGGTAGAAATAGCTGGGGAATAAACTTGCCCCTGTTGGTGGGTCTTTGGAGTCCTTGTCCTGAAACAAACTTGTCATAAGAAGGCTTGCCCCACTATTCTGAACTTTTGAAGATTTCTTCCCCTGATTCACCAACTCTTGGAATGGTTGATTGGCAGATCCTTACACTTGGTTGCCCTTGACTGAGCTTCCTTTATCAATTCAAATTCCCTAGTTGGCTACATTTGTTGGGATTCCTTTGATATTGAATTGTTTTTGGAAACAAACATTGTTCATTAAAAATGGCAGTCTCAATGTAAAATTCATGCAAGCTTTTAAAGTCAAGTTTTATTGATGAAACACACACAGTGGAATGATTAAATAATAAAAAATAACGCGGATTTAGTCATTTATGGAATGACAGATGAAGTGATCAACATACGCAATTAGCAAAGATCATTAGGAATCAGGTTAATCAACCCTGCTGTAGTATGCTTTCAAAGCAACCTCACCTCAATTAGGTCTTTTAAGGGTTGTAATGTGGCTGGGTTCACAGTTTACAAAACAAAAGATAAAGGCTCAAAGTTTGTTTGTCCCCACCTAATCTTCGTGATGAACTCCATTCCTAATCTCAGTTAACTCAAGCTATACATTTAGGTTCCTATAGGCTAGGAATGAATTGATGATAGTTGATGATGATTCAGACACCTTGGTAGTCATTACTCCCTTACAACATTTGGTTATCCTTTATTGTTGAGGTTTTGAGACCTCCTTTTTTTGTCTTTACAGAGGTTATGAGAACTCTTTTTGTCTTCATTGAGGTTATGAGACCTCTTCTTTGTCTTCATTGAGGTTATGAGACCCCTTCTTTGTCTTCTGAGGTTATGAGACCTCTTCTTTGTTTTGGCTGAGGTTTTGAGACATCTTTTTTGTTCTGTGTTGAGGTTATGCGATCTCTTCTTGTCTTTGTTGAGGTTATGAGACCTCGTCTTGTCTTCTGAGGTTATGAGACCACTTCTTTTTTATTGTCATTTGATTTGAGAGAATTGACGGGTGTCTTGCAATGAAGCGCTTTGCATTAGAATGCATAACCAAGTTAAACTGAGAACTACCCACCCCAAGGTTTAAGATTTAAGGTTTTTTTGTGTAAGGAAAGAAAACTCATACTTCTAGGCTCGAAGGGGTAAGCAAGGGGTTATCTTCCTTATTTCTCCAGTGTTTAGGGATTGAAACAATGCCTTACATCATCGGCAAGGTTTAATCGAAAACATACCACAACAATTATGGATAATATTTTTCATTATCCTCCCCAATCTTTGCTTAACAACAATTTGATAAGTGGAATGAAACAAGATAAAGATATGTTTTTGCTTGGTTTAATGTAATCTTCAACTCTTCTTTTTTTGTCATAAAAAACAGAATGAGCTCTTCCTTCAAGGAAATTGGTTCATGTCTAGTATAAGGCATTCTCAACTCAATAGCCCTCCTTCTGACCCGTTGGAGATAAGGTTCCATGGACACGCAATTAGGGTTTCCTATAGTACTCCTTCCCCTCTTGTGCCTGTGACCCCAAGCACTCAAGATCAAATTTTTCTGCTCTTCATACTTCTCATATCCTTCAAAAAAGATGTTTTCCATATGAATGCCAAGAGGCTTATTATTGCGGTAAGAATCGGATATCAAGCTATTAATTAACTTGAATCACAAAACATGAAATTCACCACCGAGCTTTGGTTTATCCAAAGGAAAGGGTAAAGAACGAAAACCCTAAGTTAAGAGAATTTAGGTTCGGGGGTTGATTATACTAAGGGGAGGTATTAGCACCCTAAGTATTTGTAGTACTCTACAGGAACCTCTTGTTTAGTTTGTGTTATGTTATGTTTGCTTGCTAAAGGAATCTGTACTAAGGGTAAAGGTAAAGACCTAAGGGTATGACACTAAGTATGCTCGCCAATACATCACATTTCGTGCCTACGTATCCTGACGGGAATGGAATAAGAGCATTCGTTGTTCCCCACACAGGGGTAAAAGGGTGTAAAAGAAAAGGTAGAATCCAAGAAGGCATTGGATGTAAAGGAAAAAAGGTAGAAAAGGAAAAGGTAGCTCGCTATGATCATTGCAATCCTATGCCTATGTATTCTCAAAGGGTACTTTGAGAAATCAGAGCGTCCGTAGTTCCCCACAATGGGGGTGAGGAACCCTTGACTACAGTCAAGGTTCCAAGGGAGAGTATGGTGAAAAGCTTGAAAGCAAAGCTTGTAAGAATTGATTGTTTAGTAGAAGAGATTAATGGTTATCTCTTATGAAAGGATTGTGAAGGGTTAGACTGTCTTGAAGGAGAAGAGATTAATGGCTATCTCTTGGGAAAGTTTAAAAAAAGGTTTAAGAGTTATAAGAGATTAATCGCTATCTCTTGGGAAGGCTGGGTTAAAAGGGAATGAAGTGCTCACGGGAAAGTAGGGTCTGACAGTAAGACGCCTACGTGGAGTGTGGCGACTCCAAACCTAAGGCTAGGTTAAAAGGGTAATGAGCTATCTATGACCTTACGGTCAATAGAGAGACTTTCCTTTGGAAGAGGAAGATGATAACAAACTTCTTGTGGACAAAAAGTTACAAGGAAATTGAAATTATAGGAATAAAATGAGTGTGAGAACTCGAGGGGATGCACAACAATTAAGCATAAATAACATCAAAATAAATTTACGGTAAACAAACCAAGACAAAACCCAAAAGCAAGGCCTATTTCAAGTTATAACATTTAAGAATGTGTGTGAAGTGTCATACAAGTGAGGCAATGATAGTTCTCTTAAGAATTTGGAATTTCAAGGTGAATGACAAAGGTTTTAAGTTTAAGAATCGAGGGTGAATATTGGGCCATAAACCTAGGCAAAGGGCCTCATTCAAGATCAGAAATTGGTCCTCAAATATCCCTCTAATGTGTCCTAAGACACTTTGGAAAATTAGCTCAAGAAGCTAGGGAGAAGAGGCTTTTTTCAAAATAGGTTCAAAAATCAAGTTTTAAACTACTTCTAAGTTTAGAAAATAAGAAATAATTACTAAAATTAAATAAAAATGAAAATAAAAATATTATAAAATTAAATTAAACCTTGAAATTTCAACATGAATATTTTTGGAATTTTTAATCAACAAAAACTATTTTTAATAAAACATAATTGAAAATGAAAATAAAATAAAACATTTGAAAAGTAATAAAAGGGGGGTGCATCAGCAACTTGGAACATGAACTGAGGATGTGTTAGTGCGCACATGGGCCTAGAAACAAGGGCTGTTGGGAGAAATTCTGGCCCAAAAGAGTGGAAAACCGAAAAAGGGAGAAAAAGCCAAAAGGCAACTGGGGCAAGGGGGATTCGAACCCCAGTCCCTTTAGTTAATAATGCGCATGGTCTACCACTGGGGTGGCTATACATCCATTGTATAAGCCACCCCTATAAATATTTAAACTCCCAAAGTTCCTAAATGGATTTTTCCCAATAAAACCACATAAAACACTACGTGACATACTGAACATACTATCAACCAGTCAGCATATTTTAAATACAAAAGGACAACATACTACCATGACCTATTGCATGCTGCCAACACCTCATCCACCATGCAAACCACGAACCAAAACTATGCCTCCATCGTGAAAGAAAAAAAAAAGAAAAAATATTAGAGCACACACCATGGCAAGCCCTTCTCTATTTTCTCAATCCTCCCCACGCTCATCTCTCAAACATTTTTAAGCTTAAGAAAGTCAATCCTGAAGTGTTTTCTCCAAGGAACAAGAATACACTATTATCTAGCCATATTCCTAACCATGGTTCTCACAAACCAAACCAAAGTAGTGCAATATCATGAAGCAACAAACATATTTAATCACAGCAACACATATAGTATTAAGTATACATTAACATACATCCCTTAAATATAATCAAGGCATCAGGGTGCAAAACAACATAACCTCAAGAACAGGCAGTGTAAACCCACATCAACATTACTCACATACTTGATACAAATGCAAGAAAAAAAATCAAACAGACGTGTTCATGGAATTATAAGGACAGGGCTGAGAGTTGTCAATATGAGAGAGCAAGAAGCATAACAGAAATCGGTCCTTAACATGATCTCAAACACATCCTTCATGTTATTCCAACCATACTAACTTAACATGGACAACCCGTGCATATTCAAAATACATCATGAAGATATGGATGACACGTTTATCCATCTGGCAGTTTCAAACAAACATCATGTAGGTTTAAAGGGATCATAGCAATGTTGGTCTAGAGCAAATTCCACATTATAATAGTTCATGCATATGGTTTAAAGTATCATGAGAGCAATTCAGCTTTCCTAATATACATTCAGACAATGCAGGGAGTGATTTCCACTACTCAACTCAAGAGTATGAAAACCAAAACTTGATAACACTAACATTCAAACAAACAACAAGACAGTTACATGATTGTGGTATTATGAGCATAAAACAAACATGGCATCAAGTATTGGCAGTGTTATCAATACCAACATTATTCACTTGACCTCTTGATTCAAATGCCCAAAAACAAAACAAATATGTTCGTGGTATAGTAAAGGCATAGCATGAGTTAGCATAGACAAAATGAGAACAAAATTGTCACAACATCAGCAAAACAAAATCTCATGCCTTTCAAAATGAATACCCTCAAACCAACAAACTATATCAAAGAAGTATCGACATTGTACCATCGAAACTAACAGTTCCAAGAGACATCAACTGAGCATCAACATTATCTAACATTTTAACATCAAAATCAAAATGGAAATCACATGGATTTGGTAATGTCATCATTGACATCTTGCAGATGATGTTATGAGTTAATAATATGAGGAACAAAAACTTTTCACTAATATGACCCAAATACAACCTTCATGATATACCAAACCAACTAGCCTAACATGTACAGTCTGCATTAGTTCAAGCATTCAAAACACATCATGAAGACATGGACCATATGTTATCCCTCGGGTAGTTCCAAACAACACCATATAGGTCCAATGAACTCAAGGCCGCACAAGGTTTTATCAACATAGCCAGTATGTAATAGATATGAACTTGGTAATATGGTCATGGCATGATGTATAAAAGGTAGTGAAAACAAGCATTAATCAAGCTAGCAAACAAAACAAATATTGCTAACCCAAACTATCATAGAATGAGTTATTTGAGATCAGCTCAAGCTTGCAAAAATCATAGTATTAACATAAAGGAATTCCAATACCAACAACTAACAGTATATTACATGACCTTAAACAATTCAAAAATGATCAAGATGCAAGATGTACATGACATATGGAGCATAGGATGAAAGGGACAGAAAAATACCTAGTGGAATAAGTCCACTGCACCCTCAAGTATTAACTGGATCCTCCTTTCTTTCCCAAACAGCAATAGCCTGCAATGCACCACTCTTCCTCTCTTCACTTGCCAAACTAAACTCAGAGACTTCTTAGAGTTTTTAAGTAAAATGTTGGTGCCTAACAAGTGAGAGCCAGGCCTCTATTTATAGCAAGAAGTTGAAGATTCAAGGTATGGTGAAAAGTGGAACAAATTCCAAGTTTACCCTCCTTGGAGGATTGTCCATCGTGTGAGCTGGATTTTCTTCAACAGTCCTCAAGAGTTATAATGGATGAACAACATAGGGTAAGGTCTGATGTTGTGGACTGATTTGATTGGTGTGGAGTCCAAGTTTCAAGGAGAAAGGTGGCTGCCATGCTTTTGTGTTGAAAAAAGTTTCTCTCACATCAAGTCCACTTGCACCAAGTTGAATAAAACAAAATTATTCTAATGTTACCACTTGAGTGAATCGTGGCAAAGGATCTAAATGGTGTTAAGTTGGTCTTTAATCATCAGACAAGTGAATGTTTTTGGTAAAATTCTGATCTTCTAAGTGTAAGACAAAATGCCAACATGCCATCTTTAATGCACCATAACTTAATAACCATTGATCCAAATTGTGATATTTTTGATCCTTTGCAAAATAGACATTTGATAGAACAAATGTCATGTTGAAAGATTCTTGAAATGAGGCTTGGAATAGAGTGAAAATTGTCCATGAAGTCATGCACACCAAGCTGCCAAAAAGACTTAGAAAAAATTTCGAAGTTATGGAAACTTTACAACTTGAAACACTTTAACACATCATAACTTAAGATTGGTTTATCCAAATGAAGAGTTCTACACATGCTTGGAAAGTTTACAGAACAAGGAACAACTTTCATGTCCAAGGATTTTTGATTTGAAGCTTGGAACTAGGTGAAAAATTGAGTTAAAGTTGGATGAAAATTATGGTGAAAATGCTGAAAATTTCACTAAGTCCTAAAGGTGATTTATCTTCCAAGTCTTGTAACTTAAAAACCATGCACTTTTTGAAAGAGGGTCCTCTAATATGTTTTGAATATCATGGAAAGAGCTTCCATTTGAGCTTTGAGTCAATCAATTTGGATGTGTGGTTTGAAAGTTATGACTGTTTCAATTTTGGCCCAAGTAGTGAAATTTCCTCCTTTGAAAAGATTCATGAACCAAACTTTGCTTCCTTTGCAAGAAACCTCTTAAAACTTGATCCAAAATACTTTAAATCCTCAATGAGACATGTCTTGATGGATTGGGGACTTGGATGCTTTATTTTGGATCAAAATCTTTGCAAGAAACCTCTTAAAACTTGATCCTTAATTTCAACTGTGAATGCACTGGGATAGTCTCTGATGATCTTGCTTCTTCAATCACATATAAGGCTCATAGAGGGTCTCCAGGGATGTCTATTATCTCATGGGGTCAAGTCCTAGGGTTTGAGAACAACTCTTGACCAAAATCAGAGCCATGATTGTCTTATCATCACAAAACCCTAATTGGAGTCTGGGTGAACTTGTGGCTCGAGGCACTTGGTAATGAGAGCCAGACACACTTGAATTCTCGTTGATTGAAACTTTTAGGATGTAGATGAGCTCAATAGTTGCATTTGGAGTCTTCTCTTCTTTAGGAGACTTTGTCCACCTCTTGGTATAAACCCTGACTTTTCACAGAAGAAAATAAACTAGCAAAATGAAATGGTTAGTTAACAATGCGTGGATGATTGAATCTAAATGTCAAGTGCAAAATGTTATGACATCTAAGGGGTAAAATTTGGGGTACAACAGTTGCCCCTATTTAAATAACTTTACCGGATGCCGCGAGGAATGGAAATCCTTGGGACATCAAGGAAAAAGGTATTTAAATATAGCAAACCGAAAATTTTCTCCTTAGATGGAATGCAGATGCTAAGGACAGGCAGAAGACAAGCAAATGCTGACATGCCGTGAATTTATAATATGATGATATGATGATATGATAGATGCAAAGGTGCAGACAGACCAGATACCAAAGATAAAAGGCAATCCACCACAGGTGAGCTTACTGGAAAAGGATAAAGGTTAGTGTCCACAAGGAAAATTTACTGGGGATACAGGTTGACAAACAAAAGACTCACTGGGGAGACCCTAAGGGAACACCAGGGATAGAAAAATAAAGAGGAACTCCTATAGGTCCTCACTGGGGATGGGAGCCAGAGAGGTGCTCTTCACTGGGGAAAAGTCCAAGGAGATGGACGACAGGTTTATAGGTGACCGGACGACACTAGGGAAAATAAAGGTACACTCTTTACTGGGCATGAAGCCAGAAAGAAGACATGATCTCCACTGGGGATCAATGAAAGGATATACATCAACAAAAGATTTTCTGGGATTTTCTTATACTGAAAAGTTCAAACGGGATCTTCAAGAAAAGCCAGAAAAGACAGAGAAAGGCACATCCAGAAAAACATCAGATGGTAAAAGAAACCAGACATCCAATAATGGCTTTGAATGAAAGGTAAACTCAATAATATCTGAGAAGGCATCAGATGAAAGTGAACAAAGCAGGGATCCAAGACAACATTGGATACAAGGACACCAGACATTCAATAATGGCTTTGAGTGAAGGGTACAAATCACAATATCTAATAATGGCTTTAGATAAAGGTGAGCAGAGACTATATTCAAGAATGGCATTGAATGCAAAGAAACCAGTCATCCAATAATGGCTTTGAACGAAAGGTACAAATCACAATATCTAATAATGGCTTTAGATGAATGTGAATAGAGACTACATTCAAGAATGGCATTGAATGCAAAGAAACCAGTGTGAGGGATATTCTTCTATTTACCTTGTTTTAATGATGTCAACAAACATGTAAGAAACTAGACTGTAATTTGAGCGGTATCACTACACGTGTCGGGCATGTTGCGTCTAACTATTATTGTTCATGTGTCTAGATGCATAGGATCTTGTCTTTCCCAAAAATAAATGTCCACTATCGTTTTAGTTGGGTCTAGTATGTGTTTCTGATCTTGGTCTGGTGAAAATGCTCAGAAAATTGAATTTCCTGAAAAAATGCACTTCATGCGCTGACCCTCCCAGTTCATGCGCTAACCTCCAATTTCATGCGCTAACCTCCAAAACCTGCGGGAAAGCGCACAATTCAATGGACACGAATGGAGTGTGGAGGTTAGCGCATGACTTCAAAACTCTGCATTTTTCACTTAATTTCTTTTCTGTTATTTCTGTTATTATTTTTTTGTTGGTCATTTTATTTTCATATAAATAGTTTTGGTCATCCTTTTATTTCATAACAAGAAACGTGAAATATATATGTCATTTCTCTCTTCATCTTCATCTTCTCCATTGTGTAAACAAACAATCACACATAATCGTCTTTGTTTGTGTCGCCCATTGATCGAAGTGATAACGTTCAGAATTTAGGAAGTGTGATCTTCATCTCCTGGGTTGAGAGTTTGGCAGGTGTTTCTTGAATCAAACCAGTTGGTTTTGTCCTCCAAGAATCGTATAGATTTCGGGGGTTTTTGTACAAACTGTTCTTTCTACAGGGATTCGGCTGGGCGAAGGTAACCGGAAATTGGCGCAATTGTTCGGTTTAGTAGCTGTAATCAGAGGATCGTAGAAGGGAGGTTTGGGTTCGAATTCTTGGTAGATCGCAATTGACCGAGTGAAGGTAACTGAAAAACGGTGGTTTCTTTCAGTTTAGTAGCGTGGGACGGTAATTGGATCAACCATACTCGAAGGACTTGATTCATCTAGAATCAAGGGAAGAGAAAATTCTGCATCAACGATCGAAGACGTTTGAGGGTTTGGATGTTCAAAGTTTTCTCTTGTAATAAGCAATTTGCAACAACTATATATATATATATATATATATATATATATATATATATATATATATATCAATTCCATTTGTGAAATTGGGGGCAGACGTACCCAAAGCGAGGACGATTGGAGAACTGCCTAATCAAACCGCGTTTGTTCTCTCTCTCCTTAACTCTTTTACAATTCAGTTCGTTCGAATTTGTGAAGTCGTAAGTCATCAAAATTTCTGTCGTAGAGTAATTGTAAGCTGATAAACTGTTTTGTTAAATTGATACAATTCCTTGAATTGTATCTTGGAGCAGCTTTACATTACCCTCCATAGAAATTCTGCATTTAGTGTGTTTACGCACTCTAGGTGTTTGATAATTTGTTTCAAAGCAAAATCTGAACTTGTTGCCTTTAATTGCTTATCACTTTACCTCATTGGATTGGAATAAACATCAAGCGACGGATATTTTGTTGACTGCGTTATAAAGTGTAGTATTCAAATCTGAATTTTTCTCTTCCATACTCATCCGTGATATATTCGCACATATCTTATCCTTTTGGTAGAAGGTTCGTTGTAGACGTTCTATCCAATGGTATCTTCCGTTAAACAATTTTTAAAAACAAAACAATTTGCGTGTAAAACTCAAGAGATCTATCCAACCCCCCTTCTAGATCCATAGCCATCGTCTAACAAGTGGTATCACGAGCTCCGGTTAATTCTGGTGCTTCGGTAAAACTTCTTGAATCATGGCGAACGAACCTAAGGGGGCTTATAATAGAGCTCCAGTTTTTACAGGTGAAAACTACAGCTACTAGAAGGATTGTATGCGCGTCCATATTAATTCCATAGATCAGAAGGTTTGGAACGTTATTTTAAACGGTCCCATGGAAATTACTATGACTAACGCGGAAGGCGTTGTCGTTCCTAAACCCGAAGCTCAATGGACTGAGGAGGACGAGAAAAAGTACAGCTATGATTGAAAGGCTCGTAATATGATCATCTCCTCCTTGGGAGTTGATGAGTATTATCGAGTCTCCCATTGTGAAACGGCCAAAGCCATGTGGGATGCTTTACAAGGAGCCCACGAAGGCACTAATGATGTTAAGATGGCTCGTATTAATACACTAACGCAAGAGTTTGATTTGTTTTACATGAAGCAAGGGGAAACCATTACGGATATGCAAAAATGATTTACTCACATTATCAACAAATTACATGTTCTTGGTAAACCAATTCCAAATGAGGTTTCTACTAACAAAATTCTGAGGTGTCTTAACAGGGAATGGCAACCAAAGGTCACCGCTATCAAGGAGGCCAATGATCCTGCTACACTAGACCTCACAACACTCTTTGGTAAACTCGATGAGCATGAGCAAGTGCTCATTAGCTTGGATAAACATGAAAAGAGTATCAAGAAAGAGAAGGCAAAAGATACGGAGAAGAAGTCGATAACTCTTAAGGCTTCTTGTTCAAAGTCCACACATCAAGAGCTAAGTGATGATGAAACCAATAATGACAAAGATGAAGAATCCGGAGATGATATGGGCTTATTTGTGAAGAGATACAATAGATATGTTCGTAAGAACGATATTCAACACTCGGATAGAAATTTAGTCAAGTTTAGGAAGCAATCTAGAGGCGAAGGAAATAAAAATGGCAAGGGAAAAGGTACGTGCTACAACTGTGGAAAATCCGGGCACTACAAGCCGGATTGTCCATCTCTAAAGAAAGACAAAGATAAGGATAATGACCAGAGTCGCTCAAACAAAAAGTCCAACAAGTCTCGACGAGCATACATCACTTGGGAAAGCGATAGTGAGTCAGAGAAAGATGATTCCTCAAGTGAGAAAATGAATCCATTAACTTTTGTCTTATGGCATGCCACAACAAAGCAAAAGAGGTAAAGCATTTTAAATATGATCATGTTAATACTATGTCGCATTTAGAGTTACGAAAGGCTTTTGACATGTTACACTATGAGGCTAAGGAAGCATTTCAACGTTTAGCCTCAAATAAAAGGATTTTCACGTATTTGGAGAAGAAGGTTTCCGATTCCGAAAAGGAATTGGAAGCTCTCAAAAACTCTATAGTGGACACATCAAAAGCCAAGGTTGAAGAGGATCCTACCTCTTGGTTCAATTGGGGCTGTGACACTTGTCATATTTGGCAACGAGAGGTGAGAACCCTCAAGGCCAAATTGGACAAGGCTCTTAAGCCAAAAGTTACGTTTGCTATTGATCGATCACATTTTCGTGAGAGCATGAATAATCTATATCAAAAGTATACCTATGTGATTCGAGATAGTGATAGCAAAAGTAAATTCCAAATGAACCGTAATTGTCTTTACTATTGTAACCCTGGTCATACTATTGCGAAATGCCGCTTCAGAAGGTTTCTTGTTCCGAAAGGCATCTACCAATGGTTGCCCAAGTGCGTTCTTGGTTTCACTCACCTTAGAGGACCCAATGAGAATTGGGTACCTACTCTCCCTTGATTGTTTTTGTAGGTACAAAGTCTTGAAACCACCGAAAGAAGATGGGTTCTGGATAGTGGCTCCTCGAGACATATGACTGGTGACATATCTCTTTTCATCGACTTTGTGGCGAAGAAAAAGGGGTTTGTTACCTACGAAGATAACAACAAGGGACAGATTCTCGGCAAAGGTAGTGTAGGTAACCCATCATCTACTACTATCTCTGATGTGCTGCTTGTGGAAGGCCTTAGACACAACCTTTTAAGCATTAGTCAACTATGTGACAAGAATTATAAAGTATCTTTTCCAAAGGATTGTTGCATAGTTGAAGATAGCGACAAAAAGAATGTGTTTAAGGGCTTGAGGGTGAACAACGTCTACATGCTAGACTTAAATGAGGTATCGTTGAATGGAGACAAGTGTCTAGTCGCTATGAATGAAGATTCATGGTTGTGGCATAGACGGTTGGCTCACATCAATTTTGATTTGCTTAACAAAATTGTCTCTAAAGACCTAGTCATCGGTTTGCCCAAAATTAAATTCACAAAGGATCACCTTTGTGATGCTTGTCCAATGGGGAAGCAAACAAGGATCTCATTAAAATCTAAAAACATCATTTCAACTATGAGACCCCTTGAGCTCCTCCACATGGACCTCTTTGGACCATCTAGGGTTAAAAGTCTAGGTGGTAACTATTATGGGTTTGTTATAGTCGATGATTTTTCTAGGTTTTGCTGGACAATTTTCTTAGCAAATAAGAGTGATACCTTTTCGGCCTTTGAACGATTTGCTAAATTATCTCAGAACAAGTTAAACACAAACATTGGGTCAATTAGAAGTGACCATGGGGGTGAGTTTGAAAATCATTTATTTGAAGCATTTTGTGATTCCAACGGAATTGATCATAATTTTTCCACACCACGTACCCCTCAACAAAATGGGGTAGTGGAACGTAAAAATAGAGTTTTGGAAGAACTTGGAAGGACTATGATGAATGATGGTGGATTACCAAAATACTTTTGGGCCGACGCCATAAGTACGGCTTGTTATGCTTTGAATAGGGTGCTCATCCGACCTATTCTAAACAAGACACCGTATGAGCTTTTAAAAGGGCGTAAGCCAAACATCTCTCACCTTCATGTATTTGGTTGCAAATGCTTTATGTTAAACAATGGGAAAGAGACTCTTGGTAAATTTGATGCCAAGGCCGACGAGGGTATTTTTCTTGGATACTCTCAGTCAAGTAAAGCATATAGAATTTATAATAAGAGGTTACGTGTAGTTGAAGAGTCAGTTCATGTTACTTTTGACGAGTCTTATCCGAGAAATGTCGGAGAAGGTAGTTCTTTTCATGGTGCAGGTGTACCTACTGAAGACACGCTCAAGGACACTGATAAGGGAATTGATCAACCTAAAGCAGTGCGTATTGAGGAGGAAAAGGATCACCAACCAGTGAAAAGTGAGGATGATCATCATGCTGATAAAGATGAACTTCTTCCAGCTTGGAAGTCTTCAAAAGACCATCCAATTGACAACATTCTCGGTGATATCTCTAAGGGAGTAACTACTCGCTCTAAACTTAGTAACTTTTGTTATTACTCTGCTTTTGTCTCCCAAGTTGAACCTAAAAACGCTAAGGAGGTGTTACTCGATGAGCATTGGTTTCTATCAATGCAAGATGAACTAAATCAATTCTGGAGAAATGAGGTTTGGGACCTTGTCCCCCCTCCGCGAGATCATCGAGTAATCGGCACCCGATGGGTGTTTAGGAATAATCTTGATGAAAATGGAGTAATAACGCGTAACAAAACTAGGCTTGTAGCGCAAGGCTATAACCAAGAGGAAGGAATCGACTATGAGGAAACTTATGCGTCGGTTGCCCGACTCGAGGTCATACGCCTTCTACTTGCCTATGCTTGCACAAAGAACTTTAAATTATTCCAAATGGATGTTAAAAGTGCGTTCCTTAATGGATACATAAATGAAGAGGTTTATGTAGCCCAACCTCCGACTTTTGAATCCCACGAATATCCTGATCATGTCTATAAACTTAAACGAGCTCTGTACGGACTTAAACAAGCCCCTAGGGCTTGGTATGAACGTCTAAGCAAATTTCTACTAGATCAAGGGTATTCAAGAGGAACGGTTAACACAACCCTCTTTATTAAACGTCAAGGAAAACACTTAATTTTGGTACAAATTTATGTTGACGATATCATATTTGGGTCTACTAACATGACCTTGGTCAAGGAGTTTTCTAGTTTGATGCAGGGGGAGTTTGAAATGAGCATGATGGGGGAGCTCAACTATTTCCTCGGATTGCAAATCAAACAACTTTAAGAGGGCACATTCGTGAGTCAAACGAAATATTGTCTTGAGTTACTAAAACGTTTTGATATGCTGAACTACAAAGCAATAGACACTCCTATGCCTACAAGTGCTAATCTTGATCGTGACGAAAAGGGTAAAGAAGTATCGAGGTATGATAGGGTCTCTTCTTTATCTTACCGCATCACGTCCCGATATAATGTTTAGTGTATGCATGTGTGCGAGGTATCAGGCACATCCCAAGGAATCCCACCTAAAGGAAGTTAAGCGCATACTTCGATACCTCTCTAGTACTCCAAAGTATGGGTTGTGGTATTCCAAAGGTAGTGTTTGTTCCTTAGTTGGCTACTCCGATTCCGACTTTGCCGGGTGCAAGTTGGATAGGAAAAGTACTAGTGGCACGTGTCACTTTTTCGCAAATTCCTTGGTGAGTTGGCATAGCAAGAAACAGGTTTCCGTTGCTTTGTCAACAGCCGAGGCGGAATACGTTGCCGCCGGTAATTGTTGTGCTCAAGTCTTATGGCTTAAACAACAGTTACTTGATTTCAACTTAAAACTTGAACGTATTCCAATTTTGTGCGATAACACTAGTGCGATTAATCTAACTAAGAACCCCGTATTACATTCACGCACCAAGCATATCAAAATACGCCATCATTTTCTTAGGGATCATGTAGAGAAAGGTGATGTTATTTTTGAGCATGTTGACACTAAGAATCAACTTGCTGATATTTTCACAAAACCGTTAGCTACAGAGCCTTTCTTTCACATCCGTAGGGAACTTGGCATTCTCGATATCTCGGATCGTGCTTAATAACCCTTTAGAGTAGTGATGTTCACATATATACATGCTTATTTATTCTTTTAACTAACAATGCAAAGAGATATTTAGCTGTATGTGAGGGATCTTATTGTCATGATGATCAAGGTAATATCGTTCCGATTTATAGATGTTTATCAATATTTTGTGCCATATTAATTACTCTAATCTTGATGTTTATTGCATTTTGAGAACTTATTGTTCATGTGGATGTTTTGTTCTGTATGTGTATATGTCTATTTATCTGGTTGGAACTTAAAAAATTTCAAAATCTCAATTATGTATGTTCATGCGTCGACGCATAGATTCGTGCGCTAACCTAGTAAATGTTCGGGATAGAGCATAACCATATGTTCAACTTTTTTCAGAAACTTCATGAATCATGCGCCGACGCACAGATTCATAGGTCGACGCATAAATCAAAAGTCCAGACTTCCTACATTACTGGGACGCGTGCGCCGACCTAGCATTATCTATTTTCCCTACATATTCTCATTACACATTGATTTATGGTTATTGCATGTCATCTCATTAGACTTTGTGGTCAATCTCTCCCTATCTTCCTCTATTAAACCTCATCAATAACCGTTATTCTCCACTAAATCCTCATCAAAACCCTAAAAATCAAAAACCCACCAAGAGAAAATCTTCTATATTACTGCTACAAGGTTTTCTAAGGGATGCACATATCTCCTCTTCACTCTCTGCGAAAATCAAGTGTCATCATCTTCTTCCAACTCTTCTTCAACCATGGCTTCAAGAAGAAACCCTAGTAGAAGGGGAACAAGAGGCTCATCTTCACAATCAGCACTAACCAGAACATCATCTTCACAACGGGTAACCTTTAAGTCTTTAATTTCTAAAAGGCTAACTATTCCTTTTGAGGAACTATTTTGTAATCGTGCGGTTATAAGACAACATGGCTTTTATCCTCTGATGGGTCCAGATTTTCACATTCCTCAGATTTTTGAACTTATAAATTTTCAAAATCTTGGTGAATTTGTTGAATGTGATGATAAGTATGGTGAAGATTTGACTCGGTTGTTCTACTGTGGGATCAAGGGAAAATTTCATGGGACTGAATTAAATTCTCTATGAATAATGCAGAATTTGAAGTGACAAATAATGTATGGTCTACATTGTTTGTATTGGACACTAATGACACTCTCCCAAAGGTTACTGATAAAACCTTTGTTCAGGACTATGAATTCAAAACTGCTCTGAATTCGATGTTGCGGGAACCGTATTCAGATGATTTTGTGGCAAGTGGATTATTTCCTAAAAGTGTCACTACCGGTCATTTAAAATTTGAAGACCGTATTCTTCAGTGGATTGTTGCTCGCATCTTGAGGCCTAAGAAAGGAGGGTACTCAAGTATTGAACAGGCAGAGGTTCATCTCATCTATATCCTCAAGAATAAGATCAAAATTAACTGGCCTTATTATTTTGCTTATAGGATGTTCATTACTCGCAGCTCCTGCAAATTTCCGGCACTTGGTTATGCATCTGCTGTTGCAAACATTTTGAATCACTTTGATATTCATGTTCCGCAGATTTGTCACATTCATATTACCGCTGAACAACAATTTCTTGCCAAAACCCTTTCCATGATGGGTTACTTTTGGCATTCACGTGAGAACAAGTTCATTTATCGACCAAGATCCACCCATCATGAACATGATGAACTGGTTCACCTTGAAGGAAGTGATGATGAGGGCATTCCAGGAAATGCAAATCAAGCTGTTAATGAGGAAAATATGGTCATGCAAGAAGATGTGGTTATGCAAGAAAATATGGCTATGCAAGAAGAGGACAATGAGGCATGGATGGGCTATCAACCTGAAGAAACTTCTGAAAACAGGGCTGGGGTCAGTGGCAAAAAAATTGCTGGACTGTGTCTGGAAGCGCCTATGTGCCTCCAACCTATGGTGAGGACTATGAATGGCAACAACCTGACAATTCTGCTCCTCCAACTCCACCGCCTCAGCATGATCCGCAGGCTTCTGAAGAAATTCTGGCTAGGTTGAACGAATTGACTCTTCAGCATCAAGAATTTCAAGCTCTGCAAGATACTCGTTACTCTGCTCAGCAAGAACGGTTCACCAATTTGTCTGATCAAGTTTCATCTCACATTACCAAGTTCGACAATTTTGCCAACGCCGCTATGAATCGTTTCAATCAGATGGACGCCAACTTGACTCAACAAAACCAGAACCTGGCAAATAGTCTTGGAAACCTAAACAACACGTTGCTTGAACTCAACCTACATCTAGAGTGTAACTCCCAGAATATTTAATTATATATTTAATTGAATATTTATTTAATTGTTGTGAATTATTCGGTTGATTTTGGTGTTGCGGTGAATTAAGTCGTTAAGTCGGTATATTAAGTTGGTAAGTCGTAGAAATAATATTAGAAATAATATTATAGTCGTGGAATAATATTAGTAGTAATATTATAGTCGTAGGAGAGTATTCGAATTAAGTGGGCTTGGTTTCGTGTCGGAATTAGTAAATTAAGGGGTGTATGTTTTAGGCCCATTAGATATTATAAGTGAATATTATTATTTTAATAAAACAAATAAAATAAAAGAAGTTGAAGTTTAGTTTTGTGGTATCAGTAGAAAAGGGAAGTTACACGAGGGAGTTGGCAAAAGCAAAAACTGAAACCTAAGGGAAAAAGGGAGAAAAGTTGCAAACAGTGCTAGGGAGAAGAAGAGGAGAAATTGCTGCAGGTGTGGAAAAATCAATAAAATTCGAGCTACCTTCGATCCAATCAGGTAAGGGTGGGGTTCGAATTTTATAATCGGGAGAATGATAGTTAGTATGTAGGAATTGGGGTTTATATAATTTTTCACTATGTGGTATTTATTGGATTAAAATTGGTATATTATAGAGACCCATTATTAATTGATAGAGTAAGTAGAAGAAAATTTGAGTTGCAGTATGTATATATTGGCCAAGTGGGGCGGTGGTGGGACTCCACATTTTCTTTTTTCTAGACGCTACAGTAGCAGTAGTACATTTGGATTAAGCTTGTTTAGTTAATTAATATTATAATAATTGAAAAGTGGAGAATGGCACTTAAGATATGTTATATTAATGATTAGAGATATGATATATATATGTGTTGCAAATTGAAGGAATTAAGAACAAAAAAAAATATAACAGTCGCAGCATATGCTGGACGTGGGGGTGTGTGGTTACTTGGAGAGTGGAACTCCACTCCCTTCTCATTCCATGCGTTGTGGGTTAGGTAGCATAGTCTTAGTTAATATTTTTTTCTAGTTAATTACAAAGTGTGTAGTTTGTTTCTCTTAATTAATTAATTGGTGGAAATCCACCTTACCTCTTGTAATCGCGCAGGAACAGTAGGGGAGGATTGTACTAAGGTGTAGTATAGATATGTATAAATAAAGTGGCTATTAAATATTATACATTAAATTAGGCAATGGAAATGTTTAGAGTGAAGGCAAGGTGGCCTTGTTTTACTGAGTTCAGGCGCAGGGAGTTAATATTTATAGTAGTATACAGTATGAATATTGGAGTGAAGATTTAGTTTAATGTACATGAGTATTAACAGTGAATTAGAAATTAGCCAAAAATAAAAATAAATTGTAGCAGAATTGGACAGACATCAGTGTCGAGAGTAGAATTAAGCGGTATATTTAGTTGTCCGGAATTGAACGAAAATTTACGAGAAAGTTCGTGTATGTGAATAGAATACGTGTATTGTATTTATTTTGTTAAATTAAGTTGAATGCGTGGAATTGCCGGTACAGCTGATTGAGTTGGTTTTTGTCCCAAAAATATGGACATGTTTTTGTTGGAGGCTTAAATAGCCAAAAAAAAAAAAAATTGAAAGTTGTTTATGTTGTGCTGAGTTGTAATTGTTTTGTTGATGTTGTTAATTGTATGTCGTCCATATGTCGCATACATTGCATTGTTTAAGTTGGCCTTGATGGCATTGATTAAGTTGGCCCTTGATGGCACCTGTTTAAGTTGAAAATTGCCTCGATAACCTGGCATATGTTTAAGTTGGGAGTTCTACTCCGAAATGGTACCACATGCATCTGCATAAGTTGAGTCGCATTGAGTCGTATTAATGGATTTGTTGTTAATGATGAATGTTGATTGGTTGTGATATGGTTGTTAATTGTGAAGTGGTGAAATTTGTATGTTTCTAATTTTAATATATTAATTATCATACTTTTGATTATATTATTGGATATCTCACCCTTTCTTTGTTTCGCCGTTGCCTTTATATTGGTAACGTGTAGGTAATCCGGAATGAAGGGAGCCTACCTTCATTAGTTCGAGTCGGTGGTTGTCGCTCTGATGCGTAGCACTCGGGGGGATAATCGCGTGTTTTTCCTATTGATTGGATTATGTTTAAATTGCTGAATTTTATATTGATTTCATTAAAGACTTGAATTTTGAAGTTGCTTTATGTTGGCTGAAGATGCTTTAACTGTTTGAAGTTAAAGACTTGTTGAATTGGGAGTTATTATTTTGTTGAATTTAAAATTAAGAAAATTTTATGTTGAACTTATTAATCCGCTGCATGAAAGTTAAAGTTGTTATATTTAAAGACTGAACAGGTTCGAATCCGTTATCCGGAAAGTTGTATTATTTATGTATGAATTACAGCTGATTGTATGATATGGTAAAGTTGAAATGAATGTGACATCCTGTATGTTGTAATTTTATACTCTGATATTATATAATTACGTTGGGTAGAATCAGGGTGTTACATAGAGGACCTTCCACCACCAAGCCAATACTATAGGGGAAGAGGTCATCCATTTAGGGGGAGAAGGTCATAGAGTTTAGGGCATCATATATCATTTGTGCTTGCATTTCTGTTTTGTTTTTCCTCTCTGCTGTTGAACTTTGAATGTTGCTTCCGTTTGTTTGAACTTTATCGGATTGAATGTATTGCATTTAAGTTTTTCCCTTAGTTACGTGTTTGTTAATGTCTGTGTGTTGCAAATTTGTGATGATCCTTTACGTATTATAGTGTTTTATTTTGACCACTGTCTTTTCTTCTTTTTGATGTTGTCAAAGGGGGAGAAGAACAACAAATTCAGAAATTTTACTAAACTAGTGTCAAAGACAGGGGGAGCTTTGCTCATGTTGCTCACTCTCAAATTACAAATCTCATGACAGCTAAGAAAGTGTTGCCATCATCAAAAAGGGGGAGTATGTGAGGGATATTCTTCTATTTACCTTGTTTTAATGATGTCAACAAACATGTAAGAAACTAGACTGTAATTTGAACGGTATCACTACACGCGTCGGGCATGTTGCGTCTAACCATTATTGTTCATGTGTCTAGATGCATAGGATCTTGTCTTTCCCAAAAATAAATGGCCACTATCATTTTAGTTGGGTCTAGTATGTGTTTCTGATCTTGGTCTAGTGAAAATGCTCAGAAAATTGAATTTCCTGGAAAAATGCACTTCATGCGCTGACCCTCCCAGTTCATGCGCTAACCTCCAATTTCATGCGCTAACCTCCAAACCCTGCGGGAAAGTGCACAATTCAATAGACACGGAAATATTTGTTTATGCGTCGACGCATGGAGTGTGGAGGTCAGCGCATGACTTCAAAACTCTGCATTTTTCACTTAATTTCTTTTCTGTTATTTCTGTTATTATTTTTTTGTTGGTCATTTTATTTTCATATAAATAGTTTTGGTCATCCTTTTATTTCATAACAAGAAACGTGAAAGATATATGTCATTTCTCTCTTCATCTTCATCTTCTTCATTGTGTAAACAAACAATCACACATAATCATCTTTGTTTGTGTCGCCCATTGATCGAAGTGATAACGTTCAAAATTTAGGAAGTGTGATCTTCATCTTCTAGGTTGAGAGTTTGGCAGGTGTTTCTTGAATCAAACCAGTTGGTTTTGTCCTCCAAGAATCGTATAGATTTTGGGCGTTTTTGCACAAACTGTTCTTTCTACATGGATTCGACTGGGCGAAGGTAACCGGAAATTGGCGCAATTGTTCGGTTTAGTAGCTGTAATCAGAGGATCGTAGAAGGGAGGTTTGGGTTCGAATTCTTGGTAGATCGCAATTGACCGAGTGAAGGTAACTGAAGAACGGTGGTTTCTTTCGGTTTAGTAGCGTGGGACGGTAATTGGATCAACCATATTCGAAGGACTTAATTCATCTCGAATCAAGGGAAGAGAAAATTATGCATCAACGATCGAAGACGTTCGAGGGTTTGGATGTTCATAGTTTTCTCTTGTAATAAACAATTTGCAACAACTATATATATATATATATATATATATATATATATATATATATATATATATATATATATATATATATCTCAATTCCATTTGTGGAGTTGGGGACAGACGTACCCAAAGCGTGGACGATTGGGGAACTGCCTAATCAAACCGCGTTTGTTCTCTCTCTCCTTAACTCTTTTACAATTCAATTCGTTCGAATTTGTGAAGTCGCAAGTCATAGAAATTTCTGTCGTAGAGTAATTGTAAGCTGATAAACTATTTTGTTAAATTGATACAATTCCTTGAATTGTATCTTGGAGCAGCTTTACATTGCCCTCCATAGAAATTCTGCACTTAGTGTGTTTACGTACACTAGGTGTTTGATAATTTGTTTCAAAGCAAAATCTGAACTTGTTGCCTTTAATTACTTATCAATTTACCTCATTGGATTGGAATAAACATCAAGCGACGGATATTTTGTTGACTGCGTTATAAAGTGTAGTATTCAAATCTGAATTTTTCTCTTCCATACTCATCCGTGATATATTCGCGCATATCCGATCCTTTTGGTAGAAGGTTCGTTGTAGACGTTCTATCCAGTGGTAGCTTCCGTTAAACAATTTTTAAAAAAAAAATTTTGTAAACCATTTGCGTGTAAAACTCAAAGGATCTATTCAACCCCCTTCTAGATCCATAGCCATCGTCTAACAACCAGTCATCCAATAATGGCTTTGAACGAAAGGTAAACTCACAATATCTAATAATGGCTTTAGATAAAAGTGAACAAAGACTCGATCTGGTAAAATATCAGAAAGAGACACACATCCGAAAAGGCATCGGATGGTAAAGAAACCAGACATCCAATAATGGCTTTGAATGAGAGGTATGACTCACAATATCTAATAATGGCTTTAGATAAATGTGAACAAAGACTCGATCTGGTAAAATATTAGAAAGAGACATACATCCGGAAAGGCATCAGATGGTAGAGAAACCAGACATCCAATAATGGCATTGAATGATAGGTATAATCACAATATCTAATAATGGCTTTAGATGAAAGTGAACAAAGACTCAATCTGATAAAACATCAGAAAGAGAAACACATCCGGAAAGGCATCGGATGGTAGAGAAATCGGACATCCAATAATGGCTTTGAATGAAAGGTATAAATCACAATATCTAATAATGGGTTTAGATAAAAGTGAATAAAGACTCGATCTGGTAAAATATCAGAAAGAGACATACATCCGGAAAGGCATCAGATGGTAGAGAAACCAGACATCCAATAATGGCTTTGAATGAAAGGTATAATCACAATATCTAATAATGGCTTTAGATGAAAGTGAACAAAGACTCGATCTGATAAAACATCAGAAAGAGAGACACATCCGGAAAGGCATCGGATGGTAGAGAAACCAGACATCCAATAATGGCTTTGAATGAAAAGTATAAATCACAATATCTAATAATGGCTTTAGATAAAAGTGAACAAAGACTTGATCTGGAAAAACATCAGAAAGAGAGACACATCCGGAAGAGCATCAGATGGTAAAGAAACCAGACATCCAATAATGGCTTTGAATGAGAGGTAAACTTATAATATCTGAGAAGGTATCAGATGAAAATGAGACAAACGGTGAAATCCAAGAAGGCATTGGATAAACCACAATGTCCAAGAAAGCATTGAACGAATATGAACAAGGAGATACCCAAGAAAGTATTGGATAAAAGGAATCACAGTATCCAAGACATCATTAAATGACTGTGAATTTTTAGGAGTGGCACTGAAAGTAAATGCAAATCACTATATTCAGGGATGGTATCGAATGATAGTGAGAAAGACATCCAGGAATGGCACTGAATAAAAAGATAAGACTCTCAGGAATAGCACTGAATGATATCCAAGCAAATTTGATGGGGATTATAGAAAAGAGACAAAACTTCCAAGAATAGCACTGGGAGAAACAAGAGAAATAAGATATCCAGAAATGGCACTAGAGATCACAAGAGACAGACATCTAGGAATGGCACTGGAATGAGAGAAGACAAACATCCAACAATAGGACTAGATGCTCAAGGAAACGACAACATTCAGGAATGGCAATGAATGAAAGGACAAATAACGTTTTGGTAGTTGGACTTTAACAACAAGGTAAGACGTGGATAACGACACGACCTCGGACGAAATGTAGATGAGGAAGAAACACTCATGCTATGCATATGGTATATGAATTATGCAGATGATATATGATCAAATGCAAATGTAGATGTAGAAATGCTGACGACACGACTCGACTCTTTTATGGAGAAGACAAGACTGGAAGACTGATTCCTCAACACGGAGATCACTGTCATTCTGCTTGGGGACTAGCTACTGCTGAACACATCATTGCCACACTGGTAAATTGTATCAAGTAATGATCCTTGTAGGAAGGATGGAAAGTTGCATGGGGATTCTTCAAATAAGCTGCCCCAGATTAGCTGACTGTTGTAGATGAGCTGATAATTGCTTCAGCTTGTCTGATTCTGAAATGAATGCTTAATGGTGCTCTTAGAAAGCTTGCCCCAGCATGAGTCTTGAAAGATGATTGTTTTACTGTACACTGGGAAAGCTTGCCCCAGTATGAGCCTTTGAAAAATCTTCTATATAAACCAATTCTGAGAAGTCGCCATTAAACCACAAATCTTGAACTGATTCTCAACAGGATATGGAAGGTGCTTGCCCCTGATAGGTTCACCGACCAAGTTTCTTAATTGTTTGAAAATTCCATGAAAAGAAAGCTAGTTTGCAAACAAAAGTATTTATACAAACGTGGTAAATGCAAAGTTCATGCAACTTTTGAAATCAATCATTTTTGAAAGAGGCGAAGTATATGAGTCATTAGTCAGAACACGGTGGTTCAAGACATTAAAGTGAAAAGTTTAAGCAAAAGGTGCGATACCAAAACAGATGATTCGCAAAGATCTTTTGGAGTCAGTTTACGCAACCTTGCTGTAGTATGCTTTCAAAACAACCTTGCTTCAGTTAGGTCTTTTGAGGGTTATAACGTGGCCTGGTTCACGGTTTAAGAAACAAAAGATAAAGGCTCAAAGTTTATTTGTGACCCACCCAATCTACATGATGAACTTCCAATCCTATGCTTAGTTAACTCAGACTATAGACTCAGATTCCCACGGGTTGGAAATTGTACTGATGATAGTTGATGATGGTTCAGACACCTTGGGTTGTCATTACTCCCTTACAACATTTGGTTGTTCTTTATTGCTGAGATTTTTTAGACTTCCTTTTTTGTCTTTGCTGAGGTTTTGAGACCTCTTCTTTGTCATTTGCTGAGGTTTTGAGACTTTTTTTTGTCTTCTGAGGTTTTGAGACCTCTTCTTCTTCCTTATGGTCATTTGATTTGAGAGACCTGAACGGTGTCTTGCATGAAGCGCTTGCGTTAGAATGCATAACCAAGTCAAACTGAGAACTACCCTGCCCCAAGGTTGAGATTTAAGGGTTTTTTGTAAGGAAATAAAAAAACTCCTACTTCTAGGCTCGAAGTGGTTGACGAGGGATTATCTTTCTTATTTCTTTAGTGTTTGGGATTGAAACAATGCCTTACATCGTCAGCAAAATTTTGATATGAAAGCATACCAACAACAATTATGAGTATAATGTATCATCATCCTCCCTCCAATCTTTGCATAATCAAAAGAAAGTGGACAAGAGAATTCTTTTATTTTTCTTGAAAGAAAAAGCATTAAGAAGTAGATAGCAAACACAAATGAATTGAATCAAAAGTTGCAATGCTCATTTCATTAATTTTGAAAGTACAAACATAATTTGAAAGTAAACGGCTATTACAAAATAAGGAAAATGCAAACAACAAGAAACAAGGCCTAGTGACAAATCAAACACAAGGATGAGCTGTCATGTCTTTAAGAAGTAGTTGGGCTGAAGTTGACTGAAACTTCACTTGGCGTGCCCTGGCAGAGGGGTTTTCTGAACATTGGGATTATCCTGAAAGGAGAGGATTTTGTTTCTCATCAGCTCTTGTACCTTAGCCTTCAAGGCAAAGCAACCTTCCAAGTTATGGCCTGCACCACCTTGATGGTATTCACAATGAAGATCAACCCTATAGCCGGCTGGAAGAGGATTTGGAGGAGGAGGAAAAGGCCTTGTGGTAATCAAACCTTGTTGAACCAAACCAGGATAAAGCTTGGTGTAAGTCATGGGAATATGATCAAATTGATTCCTATTACAGTACTGGCTTTGTCCTACAGTTGTACGTTGGGAAGCTTGAGCTGGTCTTGGAGCAGTAACCACGGGAGTGACAGCAGCAACAGTAGGGTGAATAGCATACTGAGGTTTGGGACAAGGCCTTCTCACTTCAACCATTACAGCGTTAGTCTGATCTTCCCTTTTCCTCTGTTCCCATAGGATTTCTTCACAGCATTGGAAGATTCAGCAGCTTTTGATTCCTTTCCTTTCTTAAGACCTTCCTCGAGTCTTTGGCCGATAGTAACCAAATCAGTGAAGTTGAAGGAAACACTTCCAATCATCTTCTCCCAATAGAATGGGGACAGGATATCCATGAACATTCCAGTCAATTTTTTCTCAGCCAAAGGAGGTTCAACTTGGGAAGCCAACTCTCTCCAGCGCTGAGCATACTCCTTAAAAGATTCCTTCTCATGCTGAGTCATATTTTGCAGTTGGCGGCGATCAGGGGCCATGTCAAGGTTATACTTATACTGCTTC
Organism: Lathyrus tuberosus; assembly: GCA_022829125.1. Classification (NCBI taxonomy): domain Eukaryota; kingdom Viridiplantae; phylum Streptophyta; class Magnoliopsida; order Fabales; family Fabaceae; genus Lathyrus; species Lathyrus tuberosus. Next base: position 15,870,893 of record JALAZF010000062.1, on the reverse strand, counting down.
ATGAAGGCATTTGTGAGATCTTGGAAGCAGTGAATGGAGTTTTGCTCAAGACCCATATACCACTTAAGTGATGCCCCACTCAAGCTATCCTGAAAACAATGGATAAGCAACTTCTGATTTTTGGTGTAAGCAGTCATTCTGCGGAGATACATGACCAAATGAGCCATTGGACAAGAATGGCCCTTGTACTTTACAAATTCTGGATTTTTGAACTTAGCATGCATGAAAAGGTCAGACACTAAGCACATGTTGTCTGTATCCACATTAAAGAAGTTAGTACCCTCAACAGCCTTGAGTCTTTTGTCTAAGGTCTGAAACTGCTAATGGACAACTTCAGGTTCAACAAAGTCTCCACAGTCTTCACCCTGAGCACTGGCACCATTGTACTCAAAGAGGGGATTCTCAAAAGAAGCTCGAACAGTCTGTGGAACAGCATGGACTGTAGGTCTGGGCTCACCAAAAACAGGAGCTTGAAATATAGGCATAGCAGTAGATACAATCGGCAGAGAATAGTTGTATGGCAAACCAAACTCGGGCCAAGTTGAAGGTGGCATTTGGACCGGTGGAGGATCACCGCTTGAAACTTCCTGGATGACAGTTCTTTGGGTTTGTTCCCCCTAGCAATCAAAACTTAAATCATCTCAGTTAGTTTAGTCATACTTGATTTAAGGTCATCGATTTCCATTTGGACCTCAGTATTGTGTGCCTCTTGCTCTGACATCTTGCGTATGTAATTAGCTCTAGTCCGGTATCGGTGTCGAGGAATCAGCTTGACGAATCACAGGTGACACTAGTGGAATAGAGACCACTGGAAATTAGTTACTGGACAAACAAACATATGCAATGAAACATGCAAAGATGCAAATGATATGCAATGCAATGCAAACAGGATGCAAAACAAGATCGAAGCTTCGAGATCACAGCATGGAGTCTGGGTAAATAATCAACCACAGGGTGTGTACTAGGGTTTATCAACTGTAGAACAGGGTTTTAAAAGTTCCCAGAGTCTACATAAATCCTTCGGATATTATCGGCCTACGTGACTACTCACGTGGGTTAATAATATTCTCAAGATAAACTCGTCTAAGTGTAGTATCACGTAACAATTACTTGGGACTACTCCCTCATAGCCACCGCACTACATCCTAAAAGGCCAAGTGGGGTGAAGGTAACTATGGTCCTCAGAATCCCTGGCTCCCAATTGGAAAGAGTGATATCAATGCGACTGCTCACATCAGCCATCAATAATCCCAAAGGGCCTCATCTGAGTGTGGTCATCATATGCCATAAATTGTTAGGACTACTCCCAACAATCGACTATTGATTACACCACAATCCTATCATAAGTGCTCTCAAGTCCGGGTTAGGACTTATCTCACCACTCAAAGTAACAACCCTGCACACAGAAAAACCCAAGCACAACAGGTATATATATATACAGATATAACTATGTACAGATATACAAACAAGCAAACATATAAATAACACAAATGCAAACAAGGTGGACTTAACCCTCTTAGAGGGATTGCTTCCCCAGTGAAGTCTCCATTTTCTGTTGCTGTGAGAATCTAATATCAAGCTATTAATTAACTTGAATCACAAAACATGAAATTCACCACCGAGCTTTGATTTATCCAAAGGAAAGGGTAAAGAACGAAAACCCTAAGTTAAGAGAATCTAGGTTCGGGGATTGGTTATACTAAGGGAAGGTATTAGCACCCTAAGTATCTGTAGTACTCTACAGGAACCTCTTGTTTAGTTTGTGTTATGTTATGTTTGCTTGCTAAAGGAATCTGTACTAAGGGTAAAGGTAAAGACCTAAGGGTATGTACACTAAGTATGCTCGCAAAGACATCGTATCTCGTGTCTACATATCCTGACGGGAATGGAATCAGAGCATTCGTAGTTCCCCGCGCAGGGGTAAAAAGGTGTAAAAGAAAAGGTAGAATCCAAGAAGGCATTGGATGTAAAAGAAAAAAGGTAGAAAAGGAAAAGGTAGCTCGCTAGGATCGTCGCAATCCTATGCCTACCTATTCTCAAAGGGTACTTTGAGAAATCAGAGCGTCTGTAGTTCCCCACAATGGGGGTGAGGAACCCTTGACTGTGGTCAAGGTTCCAAGGGAAAGTATGGTGAAAAGCTTGAAAGCAAAGCTTGTAAGAATTGATTGTTTAGGAGAAGAGATTAATGGCTATCTCTTATGAAAGGATTGTGAAGGGTTAGACCGTCTTGAAGGAGAAGATATTAATGGCTATCTCTTGGGAAAGTTTAAAAAAAGGTTTAAGAGTTATAAGAGATTAATCGCTATCTCTTGAAAAGGCTGGGTTAAAAGGGAATGAAGTGTTCACGGGAAAGTAGGGTCTGACAGCAAGACGCCTACGTGGAGTGTGGCGACTCCAAACCTAAGGCTAGGTTAAAAGGGTAATGAGCTATCTATGACCTTGCGGTCAATAGAGAGACTTTCCTTTGGAAGAGGAAGATGATAACAAACTTCTTGTGGACAAAAACTTACAAGGAAATTCAAATTATAGGAATAAAATGAGTGTGAGAACTCGAGGGGATGCACAACAATTAAGCATAAATAACATCAAAATAAATCACGGTAAACAAACCAAGACAAAACCCAAAAGCAAGGCCTATTTCAAGTTATAACATTTAAGAATGTGTGTGAAGTGTCATACAAGTGAGGCAAAGATAGTTCTCTTAAGAATTTGGAATTTCAAGGTGAATGACAAAGGTTTTAAGTTTAAGAATCGAGGGTGAATATTGGCCCATAAACCTAGGCAAAGGGCCTCATTCAAGGTCACATATTGGTCCTCAAATATCCCTCTAATGTGTCCTAAGACACTTTGGAAAATTAGCTCAAGAAGCTAGGGAGAAGAGGCTTTTTTTCAAAATAGGTTCAAAAATCAAGTTTTAAACTACTTCTAAGTTTAGAAAATAAGAAATAATTACTAAAATTGAATAAAAATGAAAATAAAAATATTAGAAAATTAAATTAAACCTTGAAATGTCAACATGAATATTTTTGGAATTTTTAATCAACAACAACTATTTTTTAATAAAACATAATTGAAAATGAAAAAAAAAACATTTGAAAAGTAATAAAAGGGGGTGCATTAGCAACTTGGAACATGAATTGAGGATGTGTTAGTGCGCACATGGGCCTAGAAACATGGGGTGTTGGGAGCAATTCTGGCCCAAAAGAGTGGAAAGTCGAAAAAGGGAAAAAAAGCCAAAAGGGAACTGGGTCGAGGGGGATTCGAACCCCAGTCCCTTTGGTTAATAATGCGCATGGTCTACCATCGGGGTGGCTATACATCCATTGTATAAGCCACCCCTATAAATATTTAAACTCCCAAAGTTCCTAAATGGATTTTTTCAAATAAAACCACATAAAACACAACGTGACATACTGAACATACTATCAACCAGTCATCATATTTTAAATACAAAAGGACAGCATACTACAATGACCTGTTGCATGCTGCCAACATCTCATCCACCATGCAAACCACGAACCAAAACTATGCCTCCATCGTGAAAGAAAAAAAAGAAAAAAGACCAGAGCACACACCATGGCAAGCCCTTCTCTATTTTCTAAATCCTCCCCACGCTCATCTCTCAAACATTTTTAAGCTTAAGAAAGTCAAACCTGAAGGGTTTTCTCCAAGGAGCAAGAATACATTATTATCTAGCCATATTCCTAACCATGCTTCTCACAAACCAAACCAAAGCAGTGCAATATCATGAAGCAACAAACATATATAATCACAGCAACACATATAGTATTAAGTATACATTAACATACATCCCTTAAATATAATCAAGGCACCAGGGTGCAAAACAACATAACCTCAAGAACATGCAGTGTAAACCCACATCAACATTATTCACATACTTGATACAAATGCAAGAAAAAAAAACAAACAGACGTGTTCATGGCATTATAAGGACAGGGCTGAGAGTTGTCAATATGAGAGAGCAAGAAGCATAACAGAAATCGGTCCTTAACATGATCTCAAACACATCCTTCATGTTATTCCAACCATACTAACTTAACATGGACATCCTGAGCATATTCAAAATACATCATGAAGAAATGGACGACACGTTTATCCATCTGGCAGTTTCAAACAAACATCATGTAGGTTTAAAGGGATCATGGCAGTGTTGGTCTAGAGAAAATTCCACATTATAATAGTTCATACATATGGTTTAAAGTATCATGAGACCAATTCAGCTTTCCTAATATACATTTAGACAATGCAGGGAGTGATTTCCACTACTCAACTTAAGAGTAAGAAAACCAAAACTTGATAACACTAGCATTCAAACAAACAACAAGACAGTTACATGATTGTGGTATTGTGAGCATAAAACAAACATGGCATCAAGTATTGGCAGTGCCATCAATACCAACATTATTCACTTGACCTCTTGATTCAAATGCCCAAAAACAAAACAGATATGTTTGTGGTATAGTAAAGGCATAAAATGAGTTAGCAGAGACAAAATGAGAACAAAACTGTCACAACATCAGCAAAACAAAATCTCATGCCTTTCAAAATGAATACCCTCAAACCAACAAACTATATCAAAGAAGTATCGACATTGTACCATCGAAACTAACAATTCCAAGAGACATCAACTGAGCATCAACATTATCTAACATTTTAACATCAAAATCAAAATGGAAATCACATAGATTTGGTTATGTCATCATTGACATCCTGCAGATGATGTTATGAGTTAATAATATGAGGAACATAAACTTTTCACTAATATGACCCAAATACAACCTTCATGATATACCAAACCAACTAGCCTAACATGTACAGTCTGCATTAGTTCAAGCATTCAAAACACATCATGAAGACATGGACCATATGTTATCCCTCGGATAGTTCCAAACAACACCATATAGGTCCAATGAACTCAAGGCCGCACAAGGTTTTATCAACATAGCCAGTATGTAACAGATATGAACATGGTTATATGGTCATGGCATGATGTATAAAAGGTAGTGAAAACAAGCATTAATCAAGCTAGCAAACAGAACAAATATTGCTAACCCAAACTGTCATAGAATGAGCTATTTGAGATCAGCTCAAGCTTACAAAAATCATAGTATTAACATAAAGGAATTCCAATACCAACAACTAACAGTATATTACATGACCTTAAATAATTCAAAAATGATAAAAATGCAAGATGTACATGATATATGGAGCATAGGATGAAAGAGACAGAAAAATACCTAGTGGAATAAGTCCACTGCACCCTCAAGTATTAACTGGATCTTCCTTTCTTTCCCAAACAGCAACAGCCTGCAATGCACCACTCTTCCTCTCTTCACTTGCCAAACTAAACTCAGAGACTTCTTAGAGTTTTTAAGTAAAATTTTGGTGCCTAACAAGTGAGAGCCAGACCTCTATTTATAGCAAGAAGTTGAGGATTCAAGGTATGGTGAAAAGTGGAACAAATGCCAAGTTTACCCTCCTTGGAGGATTGTCCATCGTGTGAGCTGGATTTTCTTCAACAGTCCTCAAGAGTTATGATGGATGAATAACATAGGGTAAGGTCTGATGTTGTGGGCTGATTTGATTGGTGTGGAGTCCAAGTTTCAAGGAGAAAGGTGGCTGCCATGCTTTTGTGTTGAAAAAAGTTTCTCTCACATCAAGTCCACTTGCACCAAGTTGAATAAAACTAAATTATTTTAATGTTACCACTTGAGTGAATCTTGGAAAAGGATCCAAATGGTGTTAAGTTGGTCTTTAATTATCAGAAAAGTGAAAGTTTTTGGTAAAATTCTGATCTTCTAAGTGTATGACAAAATGCCAACATGCCATCTTTAATGCACCATAACTTAATAACCATTAATCCAAATTGTGAGATTTTTGATCCTTTGCAAAATAGACATTTGATAGAACAAATTTCATGTTGAAAGATTCTTGAAATGAGGCTTGGAATAGAGTGAAAATCTTCCATGAAGTCATGCACACCAAGCTGCCAAAAAGACTTAGAAAAAATTTCTAAGTAATGGAAACTTTACAACTTGAAACACCTAACTTTAACACATCATAAATTGAGATTGGTTTATCCAAATGAAGAGTTCTACACATGCTTGGAAAGCTTGCAGAACAAGGAACAACTTTAATGTCCAAGGATTTTTTATTTGAAGCTTGGAACTAGGTGAAAAATTGAGTTAAAGTTGGATGAAAATTATGGTGAAAATGCTGGAAATTTCACTAAGTCCTAAAGGTGATTTATCTTCCAAGTCTTGTAACTTAAAAACCATGCACTTTTTGAAAGAGGGTCCTCTAATATGTTTTGAAGATCATGGAAAGAGATTCCATTTGAGCTTTTAGTCACTCAATTTGGATGTGTGGTTTGAAAGTTATGACTGTTTCAATTTTGGCCCAAGTAGTGAAATTTCCTCCTTTGAAAAGATTCATGAACCAAACTTTGCTTCCTTTGCAAGAAACCTCTTAAAACTTGATCCCAAATACTTTAAATCCTCAATGAGACATGTCATGATGGATTGAGGACTTGGATGCTTTATTTTGGATCAAAATCTCAAGGATTAAGGCCTCAGTCAAAACCCTAATTTCAACTGTGAATGCACTAGGATAGTCTCTGATGACCTTGCTTCTTCAATCACATATAAGGCTCATAGAGGGTCTCCAGGGATGTCTATTATCTCATGGGGTCAAGTCCTAGGGTTTGAAAACAACTCTTGACCAAAATCAGAGCCATGATTGTCTTATCATCACCAAACCCTAATTGGTGTCAGGGTGAACTTGTGGCTCGAGGCACTTGGTAATGAGAGCCAGTCACACTTGAATTCTCGTTGATTGAAACTTTTAGGATGTAGATTAGCTCAATAGTTGCCTTTGGAGTTTTCTCTTCTTTAGGAGACTTTGTCCACCTCTTGGTATAAACCCTGACTTTTCACAGAAGAAAATAAACTAGCAAAATGAAATGGTTAGTTAACAATGCGTGGATGTTTGAATCTAAATTTCAAGTGCAAAATGGTATGACATCTAAGGGGTAAAATTTGGGGTACAACACTTATCTCTCAAAGGGTACCCCAATTGTCGACGAGCCAAGACTGGATTGTAACTGATTCCCACTTTTGTGCCAAGAAGAGACACGTTCCCAAAGTTCCCACAACTATCTGTGATCAATATCCCATCATACACACGGTTGTACCAATCAATATTGGAGTGAGAGAGAGCCATAATCTTCTTAGGCCACCATCCTTTCTTAGGTCCCAAAATGCGTTTTCTTTTGGCAGATGTGAAACAAACAATTTATACAACACAAGAGTACAACAAGTGAACTGGCCTCCATTGTGGGCATTCCTCAAATGGACTGAATAATAAGCATCAGCTAGTAAAGTTGGTACAGGGTTCTTCTTCCAAAAGATCTTGATTGCATTCAGATCCACAAAGTTGCCAAAACATGGAAACAGAAAGAGCCCATAGATAAGAAATGCAAAGATGGCCTCAAAGGCATCCCTATTTGAGTGCTTGGCATAGTATTGAGCCTTTCCAATCAAGAACTTAGCAGTCAAACCAAATATTCTTCCCTTTGCAGTCATGTTGTTTTGGATGTCAACTAACTCTAAGTGGGTAGCCTTAGCTATTTCTTGCTCTTTGGGGTCCCTCTCAAAGATAGGAAATGAAGACTGATCCTTAATAGGTAAACCAACTAGTTGAGAGTACTCCTCGAGAGTGGGCAAGAGTTGATAATCCAGAAAAGTAAAGCAATGGTAATCCGGGTCCTAGAACTGAAGCAAAGTAGAGAGGAGTCCTTCATCAACCTTCTTCTTCAACAAGATTCACAACTTCCCATATCTGTCCTTGAATCCTTCAGGGTCTGTCAACAAATCTCCCAATCTCGCCAGGTCGTCCAATTTAAGACTCTTGAAAGTGTACTTCACGGTATTCCTCCTTGCATTGTCCATGATATCCCTATGATATTCACAAAATAAGAGGTATAAGTTCCATGAAACTGGCATGAAATGAATGCTTATGATGTATGAATGCAAAAGCAAACACAAAGATGCACACATATTCACAAATGTACAAACACACATACAAACGGCCTAAGTTTAGATCATGAGCGTGCAACCATGATTTACCCTTCCCAATTGGTATGTACTATTGGTTTATCATCTGTAGAACAGGGTTCTAAAAAGTTCCCAGAGTCGACAACCCGTCTTTCGGATATTATCGATTTCTCGAATGACTCGGTAGTCAATAATATTCTCAAGAGAATCTCGTCTGAGTGTAGTATCGCGTAGCAACCAATTCGGGAACAGACTTCCTTATAGCCCTTGCACTACATCCTAAAAAGGCCAAGTGGGGTTAAAAGTAACTACGGTTCTCAATATCAAGGGCACCTGGGTCGAGAGTAGTAACATTTTCATGAATAGACTCGTTCAACATGACTAAACTCTCAAGAGGGCCTCAACTGAGTGATGGTGTCTCAAGTTAACTTTTTCGGGAATTGACTCCCTCAAAGGCTCCTTGAATATACCATCGTCCTATAATAAGTGCACTCAAGTCCGGGTTAGGACTTATCTCACCGCTCAATAGTAGCACCCTGCCAAACAGAAGAAACTAAGCAGGTATACAGATATATACAGATATATACAGGCGAGCAAAAACATAAATAACATAAACACAACAAGGTGGGCTTAACCCTCAAAATTTTTTTTCCCAGTGAAGTCGCCATTTCTGTTGCGGTGAGAATCGGATATCAAGCTATTGATTAACTTGAATCACACATCTTTGAAATTCACCACCGAGCTTTGATTTATCCAAAGGAAAGGGTAAAGATCGAAGAAAACCCTAATTGCGCAATGTGAAGACAAAGCTAAGAGATCGGGGATCAGGGGTTGGTTATACTAAGGGAAGGTATTAGCACCCTAAGTAGCTGTAGTACTCTACAGGAACCTCTTGTTCATATTTGTGTTATGTTATGTTTTCTTGCAAAGGGAAAAGTGCTAAGGTAGAGACCTAAGGTATATACACTAAGTAGGCTCGCCAACACATCGCATCTTGTGCCAACGTATCTGACTAGAGAATCAGAGCAACCGTGGTTCACCTAACTAAGGGTGAGGAACCATTGACTATGGCCAAAGTTCTAAGGGGAATGAGTATGAGCTCATGTAGAGTTTAAGAAACTCTCTATGTAAGTTATGATGGGGTAAAGTGAATACTCAAGGTGATTAGTCCCACATAGAGTCCAAGAACCCTAACTTAATTCTAAGTTGTAAGATTTAGTGGTTATGAGGCCAATGGAAAATGTATCCTATGACTATGAGGTCAAGGAGAGAAATGGCTCTATGACTATGAGGTCAAGAGGGAATCCTATGACTATGAGGTCAAGGAGGGAGATGGCTCCTAGGAGGCCAAGAAGAGATCCTATGACTATGAGGTCAAAGGTAGGAGGTGGATCTTAGGAGGCCAAGGAGGAATCCTATGACTATGAGGTCAAGGGAAGATAATAAGCTATCTATGACTTTGAGGTCAATAGAGAGCCTTTCTTTTGGAAGGAGGGGAGCCAACTTCTTGTAAACAAGAGTTGAAGTGGGATTGAAATTAAGTGAACAATATGAGTTCAAGAATTCAAAAGATGGTAAATATTAATCAACATATGAGACAAACTTCCATGTAAGAGCATGGCAAGGAATAATGCAATAATTCACAACACGTGGATAAGTGAACAAATAGCAAGGCAAAGAACTCTTGAATCATGAAGTTAGGAGTAAGGTGCTAAACAAAGATTAGCAACATAGCCCTTTCAAAGTCAAATTTCAAAATGAAGGATCAAATGCATCGAGCCTTTAAATCGAGGGTAAGATAAAGCATTCAAACCCTAATCAAAAGACCTCATTCAAGGTCAAAAGTCAAACTCAAAACAACCTCTCTAAGTGTCCTAAACCATTCTTAGAGAACCAACTCAAAGAGTAGTGAGAAAAAGTCTTTTTCAAAAAGAGTTTCCAAAATTAAGCACAAAAATATGCCCTTAACTTCACAAAATTAAAATAAATATTACAATAATGTGAAAATGAAAATAAAAATTTTATAAAATTAAACTCAACATTAAAATGTTATTTTCTGAATTTTTTGGAATTTTCTATTGGCAAAAACTATTTTTTAAATGAGTGAAATGAAAATAAAAAAAGAAAATTGAAATATAGAAACAAGAGCAAGGGGAGGTGGACTAGAAATCTTGGCCTGAACTAAGTTATAGTGTTGCAGCGCCTGAACTAGTAGGATTCCCGTTAGTGATACTAATTTGCTGGGTGTCTTCATCCATATAGATTGGAAGCCACCAGTGGTTCAACAAGTGCTGAAGTGTTTCCTAGACAAGGGCACAACCTTGATCATTTTTGCAACCCGCTTTGCAGCCCTGATAATCATGTGATACCAGGAACCCGAGCTGGACCTGTTTAGCATGTAACTCCACCAGGCTGGTATTCATCAAGCGAATATCGAAGATCTGGATCATGTTGATTTGATAATGATTCTTATCATGGTAGTCTTGGATCCATCCAAGATCCATCTGATGCTTGAGGGCCTCTTGTACAAAAGAGCATCCCTGTTTGTTTACCGAGTAGGTCAGACAGGAATTGTACTCATGCCGCGGCAGATTATGATACTGGCTTTGTCTTGAGTGCATCGCCACCAAGTTGGCATTCATCGCACGGATGTCGTGATTCTGAATGATGTTGGAATTCGTATAAACCAAGTTAACTCCACGAACTCGATGCTCTTGGATCCACCCGAGATCCAATTGTTCCTGTAGAGCTGATTGCACCACAGAACATCCCTGATTGTTTTTAGAGCAGATATCACACTGGTGATAATTATGAGGTGGCACATGGCCATATCCACTCTGTCTACAATCCATCTTGACCATATTGGTCCTCAACAAGAGTACATCGCAAATTTGATAGACGCTGTTAGACTCTCCTTCTATCAGATTGACTGCAGCTTTCTCGTGTTCAGGCAGCGGGTTCGTGAGAACATTAGGATTCGTATCTTTGAAAGATAAGACCCCGCTCCTAACAAGCTTTTGCACATCGGATTTGAAACTGAGACAGTTCTCTATGTTATGCCCTGTTCCTCCTTGATGGTAAGGGCAAGTCTGATCCACCTTAAACCAAAAAGGTGGATTTTCCGGTACTGTAAGAGGAGACTTAGTCTGGACATGCCCCTTGGCCAGTAGTAACGGAAATAGTTCAGTGTACGATATGGGTATAAGGTCGAACCCTGGTGGCCGTGTTGTACGGTTGTTGTTGTATTGAGGACGAGCCTGCTGAAGAGGCTGTTGTGTCCTTTGCTGAAATTGCTGCGAATGCGGTTGGCCTTGAGCAACCTGAGGTTGATACGTAGAAACAGGCGCAGGGTTAATAGCAGGAGTTACAGCTGCCACTGGTTGGTACCAACGCCTTTGCTTTCCGAGAGAGATATTCCCAATATCTTGCTCTTTTTTCTTAGGGAGAGCACTACCGTATTTTTTAGTACCACTTGATGATCCAGCGTCTTTAACCAAACGTCCTTCTCGGACGGCTTCCTCGAGACGCACTCCCATACCGACAATTTCGGTGAAGTCGCTGGGCGCACTGGCAACCATTCTGTCGTAGTAAAATGAGCTCAAGGTCTTTAAGAAGATCTTTGTCATCTCTTTTTCCTCAAGAGGTGGACAAATTTGAGCAGCAATTTCACGCCATCTCTGAGCGTATTCCTTAAAGGTTTCCTTGTCCTTTTGCGACATTGATCTGAGTTGATCTCTGTCTGGTGCCATGTCCAAATTGTATTTATATTGTTGGACGAAGGCAATGCCAAGATCTCTGAACGTGCTGATCGTAGCGCGGTTTAAACCCAGGTACCATTTTAAGGCAACACCGGTTAAACTATCCTGAAAGTAGTGAATCAGTAGATCTTGATTCTCCGTTTGAGCTGACATTCGCCGAGCGTACATCACCAAATGGCTTTGAGGGCAAGAGTTACCCTTGTATTTTTCAAAGTCGGGCACTTGGAACTTGTGTGGGACTTTCACATTGGGGACCAAGCAGAGATCTGCGGCGTCCTTCCCAAATAAATCCTGACCGCGAATGGCTTGCAATTCCTTCTGCATTTCCAAGAACTGCTTCTGGAATTCATCCATTCTGTCAAACATAGTTTCCTTTCTACTAGAAGGTATCTGTGGAATTTGTCCTTCCGGGACAGTGTGCACCACAGGGGGTGGTACCGTGACTATGGCAGCGAATCTTGGTGCCTCCCGAAGTTTGTAACCTTCAGGAGTTGTTGGTATGCCCCTGGCGTCTTAGCTTTCCCGAAGTTTGTAACCTTCAGGCCCAACAGCTCCTGCTCAAGTTTCCGGATCTCCAGTGATCGACGGAATATATCCTTTCGGGATATAGTTGGGTGGCATTCCCCAAGGACGATCTTTCGGCATTCTGTACCTAGGATCAAACTTCTCCACTATCGGCGTTGAGGTGATCTCTGAGATCACAGTTCTTTGTAGCTGAGCTTCTGCCATGGCTTGCATGTCGTTACGAAGCTTTCTCATATCCTCTCTCAGAGCGTCGATCTCTTCTTTCAACTCTCTGTTCTCTTCCTCGAGATCATCCATCTTTTTCTGACGATTGGCCCGAGTATTGTACGAATGAGACAGTTTGACTCTAGAATCGAGACACAAATGTGAGATTCGTAGGTAAGAAGAATACGTGGCGTGAGAATGATGAATGCAATGATTATATTAATTGCTTTTTGGTTTAATCAAAATAAACTTCGACAATTAGATTGCAAAGATCAAACAGTGGGGACACCCCGTTTTATTGAATTCAAAGGATTGTGGAAATGGAAATACAGTAAATTACAAGGTGCGGAAACAGAAACCTAAGCTAATGGGTCCTGAGTCCTCTATGAGAAGAACTCGGGTGCTGATTCTGGTACTTTCCTTTCTTGGACCGGGGCTCTTGGGCCGTTGTCGGGTTGTCATTTATTTGCCAAGTGAAAGGAGTGAGCAAATTCCTTTTGTCATCTTGATTCTCTACAGCATGTTGCTCCAAAATCTCAATTAGAGCATCCTTTTCTTTTAACAATTGCTGTATTTTGGTACATTCCACATTGAGAATGCGGTACTTGTTCTTCCAATACCTCCTCTCCTGTTGAACTTTGTTGAGAGTAACCTGAAGTTTTTCGGTTTCAGTCATGAAGTACATGACAGATTCCCTTGGCGGAAGAACTCCGTGACGAGGATAAGGCATCTTTAGCTTGAGAGCTCTAGTTTGTACCCAGTGGAGATAAGGCCCCACCGAGACACAGTCCAGTTTTCCTAGGGACTCCCGTCCTTTCTTATGAACATGTTTCTAAGCGTGCACTATTTCCATCTTTAGTGCCCTGTCATTTTCTCCTTCCTTGAAGAAAAGATCTTCCAGATGAGCATTACGCGGGACATGCCTCATCGGGTATCCAAATTGACGACGAACTAAGACTGGATGATAATTGATTCCCCCCTTAGTTCCTATAAGGGGTACGTTGGGGAAGTTTCCACAACGGTCAATGATTCTGATCCCGTCATAAATCCTATTGCACCAATCTACGTCAGAGTTGGTAAGAGACATGATTTTCTGCGACCAACGCAAGGCACTCTTATGATCCCAAAAAGCAGCAGACTTAGGTAAATGGGAGATAAACCATTTATATAGCAGGGGCACACAGCAGGTGATTATTCATCCGCTGTATAAATTCCTTAAGTGTACAGAATGATACGCATCTGTGAGAAAAGTCGGTACAGGGTTTCCAATGAGAAAAACCTTAATGGCGTTGATATCTACAAAGTTATCGATGTTGGGAAACAAAAATAACCCGTAGGTGAGTAAAACAAAGATGCTTTCAAAAGCAGTCATGTTCCCTATACTAGCAAAGTATAGAGCCTTCTTTACCAGAAACATGGCTGGTAAACCTGGGAGCCCACCCTTAGTGGTCATGTGAGTCTTGACTTCTAACTCATCCAAATAGATTGCTCTTGCAATGATTTGATCCTTTGGAATTTCTTCCAGTCCAGAAAAGGGAGCTTGATCAGTAATATGTAAATCAGTCAGGTGAGAATACTCCTTCAGCGTTGGTGCCAGCTGATAATCCGGGAATGTGAAACAGTGATAGACTGGATCATAAAACTGAATGAGTGCCTCCATGATTCTTTCAATCACATGGACCCTTAACAGAGGTAGTAGACCTCCGTACTTAGCTCTGAAAGCCTCATGGTTTGTGATCATCCTTGCCAAACCTCTCAAATCCTCTAACTTTGGAACCTTGAAGGTATACTTGTGAGTTCTCCTTCTACCGAAATCCATGAGCGCAATCTTTTTCTCTCTGACATTTGAAATCATTGTCTTAGTTTAATTTGAAAAAGAGAGACTAGAAGAGAAAATTTTCTTTGTTTAATGTTTTTAAAATGAATGCATGAATGTAGCACACAAAAACATAGAAAAAACATGGGGTCAAAGGGTCGGTGTCATGAAGTCAAGGCTCTACCCCCCCCCCCCCCAAAAGGTTTATACTAGTGACTTTTGTACCTGTCTCTCAAAATCATTAATTCTTGTCGAGATCACATCAGCGGGCCGGGAACTGTGCTAGGTGATGTAATTCGAAGAATCTCAGAAGAGGGTAGTATCGCGTAACAGCTCTTTCCGATAGCTTCTACACTACTGAAAGAGGTCTTTCATAGGTGTATACTCAATCTTTCCACATGCGGCATCACACGCATTCCCTATCAGAAAAATAAACACATATATCAGTTAGGAAAAGCAATATATATATATTTGTCCTAATGTCCTAGACTTTTAAGAGCTATGAATCCTATGATCCTAACAGAATATGGCTCCCCGGCGGAGTCGCCACTCTGTGGTACCTTCCCAATTTAAAGGTTTTTGACCTAAGATCCTAGTAAGAGCCGATCCTAGAAATAGTGACATTCCCCAATGAAACCGTCATGAAAATAACTTGTCTAAGGTTTTCACCTTAAATTATAAGAAAGAAAGACTTCTTGGCCCCACGGTGGGCGCCACTTTTCTGTAGCGAGCGATTTTGGACGTGGTTCTTAAGCACTGTCGCTCTTTGGGGGGACTACAGGTCGATTCATTTTTTATCCTATTGAAGCTGATGAAGGAAGGGAAATAGATGTCTCCAACTAACCCTGCTTGCATACTGAGTTTAAACAGTGGTCTGTTAGGTTACGGATGCTATATGGAAGTGGGGGCTCTTTCTGCTTACTTTGTTAAGGCTGAAATGACGGGACTATGCTATTGGTAGGATGTTAGGACTGATGCTTTTTGATTGATGTGTGAAGGTACGGGATTTTGGGTTTTTGATTAGTGTGATCGCTAATATTTTTCTTTCAATCTTATGCCTACGTATTCCCGTTTACCGAAACAGGGAAATCAGAGTGATCGTAGTTCCTCCTATTCTATGGGAGGAAATGGTGTTTTGGTGTCTTGTTCAAAGCCCAAGATATGAAGCTAAAGGTGGTTTGTATCTTGTTCAAAGCCCAAGATGTGAAGCTGAAGAGTCTATTTGTATCTTGTTTAAAGCCCAAGATATGAAGCTAAAGGGTTTTGACTTTAGAGAGAATTTGTCATCTCTAAAGTGGTCTGTTTGTCACAATAGCTGGGTGACTGATTATAAAGGAGAATTACTTTAACTGGGATATGTGAATCCAACAATGCCATAATTTCCTTTATAGGGGATTTTCAACCTGAAGGAGAAGACTTTAACTCAGTTTAGGGCAATGCCATCTTTCCTTAGGAATTTCTCATGGTGAAAGAGGGATAGTGGCGTGGATGTAAATAATCCAGAGGCTTGCCGCTTACAACAATTAGACGAGGGAAAAGGAGTTGTTGATGTTTGTATGTTGTGACCAAAGCATGATTTGATGCTAAAAGGTTGATTGAATCAAACGGGGATTTCTTTATACAAAGCCTAAGAGGAGGCTATTGACCCAACAAGAGGATGCTTTTGTGTCTCGTACAAAGCCCGAGATAGAGGCTAAAAGGGTTGACTCAACAAGAGAGTGTTTTTATATGTTTCTTGTACGAAGCCCAAGACGGAGGCTAAAAGGGTTTGACTCAACAAGAGAGTCTTTTATACTCACCAAGAGAGTGATTTGTATCTCGTACGAAGCCCGAGATAGAGGCTAAAAGAGGATTGACTCAACAATAGAGTCTTTTATACTCAACAAGAGAGTGATTTTGTATCTCGTACGAAGCCCGAGATGGAGGCTGCAAAGGTTTGCTCTGCTGGGGAGAATCATTGTACAAAGCCCAAGAGGAGGCTAGGGTTACTGTTTCAGTTGAGTGACAGGTCCAGTATGTTGGTTAAAAAGAGAAAATCAGTTCTTATATGAGTAATGTTGTACTCATGGATTTGATCTGAGGGTTGGGATTATTTCCTGTTCTCTAGGGAAACGGGGAATCCAAAGAGGTTTTTTTTTTTAGACTATCCAAGTCTACGGGTGTTCTTCCCATTCTTGAAAGGGGCTTGAGAATGTCTTTGAGACTCAAGGGTCTTAGACTGTCCAAGTCTAGAGTTTTATCTTTTGTACTATGCTTAAGAGGAATTAAGAAACAGTACATTTGTGATAGAAAGATCTAGACTCTTTGAAAGACTGTTCTATTAAGATGACTAATTTAAGTTCCTATACCTTTAAGAGGTCGTCGGGACAATTTGTACGAAGCCCAAGAGGAGGCTGGAAACATTTAAGAACCCGAGGGTCAATTTGTACGAAGCCCAAGAGGAGGCTATCTTCCCGGAGGAAGAATCATTATACGAATCCTAAGAGGAGGCTATGAGAACTTCTAAGAAGCCGATGGGTCCTTGTACAACGCCCAAGAGGAGGCGGGGATGCTTTTAGGAAGCCTTTGGGTCCTTGCACTAAGCCCAAGAGGAGGCTGATGAACAGTTCCATAAGGGGTTTCACATGGAACAATGTCTTTTTGTATATGAACTGTTCAAGGGGGGAAAAATCTTAGATCTAATTATCTAAAATTGTTGTAAGGAGACGAGGTTTTGTCTAGTTCTAGACGTAGTTGCCGGGGAAACTCCAAATATCTATACTATTATTACACAGTTGATATGAGTTTATGAAAGAAGACTTACAGTGAAACAGCCCCACAATACAGTTATATATATGAAAGCGGATAAAGAAAGCGGGTAAACACTTACTCGGTTGTAGAGCTTCCATGCTGTTTTGTTAGTTGTTCAACAAAGAAAAGTTGAAAACAGTATATTACAAAATCAAAGGAGAAAGTGCTTTGAAAGGAAAATTGGGGCTTATAGCTCAAGGAGAGGCCCATGGTTTTATCAGTGACTGCACTGTCGTTTTGTACAAGGTCTTATACAAGTGACTGAGGCCCAGGAAAGGTTTTCTGTACAAAGGGACTGGGTCTTACACTCTCTCAAGAGGCCCAAAAATGATTGAAAGTGAACAAATATGGGTCTTATAACTCAAGGAGAAGCCCAATAGTTAATTTTAAAAAGGGCGACGATCACGCCGAGGTTTTGAAAACACTGTGGGTCTTATACAATGACCGAGGCCCAAAAGTTTTTGGTTTCAAAAAGGGATTGGGTCTTACACTCTATTAGAGGCCCAAGTGAGTTTTAGGAAAAGAAATGGGTCTTACTACTCGAGGGTAGGTCCAGGGTTATTTGCTTGAAAGCGACGATCTCGCCGAAGTTTTTGAAAATACACAGAGAGACTTATACAATAAGTGAGGCCCAAAATGGGTTTATTTTACAAAAAGGCTTGGGTCTTACACTCTATTAGAGGCCCAAGAGTGTTTGAAAATGATTTGTGAGGGTGAAAATCAAAGAACCCTAATTTGTTTTCCTTTAAAAGTAAATATTAAAAGAAAATCAAATAAAAATGATAAAAATACCAAATAGGCTTGAATAAACCACTTGTGATTTTTGTTTAAGGTTTGAAAAAATGAGGTTTTAATCACAAGAGATATTAAAACTCATTTGGTTTTGATTTTCAAAGTAAATATTCATTTTTTAAAATGTTTAAAACAATTAAAAAGGAATTTATTTACAAAAATACTAATTATATTAAATAAATAATATAAATTTAATTTTTTTGTGGAATAAAATATTTCAACATTTTTGTGATTTTTTGCAAAAAGAACCAATAAAAAATAATTAAAATTGAGTGAGTTATTAATTTTTCAAATCCTTTAAAATAAATATGAAAAATAACAAAAAATAAGAAAAAGTGGTAAAAAAAAGATCTGGGGCGAGGGGGATTCGAACCCCAGACCTCTCGCTTGCCAATACACACAAAACCAGCTGATCAACCACTGGGGCGCAATGCCAATTCAAATATAGTATGGAAAATGAAAAATATATAGAGAACTTGGTTGGAAAACCTGAAGAATGGCGCCATGGCCATCTTCTTCCTCGAGCTCGTGCATGAAGCACCCTATCTCACTCATCTCTCAACCATTTGACATGATTCAAATACCAAACTCATGCGTTTTTTCACAAGGAACAAGATGGCAATACTTGATTTTATTTATTTTCAGTGTATAGCAAATTATATCATCATGACCGTATGAACCCTAATTTTGCAAAAGCAGTCGTGCAGACATGGTTATGAGGGCTATGATCAAATTTCTTGAGGGGAAACACTCAACATATGATGGCAAGCAATTGGCAAAAATATCATGCGAGGAAATATGCATGGATCATGAAAATGGAGTTTTGAGGCTTACCTTGATGCAAGCTGAAATGGAACTCTGTACAGATGGTGTTCCAGATGCAATTTGATGATCCCTACAACTTCAATGGATGTTGTGGAATGTGTTGCAAGCTTTAGAACACTCTGAAAACTTCTGGATCAAGTTGGAGAACTCCAGCTGCATAATTGAGGCATAATGGCTTGGTTGAAGAGTGATTTTGAGCTAGGGGTGTTACAGTTTGTGTTTAAGTGTTTGGACACCTCAAATACATCATATGTGATGTGTCTGAGCAATTGGAATGGATTGCTTAGGGCTGCAACTCAAAACCCGATGGTGGTTGCTCAAAAACGAAGAAAATTGGCACTACAGAGAGAATGGGAGAAAGCAGTGCTATAAAATGATTTGGTGTGCCTTGAATGATCCATTGGAACCTCTATTTATAGGTGATCAACTCTTGTCTTGGAGGAACAGTGAATGGCTGCTGGATCAGATCACCTTGAAAGGGATTGGTTGGGCATAAATGCCTCTTGCCTTAAGTGTAACAGCTGCTCCAAATAGATCAGCTATGCCATGACTGAAATCACATTCCTCAGTCATTTTAATTGTTGTTTAATCAGAGAACTTGACTGAGGAGAGTGAGAATCTTGACAATGCACTATTCCATATTAATGCCCTTTGAATTCAAGGTAAAATGTGAGAAAATGCATGAACTCCAAGTTGGAAGATTCCTTGGCTTTGTGACTCAGCTTTGTAGGTTGGATCAGATGTATTGTGATTGGTTTGAGTACATGTGGCATAATGATCCTTGGTTTTGGTTCAGAAATCGTGTGTGGCAAGAAAACATGCAAACTGATTTTTCCAAAACAGCTTGCAGCAGCATGACTTTGGGCATGGATTCCTCTTGGCTCAAGTTGAAATAATTCATGCTAAGAGGCTCTTTGGATTATTATATGCAACAACATTGATGTTTACCTTTGGACTTCATTCAGCTTGCAACTATGTGAAAAGATCTCACAAGTTTTGGTGTTTTCAACAAAATCTGCCTTGGCCAGAATTTTCCAAGTGTTGGAAAATGATGTATTTTCATGTTTTAGTCATTTTGGCCCACTCATAACTCAGAATCCACAATGAATTGGAGTGAGGTGTAGTTGAAGCTTTTGTAGAGGGTAATGAGAGCTACAAATCCAGCTTTGGATGGGGAAAAATGGCCTTGTGGTTTAGGAGTTATGATCCTCCAAAGTTGGTACCCTTGCCACTTTGTTCCATGACTTAGAAAATTTCTAAGTTTTTTATGGTTACCCCTTTTACAAGTTATCCAACTTTTCTTGATTTTTCTTGATGAATGATGATTCCAATAATACATTAACATCATTTTAGGGTTAAAAAACCATTTTTATGAAAAATCTCAAAAAGTCAAAGTTTGACTTTTGTGCACAGTTGACTTTTTGTTAGATGAATTCCAAATTGTGTCATCCTCTATGAAATCAAGTCCTTGACCTAAATCAAACTTCATGGATTGATTTCATAGGTGTTATAGGGTGTATTGAATCATGTCCTAGGGTTTGGGAGCATGCCCTAGTCAAAAGTCAAAGATACAGTTGACTTTTCTCGCGAAACCCTAACTGTGGTTCATATGAAATTGAAACTTATTGCTCAAGCTTATTGGATCAATCCATTGTTGAAAATGGATCAATGTGGTGAATTAGAGACCCTTAACCCATGTCTTGAGGTCTTGGCTCATGATTTGTCCCAAAAGTCAACTTAGGGGTGAATTAGGTCAAGAAACCCTAATTCCTGATTTTTAATGAATGCATCCCCTGAGGTTAAATTGACTTGGTGATTGGGTTTATGATGTCCCTTGGAGCATCATAGGTTGTGCTTTGAAGCATTGGCTCATGCCCAGAGTAAAATTTCCCTCTAGAGGCCTTGGTCGACCAAAACCCTAATTTGGTGACTCTGGCGATCTTGAGGCTTAATCCACTTGGAAAGTTGCAGCTTTGTGCTTGATTCTTGATGTGGGAGTCCTCTTGATCCTTTGTAGATGTTTTTAGAGGTTAGACAAGTTGAAGATCATGTCATTCCTTGATTGATCCTTTGTCTAAGAGCTCTGAGAGGGCTCGAAACCCTAACTTTGATTGTAGTGGATGCTCACCCATCTTTGGGGAGACTCGTGAGGTATGATGGTTCATCCATATTGTGATGATGATTTGCATAATGATGGGAAATCTTAGTGGTCAAAATTTGGGGTATGACAGTTCCTCTCGTTGTTCTCATCACTATCTTCATGTCTCTACCACTTTCAAACCTATACCAAATTTAATTCCATCCGTAAGTCATAACCAAAGACTGTCACTCAAATCTATTTCAAGGCACATTTAAGTCATAAAGTACAAACAACAAATTCAAGGTCCAAAATATGTCAAGTTCCTCATTCAAGTAAATTCAACCAAGAAACATGTTCAAAACCATCATAAACCAATTTTTAAGCCATGTCACACATACAACACAATTCAAATCATAGACAAAAGTCCACACTTCATAACCCATTCAAATTCATTATTTTAAATTCCAATCACAAACCAATTCCAATTTCAGACCCAAATTCAAAGATTCAAATCATAAAATTTTTCAAAACTAACTAATTTTCAACCAAGGCATCATTCCAATCAAAATAAATTCCATTTTTTATATCGAACCAAGTTCATCCTAAATATTTGAGCCAATTTGTTGCTAAGGCTACGTCACAACCTCATGGTCACAATTTAAAGTTCAAATTTCAGTTCTTGCTATCCATAAATAAATCATGTCTCATGTACCACACATCATATAACATGTTCTTTGTGACATCCGTGCCCTATTTCATAGCAAGATGCAAAGATTTTCAAAACATTTCAACACAAAACTCAATTTCAGAATAAGACAATCACTTAAGAATAACATCATAATTTCAGAGCAATATAGAGACCACACAAAGCAGCATCATAGGGTCAAAATTCATTAAAAGAGAATGGTTCATAACTACAGGTCCTTAGCAGAAAAGCATTAACATGAAAATAGAAAGTAACAACATTTTCAGAGCAGAGAAAAATAGCACAGTAAATAAGCAGTGGTTCAGAGTTCATGAATGAAGAAAGTCTCAGCATATCAGAGTTTTATTCAGAAAAGCATCAACATGAATTTGGAAAACAAACAAAGGGTCAATAATAGAGCACAATGGCCAAGTCTCAGATTCAAATTTTGGATCCAATTCAAAAAGGGGAT
This sequence comes from Lathyrus tuberosus, assembly GCA_022829125.1. Classification (NCBI taxonomy): domain Eukaryota; kingdom Viridiplantae; phylum Streptophyta; class Magnoliopsida; order Fabales; family Fabaceae; genus Lathyrus; species Lathyrus tuberosus. The sequence goes on along the minus strand of JALAZF010000062.1, from coordinate 15,848,871 downwards.
TCATTTTCAAATTAGAGAGGAAGAAAAAACACAAAAAGAAGACGAAGGGCTTCGAAACAACAAGAGTTCACACAATTCAGAATAACAAAAAAACCCTAGTTTTCAAGTTCTAACATCCAATTTTTTTAGAAATCCTAACCACAATATTGTCTAAGGAGAAAAGGAAGATGAAGGACTTATCTGTTTGGTTCGCGGGCTCTCTATTGGAGTTTGGCTTTCAAAGAGCTTCATCTAGGTAACCTTTTTCCACCTTTCCATCTTCGCTGCATGCTTGTAATTTACCCTTCTTGTCCTTCTATGATTTAGATATTGTTCTGAGTTTTCTTTAGCTTTTGGGGGTTCAAGGTTTCGAAACGAAGCGATGATTTTGTGGGGATCTTTTAGTTTTTGAAACTGATGTTATATTTGGGTTTAGGGTAGAAATAGAGGGAGTTTATTGTGGGTTTGCATTGAAAGGAGATGTTTTCGCCGGAGAAGACGGCGATTTTCCGCCGTGGGACTTTCTTCTCCGACGACTTCTTTAATTTCCGTTGGTTTGGTTTTAAGAAGAAGAAGGGTTCGTACATCTTTGAGAATGTGAGGGGAAGGAAACTTATTCCACTTTAGGGTTTGTTGCGTTCTGAACCGATAGTACCATTCCCCCATGGAATCCACCACGTATCTTTTTTTTTACTGAGTGTTTTTGAGTGACGGTGACACGTGTCACCGTCGTGGTCGTTCGATCCTCATCACACAGGCCATCCAATGTAATCCTGTAGATCCTTGTTTGTTCTTTCTTACGGTATGCCTTTTCTCTTTGGTGTGTGATTCATTTGACTGGGTCAGGTCTGTAGATCAGACGACCAGGATGTAAGGTACACGGGAGAGTCTCATTAGACTCTCCCATATGGGATCCACAAGTTAGTTTTTGGGCTGGGGCTTGGGACTGCTGGACGCACCCCCCCCCCCCCCCCCCCGAAAAGGCCCATTTTGATTTTTGTTTGTTGTTTATTACTTGTATACGCCCCTGTTTCTTTTAAATCTTTTTATTTTAGGTAAATTGATTTAAGTTAATTTATTGAGGTTAGTTAATTTATGTCAATTAATTTGGACTACTATTTAGTACAGTTAATGTATTCTCTGATTTTAGTTAGGATTAGAATAATTAATTAATTAAGTTTAATTAGAATAATTCATTTAGGTTTTTTTTAGATCTTAGTTACTAACACATATTTTAGTAAGTATTTAATTAGTTAATTTTCTTAGATTTAATTAGTACTAATTATTTAGGCTTAGTTAAGTAATTTTGATTAGGTTTTTGTTTTTTTTTATTATTATTTTATCTCTAACTTGACTAAGTTTTGTATTCTATTCATTTTTACTTTGAGCTTAACATTTGATATGTATTGTGATTTCTCTTGTGGATTTATCCTTGCTGTGACTTTGGCTACGTGTTTTTTGACATTTGTCCCTCTGTGGCTTACCCCCATTCCATAGGAAAGGTTCATTGTTGACTCATAAGTCATTTTTCTAGTTGGTTTAGACCCTTTCCTTTCATTTCTTGACCTCTTTAGGACCATCCCCCTTGGCCTCATCAGAGCCTTTTTTGACCTAGTTTTAGGTTAGGGTTTTTGAGCCCTATGTGAGTACTATCATTATAGATACTTACTTTTCTTTCTTGGCCTTATTAGAGCCATTTTGTTTCATAACTTAGATTTAGGTTAGAGTTCTTGAATTATATGTGGATACCATCATGATGTGTATTCACTTCCCCCTTTTTTGACTTTGTTTAAAGTCAAATCTTAGTTAGTTTTTCAACTTAGACTTAGAGAGTTTATTAACTCTATATGAGTATCATGATCGAGAATACTCATTTCCCCTTGGAACATTGACCATAGTCAATGGTTCCTCAACTGAGGAGAACTACGAATGCTCTGATTCCATCCTAATCAGGATACGTAGGCACGAGATGTGATGTCTTGGCGAGGATACTTAGTGTATATACCCCTATGTCTTTACCTTAGCACATTTTCCCTTAGCAAGCAACTTTAGCATAACACAAACACTAACAAGAGGTTTCTGTAGAGTACTACAGATACTTAGGATGCTAACACCTTCCCTAGGTATAACCAACCCCCAAACCTTAGATCTCTTAGTTGTGTCTTCAAATAATGCAATTAGGGTTTTCTTTTATCTTTACCCTTTCCTTTGGATAAATCAAAGCTCGGTGGTGAATTTCAAAGATGTATGATTCAAGTTAATTAATAGCTTGATATCTGATTCTCACCGCAATAATTAGTGAGGTATGAAAGTACATCCATATTGTGGTGATGATTTGCACATTGATGTAAAGTCTTAGGGTCAAAATTTAGGGTATGACAGATCCCCCTTTTACCTAAGGATTTTCGGATTCATTTGTTTCATTCTGAGGATTGCTAGAACTTCCCCTTTGAATTCGAGGATTTTTGGATCTTAAAGTTTCTTAATTCACCTTTTTATCCAAGGATTTCCGATTATCATTTTTTTTCGTTATGAGGATTTCCAGAACTTCCCCTTTGAATCTGAGGATTTTCGAATCTCAAAGTTTCATAATCCACCTTTTTTTTGAATCCGAGAATTACGGGATGTCACCCTTTCATTCAGAGGTTTTCCTAAACTCCTTTTTTGAATCTGAGGATTGTCGGATGTCACCATTTTGTTATGAGGATTTCCACAACTCCCTTTTTCTAATCCAAGGATTGTCGGATATCACCATTTCATTTTGAGGGTTTCTAGAACTCACCTTTTATGAATTCGAGGATTTGTGGTTGTAATCTCATTTTGTTATGAGTATTTCCATAACTCACATTTTTTTGAATCCGAGAATTGCCTGATGTTATCTCATTTCGTTCTGAGGAATTCCAAAATTAACTTTTTTCTAATCTGCCAATTACCAGATGTTGTCTTATTTGATTTTGAGGGTTTCCATAACTCCCGATTTTTTGAATCTGAGGATTGTCATATGCTACCATTTCGATTTGAGGATTTTTAGAACTCACTTTTTTGAATCCTAGGATTGACAAATGTTAGCTCATTTTGTAAAGAGGATTTCCGTAACTCACTTTTTTTTTAATCTTAGGATTTCCAGAAGTTAAACTTTCGTTCTAAGGATTTCCAGATGTTACCCTTTCGTTCTAAGGATTTCCAGAACTTCCCTATGAATACGAGGATTGTCAAATACCATCCATTTTGTTCTGAGGATTTCTGGAACTCACCCTTTCGTTACGAGGATTTCCGTAACTCCTCTTTTGCTAGACGATGACACTGATCTAGAAGGGGCGTTGAATAGATCACTAGTTTTTAATTAAAATCGGCGCTTAAAAATTTGTTTCAAAAATGTGTGGAAGAGGCCTTGGATTTAAAATCGCCTAAACGGACCGTTATTCGTAAGATCGAATATGCGAAACCGAATGGAAAAATATTGATTAGATAACGGAATCAATAACGTTCACAATCAAACAATTCAAATAAAGACCACTTTGATTTAACCTATTTCCAATGAATTATAGATGCTAAATTTGACTTGAAAACTTTACAAACAGTTTGTGTGCGATCAATATGTCGAACAGTTGGCGTGCACAAAACCCCAAGTTCAATTTCCTATGAAATGATAGTGCAGAATTTTTTACAATTGCAATCAAAGTGATTGCAATGATTTTCCAAAAAAGTTTTTCAGCACTGCAAATCAATAGAAATGTATCTAACAGTCGATATCACACAAATGTTAACAACACAAAGTAAAGAGATAGATAGATAGATAGATGGATAGATAGATAGATAGATAGATAGATAGATAGAGAGCAAGAGAGAGAACGACGCCTGATTTGTTTAGGCAGTTTCTCTTTTGTCCTCATTTCGGGTACGTCTGCCACCAATTCTAAAACTAGAATTGAGATATGTATAATATCTAGTTGCAAAGTTTTGTACAAGAGAAGTTATAGCTACCAGACACTCAAATCTAATTGTTGATATTGATTCTATCCACTTCTCTCCCCTTGATTCCATCCGAATCAAGAACATCAAACTCTTTGATTAAACCTTCGGTTACCGCTACTCACTTGACTTTTCAAGTCTTTCACTCGACTGATTTCGATCGCAAGATGTTTGGCCCCAAATATTTCAATACAATCCTCCGGTTACCGCTACTTCCTTGACCGAACCCACTGTTCTTCAAGGTTTTCACTTGGCTGAATTTGTACTGCAAAGTGTGAAGTAAATGGTTATTTGTAGTCAAATCATATTCACATGTATGCAAACATATGCTTTGCAACAGATAAGAACAAAACCAAACATATAGAAGTAATATTATTGCATTATACACCAGAATTTGTTCATTACATGTCTCAAGACAATCAAAATGATAAAAACAAAACAAAACACAAAACAAAATGCTAAATGATATGCAGGACACCAACACAACTCATTAATCTAAGGTCTTCTGCCCCTATGTGGTTGACCTCTCCCCCTGAAGGAATGATCTTGATTATGTGTTCCTTGCACAACTAGGCGTTCGATCAAACTAAGAACACTCCTGTTGAGTGTGTTGAAGCTAACTGAAAGAGCACGATGCTAACTTGCAGCTATTTCAGCCATATCATCAAACCTACTCAGAACTCTTGACGCAAACAGATCAAAATTTTCATTTTGCGCTTGAATTAGACCCTTCATAGCTTCAAACCTTTGTTCTTGGAGAGCTGCAAAATTCTGTTGCTCAAGTTGCACATTCCGTAGCATATCAAGGACTTTAGAATTATCGGTTTGATGTTGAGGTGGAGAAGAAGACATATAAGAGGCGCCTTGCTTAGTCCAACCATTTTGTTGCATGTAACGCCTTGTTTTATTTTAATTAATTGAAACTATCGGATGTTGTGTATATGTATGTGATTATGCGTGTTTTGTTGTGTTTGGGGTACCCTTGGTGTGGGGTAGTAACTTTAAGACCAAACCTTGAGAAAATGGTTAGGGGTGTATGACCAATTGCATAGAGATAGGTGGTGTGGTTAGTAACTAATTAGTAATATTAGTTAGTAAGTATTTATTTGGATAATAGTAGGTGAATATTATTTAAATTTGATAATTAGAATTATTACTATTATTTGCTATTATTTATTTGGGAAATAATAATAATAATAACAATAATAATAATAATAATAATATAATAAGAAGGATTTGGAAATAAAAGTGTCAGTACGTGTTTTGGAGAGAAAGTGGAGAAGAGCAGAGCTAGGGCAAAAGGGAATAGCAGAACCATTGTTGAGGTAGAAGAAGCGTTGTTGCAAGAACTCTAAGGTAAGAGTGGGGTTATGATTCTCTAAGGGATTGTATGATGAATAGTGGGTAAGGGTTTAGGTTTTTGTATTGTTGGATTTTTGTGTTTCCCTATGCTATGAACTTTGAACTATCTTTGCTGATAAATTGTGTTTTTCTCAATAATGCTATGAATGTTGTGAAGGAGTTGATGAATAATATGTGTTTACTCCCCTTGAATGATGCTCTATATGTTATGTTGTGCTTTGGGGTTGTTGGAGGTCAAAACATGGGGTTTGGGATCTGTTGGAAGGCTGAAAAATAAGAGAAATCGCACAAAATTGCACAAAAAATAGGATTTTCTGGGCCCTGTTATGGGCCGTAGCAGCCACTACGGGTGCCCGTAGTAGCCCCCTAGACTGGGGCATCACGGCCGCTCAAAAAATGCAAATTTTTGCTTAGGAGTGCTACGGGCCGTAGCCCATGCTACAGGCGGCCGTAGTAGCTCTCTGATTTTGTAACCCGAAATCGTTTCGATCATAACTTTTGATCCGTAAGTCCGTTTGAGGCACCGTTCGAAGAGTTAGAAAGCTAACACACAAGGCTATAACATGAAAATGATTGGTGAAATGTTTTATTAAGATTCAGGTGTCTATTATATGGATGTTTGTAAAGGTTTGTATGCTCGATTAGCAAATCGGGGAATTAAAATGAAGTAACATGATTGAGTGTTTACAATTGTGCAAATGTAAAATTATTACTATTGATATCGTTTGTTGATTATTGTGAATGATGAGTAATATTATATGATATGATGAAGTTTAATTATGTTATTATGTTGATGTTGTTACGATGATGTTGCTATGATGTTGAGGTTGGTGAGGTTGCTATGATGTTGATGTTGGTGATGTTGCTGTGATGAGTGAAATTGATGATGTGCATGTTTAATGTGTATACATGATATGTGATTATTTAGGTTTGCTGTGATTGCATAAAAGATATATATGTTGCATGAACTATATTTTATGCCTGTTGGCCAATTTGGGCGGTGTACAATAACCATGGTGGTGGGTTATTGTGCACGATGATGTTGTCGTTGTTGTATGCATAAATAGTCGCATTGCATACATTTGTGGACAATGGTCCGTTGTTGACGAGCCTAAAATCCCATTGTGTGCATTGAGCCGGTAGCTGATTCTGGAGGTGATGGATCAGTGAGTGGTTCTGATCCTAGGAGGTGGGGATCAGAACGGTGAACTTGAGTGTTCATGAAAATTGGTACCACATGCATATGCATTAAGTCTGGTTGTGAGTTTCATTGCATTATATATTAACTATGTGGCTATGTTGCTAATATGTGGTATTGTTGTGATTAATTGAATTTGTTATCATGTGATTTCCATGCTGGTTGGTGGATAATTGGTGTTGATGTTGTTGGTTGATTAATATGAGATAATTAGCTGAATTGTTGTTGTGTTATTTTTATACTTGGATAACTTAGTGTTGGTGTTAATGTTGTTGGTTCATTAATATATGATAATTAGTTGAATTGTTGTTGTGTTATCTTTATGTTGGGATAACTTAGTGTTGGGTTTGGGTGTGTTGTGTTGTAGAATGGGTGATAACGCATGTGTTAACCTAATGCATACTTTTTATCATGCTTTCCTTTAGATTATCATGATATCTCACCTCTTCTGTTTGAATATTGCCTCCACGTGGGTAATGTGCAGATAATCCGCAATAGGAGCTCAGATGTGAGTGAAAGATGAAGTCTTCCGTTTATTCTTTAAGTTTGGCGTGTGATCTGATATGTAACACTGGGGTTATGGAGCGTTACTTGCTTTTTAATGTTGGTGGTTGATTACCATGTTTTATTTTTATGACTGTTTTTTCTTTATGACACTATCAATTATGATATTCCTTTAGTTGTTAACTTGAATGATTAAATGTCATTTCCATTGCTATATGAATTAACCTTCATTTATGTTTTGCTGATAATGGTATTATAAATAATTTTTGAAAGAACATGTGTTACATATCTGATTGAATGAGTAAGTGTTTGTTGAAAGTGTGACATTCCTAAATATGATTGTGTGTATAATTACTCTGATTTTATTTATATTACGCGGGGGATTATTTAGGGTGTTACATTGCCAAGATCCCCATCCTTGGTTAGCATAAGGATCCTGCACTGGTGAACCACCTAACCAAGCACTATCATCATGACCGTCAAAAGGAGGCTCGATATCCATATGATGAGTTTCCTTATCTTCGTCTTCTTCTTCCTCCTCATCCTCATCTAAATCCTGAATCCTTGCACTTGAGCCCTTAGTCATGACCACATACCTCTTCGCTTATTGATCCCAAATGTAACCCATCAGAGTCATAGTCTTCTGACTAAACTCTTGGTCACTAGAAATGGAAATGTAAGGAATGTCCTGAATAACAATTCCAGCACGATCCAATACGCTTTGGATAAATGACCCATCACATAAGGATGATCCTCTACCGGATTCATTCATGGAAAAAATGCGACTAGCAATATAATATGGCCAACTTACCTTCTTTTTATTCTTGAGTAAATAAACCAAGTGCACTTCGGCTTGATTAACTCTAGAATATCCTCCCTTCTTTGGTCATTGAATATGAGAAACAATCCACTGTAGGATTCTATCTTGTCGCTTTAACAGACCAGTGGTGACAGGTTTTGGAAAGAGATCACTTGCCACAAATTCATCAGTATAAGGGTCTTTCAGGAAAGAATTCAAAGCAAATTTAAATTCATAATCTGGAGCTAAGTCAGTATCGGTTATTTTAAGATTAGAAGACCAACGAGGACACATATCAAACAGGTCTCTCCAATAAGTATTATCAACCTTGTAACTCTAACCCCCTAACTTGTAACCAAAGTCATAACTAGTGAATTTTTCTTTCAACCCAGTGTAAAATTGCCTAACCATGTCCTCATTGTAATTGGTACTACATTCTAAGAAATTATTGAACTTTTGATGATTTAGCATGTCAATAATTTCTGGAATGTGCATTCTATCAGCAACTTTTAGATAATATACAAACTACTTAATAACTGATTGTTTCTTAAAATTCTTTTCATAAACCACAACAAGTTCATCAGAGAGAATAGACATAGCGTTTATCGGATTTTGAGACGGAGTTTGTGACGAAGGTTGTGAAGTGGATGCTCGAGAAGTAGAAGTTCTAGTTAACCTCTTACCAGTTACCCTTGAAGATGCCATTTAACTCCTTTGTTGAGGAAGATGAACAGTACCCGCAGTAGATAAGAGTGTAGAAACACGAAATTTCTCACTAATTTGGATTTGGAATTCCTAATTTGAGAGAACTCTTGAAATAAGTTTTTAGGGTTTGTTGAAGAGTTGAGAGAGTTGTGGGTGTGATGAGATATGAGAGAGATGCAAATGATAAGAATGAAATGAATGAAAAGGCTCAAATGATAAAATGTAGTTCCCAAGACAGAATATGAACGGTTCAGTTTTAAAAAAAATTCAAAAAGCACGAGCGATACGTCGACCTCCAGCATGTAATGCGTCGAGATATGCATATTAAACTTTCAAAATTTTGAAATGTTCAGTATGTGTCGATGCATGAGGATCCCTCAGGTCGACGCATGACTGACGGAAACATTCATGTTGAATTGGGAAGATCATGAGTCAACCTACACCCTATTCAGATCGACGCATGCAGTAGAAACATGAAAAAATAGAAAAACCATGATATGAATGCAACAAAAAAACATAAATAGCAAGCCCATACTATTTAAAAACATCAAAATGGACTAAAAATAGAATATAAATTATCAATTAAACACCAATATAGCACTCCAAACATAGTACAAACACATATGTAGTCAAGATAAATCAAATAGATAGGAATGATACTACCTCCAATGGTGATGAACGATGAATGCCCTCACATAACTTGAGCTTTCCAATATGGTTAATCAATGTATAGACACGTATAGATAGAGAGCATACAACAATTTCATTTAAACACGATCCGAGATATCGAGAACACCAAGTTCCCCACGAATGATAAAGAAGGGTTCCATCGCAAGTGGTTTTGTAAAAATGTCGGCAATTTGATTTTTGCTATCAACGTGCTCGAATAGAATATCAACTTTCTCTACATGATCCCTAAGGAAATGGTGACGAATTTCAATATGTTTTATGCATGAATGTAGCACTGGATTTTTGGTTAAGTTAATGGCACTCGTGTTGTCACACAAAATAGAAATACAATCAAGTTTAACATTGAAGTCGAGTAATCGTTGCTTGAGCCACAAGATTTGGGCACAACAACTACCGGCTGTGACGTATTCCGCCTCGGCAGTTGACAAAGAAACAAAAACTTGCTTTTTGCTATGCCAACTCACTAAGAAATTTGAAAAAGAAATGGAAAGTGCCACTAGTGCTCTTCCTATCCGATTTGCAACTGGCAAAATCGGAATCAGAATAGAAAACCAAAGTACAATCACTTCCCTTGGAAAACCAAAGCCCATACTTTGGAGTACCACATAGGTATCTAAGTATGCGCTTGACTGCTTTTAAATGCGATTCCTTGGGACATGATTGATATCTAGCACACATACAAACACTAAACATGTTACCTGGTCGAGATGCAGAGAGATAGAGAAGAGAACTTATCATACCTCTATACTTCTTTACATCGACGACCTTACCATTCTCATCTAGATTTAAGTTCACACATGTAGGCATTAGAGTATCAATTTCTTTTGTGCTAGCCATATCAAAGCGCTTGAGTAGCTCATAGAAATACTTTGTTTGGCTCACAAACGTTCCTTCTTCGAGTTGTTTGATTTGGAGTCCAAGGAAGTAGTTTAGCTCCCCCATCATTCTCATCTCAAACTCACCCTGCATCAACTTAGAAAATTTCGTGACCAAGTACAAGTTAGTAGATCCAAAGATAATGTCATCTACATAAACTTGTACTAAAATGGAGTGTTTTCCCTGAGGGTTAATAAAGAGGGTAGTATCAACCTTTCCTCTTGAGTATCCTTGGTCGAGTAAAAATTTTCTAAGACGCTCATACCAAGCCCTGGGGTTGTTTGAGACCGTACAAAGCACGTTTAAGCTTATAAACGTAATTAGGATACTCATGACTTTCAAAACCGGGCGGTTGAGATACATTGACCTCTTCATTAATGTATCCGTTTAGCAAATCACTCTTAACATCCATTTGAAATAATTTGAAATTCTTAGAATAAGCATAGGCTAGTAAAAGGCATATAGCCTCAAGTCGGGCAACGAGAGCATAAGTTTCCTCATAATCTATGCTCTCCTCTTGGATATAGCCTCCTACCACTAAACGGGCCTTGTTCCTAGTTATTACTCTGTTTTCGTCAATTTTGTTCCTAAATACCCATTTGGTACCAATTACTCAATGGCCTCGCGGAAGGGGGACAAGGTCCCAAACCTCATTTCTTTTGAATTTATTCAATTCCTCTTGCATTGACAAACACCCATGTTCATCGAGTAAGGCGTCTTTTGAGTTTTTCGGCTCAATTTGAGAGACGAAAGCAAAGTGATAACAAAAGTTACTTACCTTGGACCATGTAGTTACTCCTTTTGCTATGTCTCCGAGAATGTTGTCGATTGGATGATCCTTAGAGGACTTTCAAGCTAAAGGAAGGTCATCGTTGCTAATCGGATGCTCCTCCTCAATCTTTTCAGAGTTGTGATCTTCCTCCTCCTCAACTTTCACCGATTCAGGTTGATCAGTCCATTTTTTGGTGTCTTTGAGTATGTCTTATGAAGATACACCTGCACCATGAAAAGAAATACCTTTCCCGACATTTTTCGGATAAGATTCGTCAAAAGTAACATGCACGAATTCTTTTACAATAAGTAACCTTTTATTGTATACTCTATATGCTTTACTAGTTTGAGAGTATCCAAGATACCTTCATTGACTTTTGAATCGAATTTTCCAAGATTTTCCTTACCATTATTTAACACAAAGCATTTACAACCGAAAACATGAAGATGTGATACATTAGACTTCCTTCCTTTTAACAGCTCATATGGAGTTTTGTTGAGAATAGGACGGATAAGCACCATATTCAAAATATAACACGCCGTACTAATAGCACCGGCCCAAAAGTATTTAGAAAGGTCACTCTCATTGATAATAGTTCTTCCTAAATCTTCTAAAATTCGATTTTTACATTACACTAATCCATTTTGTTGAGGAGTACGTGGTGTGGAAAAATAATGATCAATGCCATGCTTATCACAAAATTCTTCAAAGAGGTGGTTTTCAAATTCACCCCAATGATCGCTCCGGATTGTGACAATGCTAGTATTTTTTTTTTTTTGGAGATAGCTTAGAAAACTTCTCAAATTCTAAAAAAGTATCACTCTTGCTTGCTAAGAAAATAGTCCAACAAAATCTAGAGTAGCTGTCTACAATCACAAAACCATAGTAATTACCACCCAAGCTTTTATTCCTAGATGGTCCAAAAAAGTCCATATGGAAGAGTTCAAGAGGTCTCGTTGTAGAAACAACATTTTTAGATTTGAACGAGATCCTCATTTTCTTTCCCATTTGGCACGCATCACATAAGTGATCTTTTGAAAATTTTATTTTGGGTAGGCCGACAACTAGATCCTTTGAGACTACTTTATTTAGCAAGTCAAAGTTGACATGCGCTAAGCGCCTATGCCATAGCCACGAGTCTTCACTCATGGTTACAAGATTTTTAGTGCTAGTCAAAGATGCTTCACTCAAGTCAAGCATATAGACATTGTTTACCCTTAATCCCTTAAACACATCATCCTTCTCATCATTGTGTTCAATCATGCAACAATCTTTTGAAAAAGAAATTTTATAGCCTTTGTCGCATAATTGACTAATGCTAATAAGAGTGTGTTTAAGACCTTCAACTAATAGGATATCTGAGATAGTAGTAGAAGAGGGATTACCTACACTACCTTTATAGAGTATAGCTCACTTGTTATTGTCACTATAGGTCGCAAATCCTTTCTTCTTTCCGTAAACTCAAGACATTGTACCTACACAATTAAACAAGGGAAATAGGTACCCAATTTTTATTGGGTCCGTGGGTGTGAGTGAATCTTTGGCTGCATTAGGGAAACCATTGGAAAATACCTTTAGGAACCAAGAATCTCCTAAATTTGCATTTAGCAATTGTGTGTCCCTTCTTGCAACAATATAGACAAGTTATGCTAACATTTGAGTTATTTTTGCTATTTTGATCTCTAATCACATAAGTGTATTTTTGATAAGGATTATTCATACTTTTTCTAAAACGTGGTCGATCAATAGCAAATGTGACTTTAGGTTCTAAAGCCTTGTCTAGTTTGGCTTTAAGAGTTCTTACCTCCTTTTGCCAAATGTGACAAGTTTCACAACCTGCCCAATTTAACCAAGTACACTTGTCATCCTCGATTTTAGCCTTTGTTGCTTCCACCATTGAGTTCTTAAGAGCTTCTAATTCCTTTTTGGAATCGGAATTATTTTTCTCTAAATGTGAAAAAATTTGCTTATTTGAAGCTAAGCGTTTAAAAGCTTCTTTAGCATCATGGTGTAAAGTATCAAAAGCATTTTTCAATTCGGAATGAGACATTTTATTAAAGTGTACATACTTAGAATGTCTTACCTTCTTTTTCTTCTTTTGATGAGCCGAGAGAAAAAGATTGACGGATTCGTCTTCATCACTTGAGCTATCTTCACTAGAGGACTCAGTATCACTTTCCCAAGCAATGTATGCCCTTCTAGGTTTGCTCGATTTCTTTTGTTGGCGATTCTTGTATTTTCCTTTGTCCTTCTTCATCAATGGACAATCTGGCATGTAGTGACCGACCTTTCCACAATTGTAGCATGAACCTTTTGATTTAGCATTGTTGCACCCCAAATTTTTTCCTTAGATTCACTGATTTGTCTGCATACCATCCTAGGTCAATCATCCGTGCATAACTAACCTCTTTATCTAGTTTTGCTTTGTTTATTTCATTTGTGAACACAGGTGCTGCTGCAGAAGATTCAAAGCCTTGAAGGTGGTGTTGTGTGTGTGTTTGTGGAAGTTCCCTGGTCCTTGCAAGATGTGTGTGGATTTCCGTGAGTTTGTGTGCCTCTATCCTTTGGTCCCTAAGCCACTGCCAAGCCTTTTCATTCCCTCAAGATCCCTCAGGATTTCCTCACAGCAGATTAAGTCTTTATACCCGTTGATATTTGAAGTGGTCCCTAAGACTGGTCACTGGTTGCGCAATGAGGTCATATGACAAGGATGGCATTTCTCCCCCTCTGTAAGCCCCTCAAGGCTGAGACATTGTGTTGCTTTATAGTCTTAAATGACAGTTCATCAATGGGTTTTCAAGTAAGGAGGAGTTAGAAGTTTGGAAATTCAAAGTGAAAAGCCAAATTCTTTGTTGTCGCAAGTTACAAGATCGAATTCAATTTCACTTTGTGGCTCATGCCCTCTGTTTCAAGAAGAATATTTATATCCTTGAAGTTGACAAGTATTCTTCAAGCAAGTTTGAAGATCAACTGGATTTAAAATGTTCAAGATGTTTTGACCATTGGTAGAAAACTGAGAATTATTACAGATTATTAAGTTTTTGTTTGTTACCATCGTTAATGAAGAAATGGAATGCTATAGTCAGGTTTGTTTGAAAAATGTTAGCCCATCAAGCCATTGTTTAAAGGCCTATTTCTCGTACTTTCCAAAACCCTTGTAAACATATAAGATGTTGTTTACAAAACTCAAGTTCAAGTTGAATTCCAGATTTAAATCCAAGAGTCGTTTACAAGACTTTTTCATCGAAGTGTCATCGAAGTGTCAATTTTGGTCAAGACTTTTGATATTAGATTAAATTCACGAGACTTATTCGGTCCCTTTTCAAGTTAGTAAGTCATGTTAGTCAAATTAAGTTCGTGGTAATTTTGGGCTCACTTGATTTCTATGGCTTTAAGGTGATCCAAGTTTTCCAAGATGCCTTACTTTTTTTCCTTGGAGGGATTTATTGGAAACGTACATGGTTACATTCTGGACTCATTTCTATATACAACTGCAACTTCATTCACAAGGATATAGTCATAAATTATTCAAGGCTACAAGCTGCCAATTACAAACCAAATTACAAGGTCGCTTTCATAATGCTTCAAATTTCAAAATGGATGAGTAAGATACCAAGTTATTGATCAGTCCCAAAGTACAAGTGGTTTAAGCGTATGAATATTACAGTAACAATGCAAATAAGAGGCCTATTCCTATTTGAACTTCAGATCCAAAGACAAGGAATTCGTTTAAATCCTAAAATGAATGAAAGTAAGCTTTCATTTGGAACTCTCCTCGTAATCCCAACAAGGTCCCAGATAATCACTCTAGCTATTTGAACTGCACCGCCTACCACAATGATAATGATTTTGGTCAGAAATAATAAATAAAAGATCACAATGATGAAATGGGACCCAGCAAATGCACTTAATGCTTCTATCCTCGCTGGCGGTACGATTTGTTTCAGTACCTGCATATTCAAAAGCATCTCCTGCAACATTAAAGCAAGGCATTCACTACAAATCAATCCAACTCAATCTTGATCATTAAACAAATTTTTGAATTGAATATTAAAATCCTGATATGCCTCAATAAGTCATCACTAACAGAACAAAAAATCGGATTGTAGAATCAGAAATTAAGTTTCATCATTTTCAAAATTGGAATTTTGGGCAACATCATTAAGATACCACCAGCGAATTTCCAAACCAACAAGTACCAGACAATCATTTACTTTCCAAATAGTTAGCAAACATTTCTAAGACATGCTTTAAACGGAGCAGGAATGCTTTAACTTGTCCCAAGACATGTTTCAGACAAACATCACTAATCATAATTTCACCAGACAACATTTGAAATTTTTTCCTAAAGTTGACTCAGAGTTTTGAATCAGAAGGATTTCTTTCATCATGTTCAATTAAGAGAGTTATGGGCAATATCCCAAAAGGGGATACCACCAACATAGTCTCCTAAAATGGAATTAGACAAATCAAACAGGGCAGCGGTTGAAATCAATTTCCAAATCAACGAGTATTAGACAGCAGTCGAACTTTCCCAAACAAAAAAAAGCAGTCATCATTGACATTCCAAATAAACCCAGGCATGTTCAGACTAGAGAGGAAATCATCATTACTGCAGGGAGTTTCAAGTCATCTATAAAAGGAGCACCATATCACATGAGAAGGGGAGGGGGATCAGAGCATAATCAAAACTCATCGACCAATTCACCAACTAAACATCAAAACCATTTTCAACGCCACAATCCAAACTACCTCATCAACAAAATAACTATGCAACCACTCATCAAATCGTATATCACAATCAGAAATCCAATCAATATACTATAAATCCACCAAGTCAATACACTAGACCAGGCATATCAAATTCACCAAAACCATACACATCCAAAAACCTGAAAAGGGAGGATATGATCCAGGTTTAACTTATTTTCCAAGTGAGGTGGATGTGATGACCGTAGCCCCTCATTCCTCTTCCACCCTCCTTGACAAATCCTGAAACAAACCAACAGACATTAGATTGGGACTTAGCAAGACCAGTCCGAGAACACACACACATTAATTCGCAATAACAGCACACTCGATTCGAACAGGGCATCAACAACAACGAACAACAACAGTTCGCGGCATCAAGAAGTTCAATACAACACAAAGAGGAAGGCGCAAAAGACTTAGCTTTGGGCGAATCACCAGAAAGCTCGATCGCGACCCTCCATCAACAATCGCCGGCGTCCTTTTCCCTTTTTTTTCTCGCTTGCTTTAAATTTCAACGTCATGTAATTGTAATCAACAAAAACTTAATGAAGATAGGGTATCGGGGGGATTAGGGTAGATTTAGGTTTTTTTCTTTTGTTGTTGATTGTTTGATCGAGTGAGAAGATGAGAGACGGGAACGAGAGCGGCGGCTATGGGGTTTCATTGAACCCTAATCCCTTTTAAGAGAGGAGAGAGATCGTATGAGTTCCGCCCGGCCAGTTTTTTTTCTTTTTTTTACCTAAACCCAAACAGATAATCCATCTTTTTTTAATTAACTAAAAAAAACTTTAATTGATGAGTCGTAGTTCTTTTTTTTTTAATACCAATATCCTTTTAATAATTAATTAGAAAGTTTTTTTTTAATTAAAAGCAATCCCAAATAAACTTTTTTATTTAAAACTTAACTCCAACAGAAATAACTTTTTATAACATTTAGAACTAAGTTTTTTTAATAATAAAAACCTTTTTTTCTAATTTGTTTAAAGAAAACCTTAATTTAGATTTTAATTAAAACCCTTAATTTTTTTTTATTTTTTTTTTTTAGCAACTCTTAATAAACCGGAAACTAAAATACATTTCTAAGTTTTTGTTAGCTTAACACATAACTCTAATTAAATTGATCATTAGCAATTTCTCACAATAATAATCTAAATCAACTCCTTTTATAAGACTATAACTAATAACCAACTTTTTCTGTTAAGAATTAATTTCCTTTTAATAAGAATACTTAACTTTCTCAATAACTACCTTTAAGCATGATCCTAATAAAAATCGATCTTTTCGTAATAAACCTTAAAATCGACCTTTTCTCTTTCCCTAAAAATAAATCAACTCGTTAAATCCCCAACGTGAGCGAATCGCATGCTGTGTGATATTTCATGGTTTATATTTTGCTTACTATTGCTTGATATTGATGTATGTTTATTATGTCTAAAACCTTTTCAAAAACCAAAAACTCTCGATCCAACGTCGAGCCAATTTTATACCTATGTAAGTCGAGTGCCTTTGGGCCTCGCATTCAACCTTATCGGTCACAATACACTTAAGCTAGCCCACTTTGCTAGTGCGCACAAAATAATCAGTTAATTGTCCCTTCGACATTCCAAAGAAAAGGTTATTAATAATTGACTAAACCGTCATAGGACTAACCTCTTAGAACCCGGCCATAGGATTCGGAGTCTCCGTACTCCATGTCTCGCCGTAGACACTTAGAATCTTAGCCTTAGGATCGGAGTCGCCGCACTCCAAGTAAATGCTCCGCCGCGAACATTTACAATCCTACCCCTCTTGAACCATCCTACAACTTTAGAGTCGCCGCACTCTATGTAAGGTCTTGTCTTAGACTTTACCTCCCCTTGGAACCTTGACCCCGTCAAGAAGTTCTTTTTTTTCTTCAGAACTACGCATACTCTGATTCTACTCCCGAGGATACGTAGGCATAGGGTGCGATACCTTATCGAGTATACTTAGATACTAACCCCTAGGGTTTCAACCTTTAGCATATCACCCTTAGCAAGCGAATGAGAGATAACATAAGTACTAACGAGAGGTTCCCGTAGAGTACTACAGACGTTTAGGATTCTAATACCTTCCCTAGGCGTAACCAACCCCCGAACCTTAGATCTTTAGGTTTTTTTTTCGCTTTTGAACCTTTCCTTTGGATAAATCAAAGACGGTGGTGAACATTTAAAGAAATGTGATCCTAGTTCATTAATAACTATGGTATCCAATTCTCACCGCAACAGAAATGGCGACTTCACTGGGGACTGTCGATGGTTTCCCGTATCTTGTTTTTCTTATGTTATCTTTCTTTATTATATTTGCTTATTATCTGTTGTGTTGGGTTGCTTATGTGGTGAGACAAAGTCCTACACCCGGACTAGAGTGAAATTTATGATAGGAACGATGAGAATTCAAGGATACTTTGAGGGAGTCGATTCCTGAAGAAGTTGAATTGAGACTTCACCACTCGGTCTAGGCCCTCTCGAATCTAATTTTGTCCAACGAGTCTATTCGTGAAGACGCTATTATTTCGAACTAAAGGCCATAGAGACTGGGGACCATAGTTACCTTTAACCCAACTTGGCCTATTAGGATGTAGTGCGGGGACTATGCAGGAGTCTATTTCTGCAATAGTCGCTACGCGATACTACACTCGGACGAGATTCTCTTGAGAATATTATTGACTACCAAGTGATCTGGAAAATCGATAATATCCGAAAGATGGATTGTAGACTCTGGGAACTTTTAGAACCCGTTCGGCAGGTACATTTGAAACCATAGTACACGCCTATTAGGATGGGTAGACCTTGGCTCCACGCTGTGACCTCTCAAACCTAGGACTTTTGCTTGTCTGTTTGATCATGTCTGCTTGTCTGTGCTTTGTGCTTTGTGTGTTTGCATCCCTGCATTCATAAGCATCATAACATAAAGATTCATGGAACTTATTCTTGTTTATAAACATCATAAGGATATCATGGACTCTAAAAAAAATTAAAAAAAAAACATTGAAGTACCTTTACAAAAGTCATAACCTGGACGATCTAATGAGACTAGAGATCTTTGCTGACAAATAAAGAAAGGTTCAAATCAAGATCTGGGAAGCTATCATCTCCACTCTATTATGGCCTATCTTTATTTCTGATTATCAATCGGAACCTAACTTGAAGACTATTCTCAACTGATGGAGTTAATAACTCAAGATAAATATCCATTTCTCAACTTCGGTTAGTATTCAAGTTAGCTAAAAGGAGGTTATTGAAAAAACTACTTATTGCAAGAAATGGAAAGCTCAAGACGTCTCATCCCATTCTAGTCATCAGTTAACACTATTCTAGAAGAAGCTCGGATGGAAGAAAGAAGTCAAGGAATTCAAGAAGACCGTTGGAAGAGTCTCCTTAGATCCATCATTATTAGCTTTTATTTAGCTATTACATTATGACTGTTGTAAAGCGTATAGACGCGTTTTAATTTTTGTAATAAATCAATTTTTAGTATTCCGATACTAATGATTGTAACCGACTGTTTTATAATTATTAAAATGAGCATTTTTAATATTCCATGATGATTATAAATAACTGAGTTTCCATGAATCTTGTTGCATAGCATTTGCATTTTGCATTTCTCTCTCTATCAAGGAACTTAGATTTTGTTTTGCAAGCATTGTACGATGGATTACGGAAAGAAGGGAGTTGTGTCGTACACCTTCGAAGTTTCGAATGTTGAACAACTAAGGGAACTAGGAGGGCAGATCAAGGATCCTGAGGCGTTCGTTGAGAAGTATGGAAACATCATCCCGTTGTTGCAGACTCGAGTAGCCGATGGTTTATTGGAAATGCTGGTTCAACTTTACAGCTTGATCTATCACTGTTTCATCTTCCAAGATTTCCAGCTGATGCCTACATTGGAGGAATACTCTGCCCTTATGGGTATTCCTGTCAAAGATTCACCTCCGTTTTCTGGTGCAGAAGGAAGACCCAGCCAGGAAGACATTGCAAGAGCAACCCGCATAAAGCTTCTGGAGATCCAAACTCATATGGCGGTCAGAGGAGGAATCGATGGCTTACCTGCCCAATTCTTGTTCGAGAAAGCTCGCCATTTTGCTAGTGTAGGGAACACTGGAGCGTTCGAGCACATCTTCGCGCTGCAGGCCTACGGCTTGTTCTTATTTCCGAATGTTGAAGATTTTGTTGACGTCCATGCCATAAGGATTTTTATGCTCAAAAATCCAGTTCCGACGTTGTTAGCCGATGCCTACCACTCTATCCATTCAAAGGCTCTGAAGGGAGAAGGTCGGATTACTTGTTGCACCGCTATCCTCTATAGGTGGTTTATTTCGCACCTACCGAGGTCTACTAATTTCTGGGACGTGAAAGATGGTTCAGAATGGCCTGTGAAGGTCATGGCTCTTACTTATTCGGATATCGTTTGGCATGACCCGATGTATGGAGGAATCCCCATGATTCATAGATGTGGAGATTTTCCCAATGTACCTCTTCTTGGTACAAAGGGATGTATCAGCTATAATCATGTGCTCGCCCGTCGTCAACTGGGGCACCCAATGGAAGAAGTACCTGATCCTGAAAATCTGACAAGACTTTTTCCCTATCAAGGAGAAAACTGGAATTTGAAAACCGGAATTGTGTTTGCTTGGCGTCGCATCAATCAACAAGGAATGACGGCGACAACAAATCCTGATTGCTCAATCACTGAAGAATGTCTAGCCTGGGCGCGTGAAAGGGCTCTGACCTTGAGGATGCCTTATCCCCGTCCCAAGCCTCCCGTTGTCCAATCAGATGAAGTTTCGGAGTTAAAGGCTGAAATAGAGAAGCTTACCCTGGAGAAAGCAAGAATGCAACATCAGATCGACAGGCTGATGGAAGAACTTTGTGGAAGACAAGGGGCATCATCCAGCAGTTTAGACTCCTAGTTCCGTTGTTATGTTGCTTATGTAATAAAACTTTGGAGGTGTACTGGCTGTTGAAAAATTTTAATAAAATGTTTTAACGTCTACAACGACTGCAAATACGAGTTTGAGTTCCTTGATAGTTGCTTCATTCTTGCATTTGCATCTCATATCATTTTGCATTTTTTGCGTTGTTTCCTTCCTGTGTTCTCGTCCATCCTCTATTCATAACCCGTCTGTTGATTTCCTGACAGTAATCTCTGGACCTGGGGAAAATTTTGAAAGATCATGAATTCAGAAGGGCAGAGCCAGTTTGCGACTGTAGCAGATCTTGAGTTCAGTCAACTTGTGGAAGCTATGACAGCCTTGGCAAGAAGGGACGTTAGTACTCAAAGGAATGTTGTGAACAATGTCACCCAGGATCAATCAGTGCAGATTCCTGCGGAGAACCAAGTTATACAAGAGCATACTACCATCCAGGATAGACGTCCTTCTTCCGTTGATGCTATGGAGTATCGTAGCCTTGCATTCTCAAAGCCAGATTCCTTAGAGGTGATTCCCGAGAAGAAGACTGAAAATCCACGAGATGTTAAGCTTTTGGAAAGATTGCGTGCTTTGGAAAGAAGACTTGATGCCATCAAGGGTCGTGACGTTAGTGATCTGAATGCCTTGAATATGTGCTTAGTACCCGACCTTGTAATGCCTCCAGAATTCAAAATGCCAAAATTTGAGAAGTACAAAGGGGACAGCTGTCCAAAGCAGCATCTGGTGATGTTTTGCAGAAAAATGACTCCACATGTCCGTAATGAACCGCTTATGATCCACTGTTTCCAAGATAGTTTAAGTGGGGCATCACTAAATTGGTATATGCAGCTAAAGAGTAGCGACATCCAATCATGGTTAGATCTTTCCCGGGCTTTTGTGAAGCAATATGACTACAATCTCGACTTGACTCCTAGTCGCCTGCATTTGCTAGACCTATCTCAAAAAGACAATGAATCCTTCAGAAAGTATGCTCAGAGGTGGAGAGAAGTAGCCTCTCGCGTTCAACCGCCGCTCTTAGATAAAGAATTGGTTGATTGGTTTGTGGATACTTTGCAAGGCCCGTACCGAGAAAAGTTGTTTAGCATTGTAACGAGAAATTTCTCTGATGTGGTAATATCCGGAGAGCGCATCGAGATTGGTCTTAAGAAAGGAAGAATCCGAGGTATCTCAAACATTCGACCCATTGATGGTAAACCAATTGTCAGTTCTCAAGAAGAACAGGAAGCAGAAAAAGATTCCATTGGGGAGTATCCAATGCATCAGTCTCGGCACTCACGCAACTCAAGTATTCAGAGTGAGCATTCATTTGGGTCTCTGCGCCAGACACCATTATCTCTTCAGGGGCAGTATTCTTCTCCAAATCGAATACCTCCTCGGTATCGACAGTCATCCCGCCATCAGCCGTGTCAACATGATAGACCAAGACCGAAGAAGAAGAGGCATTTCACTCCGCTACCAATGTCATACAGTCAGTTCTTTCCAGATTTAATCAAAAGTGGACTTATAGTGCCGAAGGAATTGAAGCCAGTACCTTTTCCCTATCCACCAGGTTTTGACATTAACGCCCGATGCGATTACCATGCTGGGGCACCGGGGCATTCAACTGACGATTGTAAGGTACTTCCGAGTAAGGTTCAGACTCTGCTAGACTCCGAAATGATCTCATTCACGCCTCGTGGAATTCAAATCAATATTCCTTCACCCAATCAGGCGGGTTCATCAGTCCCGATTATGGAAGAATTTACCGAGAGTGGGTATGAAAACGATCCCCGGACCGATCTCGAAATTCGATTTTGAAGATGGTTAGCTCAAATGGAAAATAAAGAGGGAGTCATTCCCAAGAGAATCAGCTGTTATTTATTTGCATGTTATCGCTTTTCTTTGATCATTAAAGTATGTTTACATGTAAGAACTTGTTATTCCGAACGTTAAGGCAATTTAATGTTTGTTTTGAAGAAATCCATTCGCTTCGCTCTATTTTCAAAAAAATTGTTTACCATTTTATAATGTCAATCCTACTAAATGGAGGATGATGAACCAAAACGCAATCTCTTCTGTTGTATGCTTTTGAACGAAAACCCTGCTAAGGATATAAGGCATTGTTTCAACACCAGAGATAACCTCTCGTTAACCCTTTTGATCCTCGAAATCAAAACCTTATTTTTAACCTGGGGCAGGGTAACTCTCAATCAAAGCGACCAAGCTTCCAAAACTATCAAAATATGAGTGGGTACAAATAAATTTTGACCCTCAAACTTTCAAGATAACCTCACAGAAAAGGGGTGGGTACCGATAAGATTTGACCTTTATACTTTTTGCTTCTTAAACCAAATCACCACTTACGACTTACAAAAGACCTTATTGGAGCAGAGTTCATTTCAAAAGCATACTCGATGAGATAAGGTTTCCTGACTCCTATGAGCCACGCTCAAAGTTCGCATTGGCTTTATAAAAAGGAAACTAATGTCATATCCTAACCAGTGATTCGATCACAAGTTTACGATATGCTTTTTCAATAAACTTCAAAACAAACATGACGTTGTACTAGCAATTTCAGAATGTACACCTTTTGCATGTAAATATTGCTTAATATCATAGAAACTTGATTGCAAGCAGCTATGAGATTCAATTTCTGATTGGTACTTTGTTGAAGACGGCTACTTCATTGTTAAAGGTAACCAGTCTGGGGCATGTTACTTGAAGACCCATTTAAGCAGGGGCAAGATGCTTTCTTCAGTTTGTAATCTTCACAAACTAGCTTACCCACAGGGCAATTTTGAAGACTCGGTGTATAGAATACCGTCAATCTGAGCCAGTTACGTCGAGATTCTACAAATCTCTCAAGAGTTGGGAGACACTGGATTATTTTTGAACACCAGATCTTCTGTAAAATCCTTTCGAGATGACTCCTTTTCTGAATCATACAATCCAGGACAATTGAGGCTTGAAGAATTTTTCAACATTTGATACTTGAAAATGGCGACTACCATGCAAGTCTGAACTTCACTGACTTCATAGCATTCTTCACCTAATGGTATGATAATTCCCCAGCAAGTTTCGACTCCAAAAAGTCATGATGATTCCCCAGTGAATCATTACTTCAGGCATTTATGACAAGATCAATACTAAATTTCAGCATCTGGTTGACCCAAAGAATCCCCAGCAAATCTCCTTGGCATCAACCTTCCCCGATGAAGCGAGTGTTTATCTCACTCCGCAATGTTTTTCTCGGATTTCAATTTTCCTCGACAGTGGATGTTTATTTCATCCCCACTAAAGACTAGACTCTGGCATCTGCAACTACAGTATGGGTTCAAGCTTCCCCGACGAAGCGGTGAATATTTATTTTATCCCCGTGGCATCTACTATTACTTTCTCATTTCAGATTATTTCAGTTACAGTGGATATTTATTTTATCCCCGTGGCATTTACTACTACATTCTCACTTCGGATTATCTCCGTTATAGCGGATATTTATTTTATCCCCATCGAAGTCTCTATGAATACGAGTGTGATCCGTTCCCAGTGGATCTTTCTCATCCGAATAATCAGAGCCATCTTGACGATCCACTAAGTGAAATCATATTGTTATATCCCCAAGTGGATTGCTATTTCCCCAGAGAAGTTGGAACCGTTGGTGCCACTTTGGATTTCTATACAAGATTGACAGATGTATCTCTCATGCAGAGGATGAACGGGCTTCCTCATTGTTTTGTTCTCTCTTGTTTTTCTTTGTGTGTTTTGTCAGCATGAGCATAAGCATGGCATAACATCTTTTGCATTCGCCTCCGTGCGTGTTTTCTTTTTGTTTGTTTCTTGTCGCTTTATCTTGATCTTTGGTTGTGTTTGCGCCAAGTTTTTGGGTTTGTCTGATCTCTCCAAGTAGGTTGTCAACCTTAGGCAGAAAATGCTAATCATTTCCAAGTTTCCCCACAGAGTTCAACCCTCGTGGATGATGGTTATTTCAGTTATCTTTTTCCGTGCTTGGATAAGATAAATCGCCATTTGAGTTCATTTCTCAATGGTTGGTCTTGTTTGACCGTTTCTTTCTAGCTTGATCCTAGATCGAACTTTGGTCCCTGGGGGTACCACCTTTGACTTTTAGTCTCCAAACCTATTTTGAGCGTGCATTTATTTTTGCACTGCGTCTCATGGATTGATCTTTTATAGATCCTCTTTGAAGAATCTGTTATCCAACAGTGATTGATCGGAACGACGTCTCCTTGGAATCTAAAGCCAAACAACAAGTGGCAGCCTACATCCAAAATTTTACTCGACTACATTGCAAATACAACTCATTTCTACTCTCAGTGAGTCATCTCTTCAGACTCTTCAATGGCGGCTCTCCAAGGAAGTGTATCTCTCCAGACTCTTCAACGGTGGCTCTCCAGGGAAGGTGTATCTCTCCAGACTCTTCAACGGTGGCTCTCTAGGGAAGGTGTGTCTCTCCAGACTCTTCAACGGTGGCTCTCCAAAGTGTATCTCTCCAGACTCTTCAATGGCGGCTCTCCAAGGAAGGTGTATCTCTCCAGACTCTTCGACGGTGTTGCTCTCCAGGGAAGGTGTATCTCTCCAGACTCTTCAATGGTGGCTCTCCAAGGAAGTGTATCTCTCCAGACTCTTCAACGGTGGCTCTCCAGGGAAGGTGTATCTCTCCAGACTCTTCAACGGTGGCTCTCCAGGGAAGGTGTATCTCTCCAGACTCTTCAATGGTGGCTCTCCAGGGAAGGTGTATCTCTTCAGACTCTTCAATGGCGGCTCTCCAAGGAAGGTGTATCTCTTCAGACTCTTCAATGGCGGCTCTCCAGGGAAGGTGTATCTCTTCAGATTCTTCAATGGCGGCTCTCTAGGGAAGGTGTATCTCTTCAGACTTTTCAATGGCGGCTCTCCAGGGAAGGTGTATCTCTTCAGACTCCTCAACGGCGGCTCTCCACGGAAGGTGTATCTCTTCAGACTCTTCAATGGCGGCTCTCCAATGAGGTGGATCTCTCCAGACTCTTCAACGGTGGCTCTCCAGGGAAGGTGTATCTCTCCAGACTCTTCGACGGTATTGCTCTCTAGTGAAGGGTGTATCTACATCAGACTCTTTGACGACGTCATTCTTCAGTGAAATGGACTATTTTGCCGACAACTACTTGACCAAACCACTTGTTGTGAAACTTTCCTTTCCCTAGTGGAGACAGTCTTTCCGAATCAACCTTCATTAAGGATCTTTTCCTACCTGAACGTTATGAACAATCTCTTTATATACAGCCTTTGGAGCTTATCTTTTGATCCTACCGCCGTGTGGATCCTGCTTTATTGCTTAGACGACAACTGGTCACGCTTGAACCTGTTGAGTCGTCGCTCTGGTTTCCCCAGTGTTGTGTCTTTCCCCAGTGCGTCTGGGCGCCCCCCGTGAGTTCGTTGCTCATGGTGTTCGTTTTCCGCTCTGTGTTTGCTTTTCTTTTTTTGTCTACATCCTTGCATTTTTTTTCATTCCATCATTTTCATCATGTTAGAGTTCATGGCATGTCAGCATTAGGTCTAGGTTTTGTCCATAACATTGCATGATCATTGCATCTAAGGGCAAAATTTTCGGTTATCTGTATTTAAATATCTTTCACCATGGCCTAATGACGATCTTCATCGCTCTGTCCTCAGGTGAAGATATTTAAATAGGGGCAATCATCCGTGCATAACTAACTTCTTTATCTAGTTTTGCTTTGTTTATTTCATTTGTGAACACAGGTGCTGCTGCAGAAGATTCAAAGCCTTGAAGGTGGTGTTGTGTGTGTGTTTGTGGAAGTTCCCTGGTCCTTGCAAGATGTGTGTGTATTTCCGTGAGTTTGTGTGCCTCTATCCTTTGGTCCCTAAGCCACTGCCAAGCCTTTTCATTCCCTCAAGATCCCTCAGGATTTCCTCACAGCAGATTAAGTCTTTATACCCGTTGATATTTGAAGTGGTCCCTAAGACTGGTCACTGGTTGCGCAATGAGGTCATATGACAAGGATGGCATTTCTCCCCCTCTGTAAGCCCCTCAAGGCTGAGACATTGTGTTGCTTTATAGTCTTAAATGACAGTTCATCAATGAGTTTTCAAGTAAGGAGGAGTTAGAAGTTTGGAAATTCAAAGTGAAAAGCCAAATTCTTTGTTGTCGCATGTTACAAGATCGAATTCAATTTCACTTTGTGGCTCATGCCCTCTGTTTCAAGAAGAATATTTATATCCTTGAAGTTGCCAAGTATTCTTCAAGCAAGTTTGAAGATCAACTGGATTTAAAATGTTCAAGATGTTTTGACCATTGGTAGAAAACTGAGAATTATTACAGATTATTAAGTTCTTGTTTGTTACCATCGTTAATGAAGAAATGGAATGCTATAGTCAGGTTTGTTTGAAAAATGTTAGCCCATCAAGCCATTGTTTAAAGGCCTATTTCTCGTACTTTCCAAAACCCTTGGAAACATATAACATGTTGTTTACAAAACTCAAGTTCAAGTTGAATTCCAGATTTAAATCCAAGAGTCGTTTACAAGACTTTTTCATCGAAGTGTCAATTTGGGTCAAGACTTTTGATATTAGATTAAATTCACGAGACTTATTCAGTCCCTTTTCAAGTTAGTAAGTCATGTTAGTCAAATTAAGTTCATGGTAATTTTGGGCTCACTTGATTTCTATGGCTTTAACGTGATCCAAGTTTTCCAAGATGCCTTACTTTTTTTCCTTGGAGGGATTTATTGGAAACGTACATGGTTACATTCTGGACTCATTTCTATATACAACTGCAACTTCATTCACAAGGATATAGTCATAAATGATTCAAGGCTACAAGCTGCCAATTACAAACCAAATTACAAGGTCGCTTTCATAATGCTTCAAATTTCAAAATGGATGAGTAAGATACCAAGTTATTGATCAGTCCCAAAGTACAAGTGGTTTAAGCGTATGAATATTACAGTAACAATGCAAATAAGAGGCCTATTCCTATTTGAACTTCAGATCCAAAGACAAGGAATTTGTTTAAATCCTAAAATGAATGAAAGTAAGCTTTCATTTGGAACTCTCCTCGTAATCCCAACAAGGTCCCAGATAATCACTCTAGCTATTTGAACTGCACCGCCTGCCACAATGATAATGATTTTGGTCAGAAATAATAAATAAAAGATCACAATGATGAAATGGGACCCAGCAAATGCACTTAATGCTTCTATCCTCGCTGGCGGTACGATTTGTTTCAGTACCTGCATATTCAAAAGCATCTCCTGCAACATTAAAGCAAGGCATTCACTACAAATCAATCCAACTCAATCTTGATCATTAAACAAATTTTTGAATTGAATATTAAAATCAAGATATGCCTCAATAAGTCATCACTAACAGAACAAAAAATCGGATTGTAGAATCAGAAATTAAGTTTCATCATTTTCAAAATTGGAATTTTGGGCAACATCATTAAGATACCACCAGCGAATTTCCAA
This sequence comes from Lathyrus tuberosus, assembly GCA_022829125.1. Lineage (NCBI taxonomy): Eukaryota > Viridiplantae > Streptophyta > Magnoliopsida > Fabales > Fabaceae > Lathyrus > Lathyrus tuberosus. The sequence goes on along the minus strand of JALAZF010000062.1, from coordinate 15,820,854 downwards.
ACCAACAAGTACCAGACAATCATTTACTTTCCAAATAGTTAGCAAACATTTCTAAGACATGCTTTAAACGGAGCAGGAATGCTTTAACTTGTCCCAAGACATGTTTCAGACAAACATCTCTAATCATAATTTCACCAGACAACATTTGAAATTTTTTCCTAAAGTGGACTCAGAGTTTTGAATCAGAAGGATTTCTTTCATCATGTTCAATTAAGAGAGTTATGGGCAATATCCCAAAAGGGGATACCACCAACATAGTCTCCTAAAATGGAATTAGACAAATCAAACAGGGCAGCGGTTGAAATCAATTTCCAAATCAACGAGTATTAGACAGCAGTCGAACTTTCCCAAACAAAAAAAAGCAGTCATCATTGACATTCCAAATAAACCCAGGCATGTTCAGACTAGAGAGGAAATCATCATTACTGCAGGGAGTTTCAAGTCATCTATAAAAGGAGCACCATATCACATGAGAAGGGGAGGGGGATCAGAGCATAATCAAAACTCATCGACCAATTCACCAACTAAACATCAAAACCATTTTCAACGCCACAATCCAAACTACCTCATCAACAAAATAACTATGCAACCACTCATCAAATCGTATATCACAATCAGAAATCCAATCAATATACTATAAATCCACCAAGTCAATACACTAGACCAGGCATATCAAATTCACCAAAACCATACACATCCAAAAACCTGAAAAGGGAGGATATGATCCAGGTTTAACTTATTTTCCAAGTGAGGTGGATGTGATGACCGTAGCCCCTCATTCCTCTTCCACCCTCCTTGACAAATCCTGAAACAAACCAACAGACATTAGATTGGGACTTAGCAAGACCAGTCCGAGAACACACACACATTAATTCGCAATAACAACACACTCGATTCGAACAGGGCATCAACAACAACGAACAGCAACAGTTCGCGGCATCAAGAAGTTCAATACAACACAAAGAGGAAGGCGCAAAAGACTTAGCTTTGGGCGAATCACCAGAAAGCTCGATCGCGACCCTCCATCAACAATCACCGGCGTCCTTTTCCCTTTTCTTTCTCGCTTGCTTTAAATTTCAATGTCATGTAATTGTAATCAACAAAAACTTAATGAAGATAGGTGTCGCTCCCGGGATTTTCATCCAAGTACAAACGCGAAAGTGGCACCGAACAGAGTCGTCAGCAATGTGTATTTATCCCAAGAGAGGGAAAAGAAACACCGCATAAACCTGAAAGAAGGAAAGAGCACGGTCTTACGACCAAGAGAACTGGGTTCGGGAGTCGGTTACGCGAAGGGAAGGTATTAGCACCCCCTCACGTCCATCGTACCCGATGGGATCCACGCTTGCTTGTCTCGATCAAAGGGTGTAAGGAAAAATGCTGGAAAAGGAATGGAAAAGGAAAGGAAAGAGAAAGAGAAACAAATGTAGGGAAAATAAAAGAAGTGCTCGCATGGGCCCTACCCCACTGCCTACGTATCTCATCGGGAGCATGAGAATCAGAGCGACGTAGTTCCCCTCACTAGGGAAAGTTTGTTTGTGTTTTTTAGGGAACGGCTAACGTTCTGGCTCAGGTGTTGCAGGCTCGCTGGTCCGAGTGCGTTACCATCTTGCAAGAGAACGAGTAGGAAGCACGTTCGTACGTCGAGAATGAGTGAGGTGAGAAAAGAATTCCCGAAGGAAAGACGTTATTGTTTGTTTTTTGTCTTTTAAGAGTTTTTTCATTTGTTTGCATATGATAGTGTATCTAAATCTTAGTCATTGTAATGTATACATTCTCACATTCCAAGATGGAATGAGTAAGAAAGCACACTAAGAGTGAAGAAGACCGTCACACCTATTTCCAATTATTAAGGTTCAAACACACTAGCATACTTGTATTTATTAAGTGGTTTTGTTGATTATGAAATGAAGAAGTGTTTTTTATTTATTTGTATTTTCAACAAGTATTGCATTTAAGTCCCTCATACAAGATCAAATGTTTAACACATTGACCCAAGATGGGCTATATGCTACACATTCTAAGATTATAAGAGAAGACCCCTTATAATCCTTTCTTTATATGAAAGGCCTAAATGCAATAAATGCCTACCTTTATTACATATTTTGAGTTTTCTTTGAGATGAGAAGATGAAAGACTCAAACTAAGAAAACGGAAGTTAGTTGTTAGTGTGCTCGCCGAGATATCGCATCTCGTGCCTACGTATCCGCAATCTGAAAAGAAAGAGGAATCAGAGCATCCATAGTTCACGGTACTACAGGTGAATAGGAAACAGGATCTCGATCGCATAGGTGCGAGAGAACAAAGGGGAAAGACACACATAAAGTCTAAGGGGAAACTCGGTCCTACAAGCCAGCATGCAATGATGGTCCTAAGGTCAGGATCAAGGGAAGTCTACCTAATGTTGTCAGGCATGGATTGCTATCCTAATGTCTCTCCTACCTCCGACTTAATCCAAAATTAAGTGGAGCGAGGAATCCTAAGGGATCATGTCATCAGACAAGTAAACACAGGATAAATCAATCACAAAATGAACTAAACGCAATAAAAAAGTAAACAGTGTCAGTCCTATGTCATGTTTTCTAACCTATCTATCTTGGACAAGTTAGAATAGGTATCCTAATGGGGGAACAAAAGCTAAAACAAACAATACAATGATATCAAATATCAAAGTAGATCATTAAAAGAGACGTGAATGAGATCACATAAGCGTCAACATCGGTCGATGTGAGCTAATGACAATGAGTGGGGGTCGGTTGCGAACCCTATCTTCCACTTGACTGACTCGATAACAGGAGCAGGTGATGTTCAAAGCTTCAATCATGTAATGAGAGCTAAGAACGACACAACTAGAATAACGGGGGTCGATTGCGAACCCTGCCTTCCGTCAATTGCCTCCTTAGAGGTCTTCAGCACAACATCAAACAAGCACAATCATGGCCTCACTTGAGGGCTTTCCATACAATCCTACTTATCATGGCATCGTCTATCCCTACTTCTCATGGCATTCGAAAGCATTAAAGAGAAGTGAAGAGATAAGAGGTCTTACCAAATGGATATGAATCCGTAGCAAAGCAACGAAAGCGCAACGAAAGCAAGTCACGAAAGCACCTATAAACAAAATAGCAAACCAAGTTAGAAACAAGATTTTATTTACAAAATGACATGGTCACACCACCTTTGGAATGTCTCCTTTATGTACCTTGCACATGTGAACCAAAGACATTAGTAATAACAAAAGAGTGTATGTACAACATGAAACCTAAGTCTAATGGCTATGTACATCTGAATCACACTAGTCAAAGTGAAAGACCTAAAAGGATTATGAAAGTAAACCAAAACCATAATTGAACTCATGTTAGAAGTGCGCACATCTCTTATAAACATCCACCAATGGCTAAAGTAAAACAAGTTTAAGTCCTTAAGACGAAACAAGGCAATGAGCCATAAACAGCAGCAACAACAGCGCTCATGCACCTGCATAGCTATAAAAACCAGCAACAAGTAAAAGCAGTCTATAACAGCTACTATTTCCAGAACGGGGCAGGTGTGTATACAATCAGGCAGAATAGCAACATTTTACAGCACACTTTGTGCACAGCAGCTTTATATGTGGCAGCAACTTCTACATTTTACTAATCAAGTGTAAAACACTACAAAACAAACTCAAAGGTTAGTCAAACTTCAAATGGAAAGATCAATAAGAAGTAATTGAAATCAATACTAAATGTAACCAACAATTAGTCAAATATCCATGCAAACATATTAAAGACTATTAACAAAGTTACCAAATGAAACTATTATGATGATTAATCGATATTAGAACTAAGTCAATGTCAATTAGTTCAAATTTATTTCTAAGCCTACAAAGACAATTAGTGCACAAGTAAGCAAAAACAATTAGGAGATGATTAAGCAAAACAATTAGTGAACTAATAGTGGCCAAATAAGCCAACAAACCAATTAAAGCAATTAAGCCCAAGAAACAATTAGTGCCATTGCTAAGAACAATTATTCAATATCTAATCTAATTAGTCAAAAATCTTAACCAATAAGCCATGTAAAAAGTCAATTAGAAACATGGTTAACATCTAAAATAACGTCAATCCACAGTCAAAGTCTAAATCAAATTGAAATTAGTTTCTAAACGGAAGTTTATCGAAGTTAATCTATAATTATCCAACGACTAGAACATGTTAAGAGTTAGTTCCTAATTCGAAATCAAATTCTAAATCAAATTCCAAAGCAACACTAATCTAATTATCCTAAATCACTAACCAAAGTTGATTGTTAATTTCCTAAAATCTCTAATTCTAATTGCAAGGTTTAATCGAAATTATGAATTGATCATTCTAAACCAAGATTGAATTTCAACTCACAAAAATAAAATCTAATCCTAAACACAAAGATTAAAACCAATTAATTCGAATCACCATTAATCCTAAATCTAAAAAATAAGATCGAAACTAAATCTAAAATGTGATTAAACCTTTAAATCCACTAATCTAAAAAATGAATTCTGCAACTAAAATCTAAAAACCAATATTCAATTTTAAAACTATTAAACTAAACTACAATCAACAATTACATCATGATTCAATTTAAGACATTAAATTCTAAAAAAAACACGTAACAGGGAAAGGTGCAAAAAGAGTATTACACGGTGTGGATAGCATTTTCATGGGGGAGGCCCGGTCCAGCTTGATTCACCGCCCCAACTTTCAGCCTCTTAAAGAAACCCTAGAATGAATTTCAGAAGGAATCACAAGCCAAACATCTTCTCCCTGCGCCGTCTAACATCACGTCGTCTCCTTCTTCTCAAGCTCGTCGTGCCGGTTGTCTACTTCACGCCACTCTCCCCGCCGTTCCACCATATTTCTTTTTGTCTTGTTCGTCTCAACCTTCTTTAACTCCAATTTATTGCCAATTTCAAACAAAACCATACCTATAAACTTAAATCGAAGCACATCCATTACGAACCCTAAGTCCTCTTTCACCAATCGATGATAAGATCGTGATCTGAATCACAAGAGGTTGAAGGCGAAGATGAAGACGGTGCCAATTGGTGAATCGAGAAGACCGGAGAATTCTAGGTAAAGTCACGAACCCCGCGCTCTACACCTTAATTTCCTCTTTGATTATACGTGCGTGATTCGTCTTCGATTCCGTTTTGGAATTTAGTGAGTGATGGTTATTGATGTGAATTTTAGGAAATGATGAAGATGAGGTTGTATGAAGCTTATTGATGAATTCTGCAGAGTGAGTTCGTTGGAGAACCGGAGTTTGTTACAGAATCGGAGAAGAATTCTTGTTGGCGGAAACTTGCGGATGTTGAAGATTCGTGAACAATATTGATGATGAAGGTTTATCGAAGAAGAAGCAGAATTGAAGCCAAGAAGGAAGAAATCGGTTATGGAGGATGAAGAGAAGATTGAAGAGAATTGGTTAGAATCGGTTCTTGGTGTTGAAGATGAATGATGAAGGTTGATCCAAAAGTGAAGAGTGAAGCTTGAAGAAGGTGAAAGAGGATTTTCTGTTAGAGATCAGTTAGGTTCTCTTAGAGAGGTTAGAGATTGGTTAATTAATTCTGTTGGGAGAGAATTTGGTTAGAGGAATTGTGAATTTCTGTTGGAAGAAAATCGATTGGTTTGTAACTGTTTTTCTGTTATTTCTGGTGTGAAATCTGATAGGAAGATGGAGCTGTAACTGTTATTTTATTAATCCCCCCCATTCTGTCATCGTAATTTCACCGTTATATGTTTCCTTGTTGTGTAACTTTAGCAGCGCTGATGGGAAAAAGTTCAGAGATCCACACGCGTGTGTATTTTTATTCCAATTTTTCTGCACCTTTAGCTTACAGACATTCCTCCCAAATTCTTCCATATCATATTCTTCATGGCTTACCCAAGTCTTATACTCCTCACATGCAAAATAGCCATCCTGATTTGCACCTGCGATAATGAATTCATCCTTACCATACTCTATGTTTGGAGGCAAACAAGCTTTAATTCCGTGTACCACTAAGTCGAGCATCTAATACGTCAACTTATGTGTAGGTAGCGAGAGTAGCCCTTTTCATGTCACCAGCTCTCCTTCCAAGCTTTTGAGTCAGCAGAAACAAAGAATCAATCATGCCTCTTGGTTCAGGCGGTGTTTGATTAATGGCAACCAACGGAGACAAGGATTTCACGTTGGTGATGGATTTTAAATGGGTTTTATTTTTACATGGCCTTGAGTATTTGTATTGGGTGTTTAGGATAATTATTATTTGGATGAAATGAATTATGATGGTATACTTTGTAGTGTAATGGACTTTGGCTATTTGGTTATGGATAATGGATTATGGATAGAAATGTTTAGAAATTATGATATGGTATAAAAAATGAAAAAAAGTATGGTCCCAAAATGCGGGTTAAAGAATGGATTTAAAATTGGTTAAAATGGACTTCAAAAGTGGATGATGGTTTATGATATAAGGTGGATACGGATTTACGAACTTGTATTTTGAATTCCAAATATCTTAAAGCGCTTGCCCAATCCAAATTCAAACTCAAATACTCCACGACCTCCACCTCGAATCGACTTCACTCTCCTCCCTCATTAATTTGTATTACTCGCACTGAACCATAAGCAACTGAGAGAATAACGATGTCCTGACCACGATATAAATCCACAACTGGGTCTCATGTAAAGATGTTTTTGCCATGAACCCCCAATCACCATCTTCAATTGATGAATATCAACCAATTTGCACAGAAGATAAGAAACCAAGATCCCATGCCTCAGGAGCACATGCAAATGAATGAATATGAGTTTATGACCTACTGAAAAATGCAAATGAACGGGAAGCGAAAACCAGTAAAAGGTAGGGCAAATTTTGGGGTATTACAGCTGCCCCTATTCAAACGCTGTAGACCTGAATGCCTGAAAGCGATTGCTTTCAGACTTTCAAGGTATATAGCGATTGAATACCAAATATAACCAAAAATTTGCTCTGGATGATGAAGAACAAAAAAGGATATAAACCCAATGAAACCGCTGGATTGAATCTTCAATGAAATGTTTGTCGGAGAAATCTGTCTTTTGAACGACGCCAGACGACTACTGGCTTGCCACACTGTTGATGGACTTTAACAAATGTCTTTTTGAACGACGCCAGACGACTACTGGCTTGCCACACTGCTGGTGGACTTTAGAAATGTCTTTTTGAACGACGCCAGACGACTACTGGCTTGCCACACTGCTGGTGGACTTTAGAAATGTCTTTTTGAACGACGCCAGACGACTACTGGCTTGCCACACTGCTGGTGGACTTTAGCTGCTCTGCCATTCTAAACAATGGACTTTTACCAGTTCGTGCTGGATTTTTGCCAATCTGTCGTTGGACTTCAATGATTACCAAACAGGCTTTGGAATCTCAAAATTTCCATCCTCAGATGGACTTTTGCAGCTTTGCCAAATTAAACTTGGACTTTGATGCTTACCAAACCGGCTTTGGAAGCTTTGCGAAATGATCATCCCACCTGCTGGAACAACCACCTGCAATATTACCCCACATGCTGGAATAATATGAACAAACTGTATATAATGATCATCCCACTGGCTGGAACAACCATCTGCCATACTATCCCACCGGCTGGAATAATATGAACAAACTGTATATAATGATCATCCCACTGGCTGGAACAACCATCTGCCATACTATCCCACCGGCTGGAATAATATGAACAAACCGTATATAATGATCATCCCACTGGCTGGAACAAACATCTGCCATACTATCCCACCGGCTGGAATAATATGAACAAACCGTATATAATGATCATCCCACTGGCTGGAACAACCATCTGCCATACTATCCCACCGGCTGGAATAATATGAACAAACCGTATATAATGATCATCCCACTGGCTGGAACAACCATCTGCCATACTATCCCACCGGCTGGAATAATATGAACAAACCGTATATAATGATCATCCCACTGGCTGGAACAACCATCTGCCATACTATCCCACCGGCTGGAATAATATGAACAAACTGTATATAATGATCATCCCACTGGCTGGAACAACCATCTGCCATACTATCCCACCTGCTAGAATAATATGAACAAACTGTATATAATGATCATCCCACTGGCTGGAACAACCATCTGCCATACTATCCCACCGGCTGGAATAATATGAACAAACTGTATATAATGATCATCCCACTGGCTGGAACAACCATCTGCCATACTATCCCACCGGCTGGAATAATATGAACAAACTGTATATAATGATCATCCCACTGGCTGGAACAACCATCTGCCATACTATCCCACCTGCTAGAATAATATGAACAAACTGTATATAATGATCATCCCACTGGCTGGAACAACCATCTGCCATACTATCCCACCGGCTGGAATAATATGAACAAACTGTCTGTATGCCAAAAATAAATTGGACTTTGAGTTGTAAATGAGCAATGTTGAGAATTACACCACCGGCTGGGTAATATCATATGCTGACACTTTGCTGAAGAAGAGATTCCCTCGATCTATTTAGACCTTGCTGGAGAAATTACTGTCAAAGTGTTGAACTCTGTGGGGACTTCGCTGGGGAGAAAACGATTCAGCTGGGGATTATTCTTTGGCAAATTTTACATGCTGAAACCTGCGGGAAACATACCTTGTTGACACTACCATTTGCTGGTAAATCCTGCTGAGAATAAACTCCACAGGGGATGTTCAAATCCTGGTTAGAAGACATTACGTTGCAACATGCTGAGAAAGAGTCCCTAGAGATCTGCTGGGGAACCCAAAGCAATTCCACGGTAGTCTGCTGAGGAATAAAACTGTCAATCTTAGGATAAGTGTCACAATGCCTCATGCTAGGCGAACTTTCCATTTGACGACTCCGTTGGGGATAACGAGTTTACAACAACTCTGCTGGAGAAAACTACTTTAAAGCGTCTCGTGCTGGGAATGCCTTCTGAGAGGATTTTACAGAAGACCAAACATCTTCAAACTCTACTGGGGGTAATAGATTTGGAACGTCTCGCTGGGGAATTATATGATGCCCCATGTTTGGGAGGTTCAACAACTTGCTTTTGCCCCAGACACAAGACTTATCTGAAGAAAACGTCATAGGAGGATTTTACAGAAGATTAAGCATCCTCAAACTCCTGGCAACTTCACTGGGCCTTGACCATTAACTTCGGTGTCTGCGAAGCAACTCTGCTGGAGAATTTGCAACCGTTATCGACACAGAAAAGCTTGTAGCTGTTGGAAGTACTGAATGAGAAAATCGACTTAATAAGATACAACAGTATCAAGTCATACTCAGTTCGCTGATATTGAATCGTCGTGACCGACCGCCGACCAAATGATGGACTCAATCAGTAAACGTTGTGACAAAAAGGGTGACCAGTGAACCCTTTCTTGAACATGATTGCCCCAGCCTTCTGCGTGGGAATAAGCACATATGCCCCATGTTGGATATGACTTTTGCAACTGAGAAAGTCCAACTCTGAACCACCACTTGTTGGGAAGGAAGGTTTTGATGCGTCTCTTGCTGGTAACATGACTAATGAAGTCTGCTGAAGATAAGGGACCACAAATGCATTGGGTTGGAATGCCCCTTTGTTTCGAGCTTTTTGGCTGATGGACTGCATACGCGTGAACAACAGTTTTCCTTCTTCACTTGCCCCAGATCGACATGGTCCACCGGAAGGAATTGTCCCAAGAGGATTTTATAGAAGACTTGACATTCAAGACGCCTCAATGCCTTCAAACTCTTGGAGAGATTCGTCGAATCTCGAAGTAACTACCTCAGACCGTATGGATTACTTAGAAGAAGTCATCTCAAGAGGATTTTACAGAAGACTTGGCAAGCTCAATGCTTCAGTGTCTTCAAACTCTTGGAGAGATTCGTCGGATCTCGAATTAGCTGCTTCAGATTGTATGGTCTACAGAGGAATTCGCCCCGAGAAGCTTCATGCACAATCTCATACCACCGTGGGATACTCTGCCTCAGTATTCTGAAACCTGGATGGACTGATCAGTCGTCTGGATGAACTAAATTTTCATGCTCTTGGGATGGCTTGTCCCGGTATGAACCTTGAATTGGTTTTGCCCCAGTTTGGCTGAACTCTGAAGAGATTTCTCGACGTGATTGGTTCAGATGAGCCACACCTTAAAGAGATGGCTCGACGTGATTGCCCCAGATCGACTACGTCTGAGCACAACTTGTTGGGAAAGCTCCTGTTCCACAAAATTTCCTGAGAAAGTACCACTGAATGTGGCTGTCCTTTGGGAGTTTCAGGATTCTCAACTCGGCAAGATTAAGCTTCTGGACTGAATTTCCATATGTAAACTTCTTTTGATGTCAAACAAATGTATGCAAGCAGAAAATGTTTTATTCTGAGAATGAAAATTCTAATGCAACACACATGTTAATCTTGAAGTTTTACTGAAAAGATGTCGCAAACCCTTTTGTGAGCGAATCACGGGTTAGGATACGACATTAACTTGTGGATGAAAGAATGCAATGCACATGCAACACCAACAAAGATCTCTTAGCACAACTCATAGGAGTCAGGAACACTATCTCTTGGTAGTATGCTTTCGAACTAACCCTGTTTCAATTAGGACTTTTGAGGGTTGTATCGTGGCCTGGTTCACGGTTTTGAGAAAAATGGTTTATGGCTCAAAGTTTATTGGTGCCCACCCACTCTTCGTGATGTTCTCCAGTCCTACATTCAGCTAATTTGCACAAGCGCTCATCTCTCAAAAATATTTTGTGATCTTTAAGGAATCCATGCATTTGATGGTTTGACACCTAATGAGGCTTTGGAGTAACAGTCACCCCTTTTGTCTTTTGTTTGTAGTCACACGACTTTGTTCTTGCTCGAGGATTTTCTTTTGTAATCCTTTTGTTTTTCGCTTTTTCATTCTTTTGCTTTTTGATCCCTAATTTTTGCCTGGACTGATTCTTTTGAATCTTTAGATGTTGGAGTCCAGCGGGATGCCCTAACTTTTGCCTAAGTTGCTTGTTTTCAAGTTTCAACTTAGCGGGCTTTTTTCATTTTTTTTATTCATTTTCTTTTTCCTTGATCACGTCGTGTGACACTGGCCTGTCTTGACTTTGTTGAAAGGGTTGTGACTGCCTCACTCTTTGATTGTTGATGGATAACCATTGTGGTTTCACATCTCTTGGCCTCTTGATGGTGGAATAGAAGGTAATGGATCCTCAGATGCACACTCCTTTTGAAATTTGAACGCTCGGTCAAATTAACTGACGTCTACCCTGCCCCTGGGTTAAATGTGAGGGTTTTTTCGTACGAAAGAAACTCCTACTTCAAGGCTCAAAGGGGTTAACGAGGGTCTATCTCCCTTATATCTCCAGTGTTTGGGGATTTGAATCAATGCCTGTACATCCTCAACAGGGTTTTATCCAAAAGCACACAATTAGAGATTTTTGCGTTTTCAACTCATCATCCTCCTTCAAGAGTTTAAGCACGACAGTTGGTATTGCAATGCACATATAAAAACTTATGAGTGAATACGAATGGATCACTTCAAGAAAAACATGCTTATTGTATTATGATTAACATAAAAAGAAAAACAGGTTTCATGCATGCATACAAATGTTTTGACAAACATAAAAAGCTACACATGAGAATGCAGTAAAGAAGCTAAATGATTGTCCTTGTTGAGGAGGCTTGACTCCGTCTGGACTTGTTGCTTCTGATGATGTTTTTGCAAACTGGGTGCTCAATCTGATGAAGAAAGTTCAATTTATGGGCCACCCATCTGGTGTGATAACCTTTGAGTCAATCACGTCTTGCACCTTGTCTTTACCTTTACCTCTGAAAGACTTGCAATCGTCGATTAAATGGTCAGGTACCCCAGGATGGTAGTCATACCTGGCATTTGGCATTGAAACCCCAAAGGAAGCTTTGTCGAAGATGATCCTGATGCGACTAGCTCAACCAGTTTGAATTTGAGCAAACAAGGAAACCCGTTGCGCGTACGGCATCGGAATGGGATCAAACTTCTTCTTAAGTTGTTCTGGCCTTTGCCCATATGCTCTGCCCCTAGGACTCTCTTGGGGAGATGGAGTTGGAAGCTGACAAGAGATATCTGGAGGAAAGAAATTGATAAATAAGGTTGATAGATAAGATTTCTCGCAAAGATCTCGCACGATCTCCTGCCTACGTATCTCCATTGGCTAATGAAGAATCAGAGCGACGTAGTTCCCCTCACCAGGGATGAGGATTGCTTTGTTTCCTTAACACCGCATTCTGGATTTCTGTAAGCGGACCCATCTGAGACTTCACCCGGTTGACTTCTTCTCTCAGCAGTTTCTGACCGCGGGACAACGCTTGAATGTCCACCATAAAATGCCCCACCTGGGCCTTCTCTCAGTCACTTTCGCTCGGATTTGTTCCATAACTACCCTCTGATCGTTATGAGTTGAGTGGTGGGAGAAGTCAAGTTGGCCGTTTCTGAAGAGAATACCAGGTCAGAATGAGAAATCTGCTCCGGAACACCTGTTATGCATATGAGTATGAGAATGCAATGCAGAATGCTATGTTCAAATATTTCCAAGGAATCATTATGCTTTGATTCAAAAATTTTTTTAGAAAAAATAAAAGAAATGGATGGAAATGCCCAGTGGCAAGTCTCAAAGTTAACATCCCTTGGAAATACAAGAACATGTATGCGAAAATGATGATGCAGATGCAGCAGACATGGGATCAAAGCTTCCATATAATCTGGATAACTGCTGTTCTGACGGCTGAATAAGCTCATAGGTCTGCTCTGAAGAAAATACCGGAATACCAAAATAACCAGAATACCGAATGATCAAAATACCAGAATACCGGATGATCAAAACACCAGAATACCAGGCTGATAAGTCCACACTGATAGGAAATCCAGAATATTGGGTATGTCGAAGGTCACGGTTACCTGCAAACATGTAAACAACCTGCCCCTCTCACATGTGGGTACTAGGATGTTCAGTATCCCGGGCTCTCAGGTCGAGAAATGATGATACGTTCACCATTTCTGGTTTGGCATCATCATCAATCGAGGAGGCCTCAACTGATTCTCCAAAACGAAAGGTCCTCAGCTTCTGGCACTGAGGTCGAGAAGTAATAGTACATTCATCCCTCGGGGTACAGTACTATCGCCGATCGAGGAGTGCCTCCACTAATTCTCTTTCAAAAAAGACAACCTATAGCAAGTTCCCAAGCATTGGGTCCTCGGATCGAGAATGTGCAATGGGTTTGCCACAGAATGTGGTCTGCCACTGTCACAACTCGGGAAGAGTGCCGCAACTGAGTCCTTAGGAATGGTCACCAGAGTCGACAGTTCCTCAAGAGAATAACTACTGGCCTGCATAACATGCAGTAGCAGAAAGCTCCTGATAGAACCTCGTCTGGTTGTAGGTCTCATGAACAACAATACGTGGTCACCACCACGCAAGCGTCATGACTATCCACTCTAATACCTATGTGTGTACTCAAGCCTGGGTAGTGAGCTTATCTCTCAAAACACCCCGCCCGCCAAACAGAAAACAACAGCACAGTCCAGCACAATAATGATATGTAATGCAGTAAATGTGATAAATACAGTAATGTACAGTAAAGCAGTAAGTAACCATACAATAAAACGGTAAATATAGCACAACAGTAAACACCCAATGAAAGAAAAGCAAACAAGCGCTAGGATTGACTCGCTTAGGATGGACCAGCAATAGGTCAATCTGTCCCCAATAGAGTTGCCAGCTGTCGCTCCCGGGATTTTCATCCAAGTACAAACGCGAAAGTGGCACCGAACAGAGTCGCCAGCAATGTGTATTTATCCCAAGAGAGGGAAAGGAAACACCGCATAAACCTGAAAGAAGGAAAGACCACGGTCTTACGACCAAGAGAACTGGGTTTGGGAGTCGGTTACGCGAAGGGAAGGTATTAGCACCCCCTCACGTCCATCGTACCCGATGGGATCCACGCTTGCTTGTCTCGATCAAAGGGTGTAAGGAAAAATGATGGAAAAGGAATGGAAAAGGAAAGGAAAGAGAAAGAGAAACAAATGTAGGAAAAATAAAAGAAGTGCTCGCATGGGCCCTACCCCACTGCCTACGTATCTCATCGGGAGCATGAGAATCAGAGCGACGTAGTTCCCCTCACTAGGGATGGATTGTTTGTGTTTTTTAAGGAACGGCTAACGTTCTAGCTCAGGTGTTGCAGGCTCGCTGGTCCGAGTGCGTTACCATCTTGCAATAGAATGAGAAGGAGCACGTTCGTACGTTGAGAATGAATGAGGTGAGAAAAGAATTCCCGAAGGAAAGACGTTATTGTTTGTTTTTATCTTTTAGAAGTTTCTTTTTATTTGTTTGCATATGATAGTGTATCTAAATCTTAGTCCTTGGAATGTGTACCTTCTCACATTCCAAGATGGAATGAGTAAGAAAGTACACTAAATATGAAGAAGACCCCCACACTTAGTTTCAATTGTCAAGGTTCAAACACACTAGCATACTTGTGTTTATTAAGTGTTTTTGTTGATTAAGAAATAAAGAAGTGTTTTATTATTTATGCTTTCAACAAGTATTGCATTTAAGTCCCTCATACATGATCAAATGTTTAACACATTGACCCAAGATGGGCTATATGCTACACATTCTAAGATTACAAGAGAATACCCCTTATAATCTTTTCTTTATATGAAAGGCCTAAATGCAATAAGTGCCTACCTTTATTATATGTTTTGAATTTTCTTTGAGATGAGAAGATAGAAGACTCAAGGTAAGAAAACGGAAGTTAGTTGTTAGTGTGCTCGCCGAGATATCGCATCTCGTGCCTACGTATCCGCAATCTGAAAAGAAAGAGGAATCAGAGCATCCGTAGTTCACGGTACTACGGGCGAACAGGAAACGGCCTCGATCGCATGGGTGCGAGAGAACAAAAGGGAATGACACACAGAAAGTCTAAGGGGAAACTCGGTCCTACAAGCCAGCATGCAATGATGGTCCTAAGGTCAGGATCAAGGGAAGTCTACCTAATGTTGTCAGGCATGGATTGCTATCCTAATGTCTCTCCTACCTCCGACTTAATCCAAAATTAAGTGGAGCGAGGAATCCTAAGGGATCATGTCATCAGACAAGTAAACACAGGATAAATCAATCACAAAATGAACTAAACGCAATAAAAAAGTAAACAGTGTCAGTCCTATGTCATGTTTTCTAACCTATCTATCTTGGACAAGTTAGAATAGGTATCCTAATGGGGGAACAAAAGCTAAAACAAACAATACAATGATATCAAATATCAAAGTAGATCATTAAAAGAGACGTGAATGAGATCACATAAGCGTCAACATCGATCGATGTGAGCTAATGACAATGAGTGGGGGTCGGTTGCGAACCCTATCTTCCACTTGACTGACTCGATAACAGGAGCAGGTGATGTTCAAAGCTTCAATCATGTAATGAGAGCTAAGAACGACACAACTAGAATAACGGGGGTCGATTGCGAACCCTGCCTTCCGTCAATTGCCTCCTTAGAGGTCTTCAGCACAACATCAAACAAGCACAATCATGGCCTCACTTGAGGGCTTTCCATACAATCCTACTTATCATGGCATCGTCTATCCCTACTTCTTATGTCATTCAAAAGCATTAAAGAGAAGTGAAGAGATAAGAGGTCTTACCAAATGGATATGAATCCGTAGCAAAGCAACGAAAGCGCAACGAAAGCAAGTCACGAAAGCACCTATAAACAAAATAGCAAACCAAGTTAGAAACAAGATTTTATTTACAAAATGACATGGTCACACCACCTTTGGAATGTCTCCTTTATGTACCTTGCACATGTGAACCAAAGACATTAGTAATAACAAAAGAGTGTATGTACAACATGAAACCTAAGTCTAATGGCTATGTACATCTGAATCACACTAGTCAAAGTGAAAGACCTAAAAGGATTATGAAAGTAAACCAAAACCATAATTGAACTCATGTTAGAAGTGCGCACATCTCTTATAAACATCCACCAATGGCTAAAGTAAAACAAGTTTAAGTCCTTAAGATGAAACAAGGCAATGAGCCATAAACAGCAACAACAACAGCGCTCATGCACCTGCATAGCTATAAAAACCAGCAACAAGTAAAAGCAGTCTATAACAGCTACTATTTCCAGAACAGGGCAGGTGTGTTTACAATCAGGCAGAATAGCAACATTTTACAGCACACTTTGTGCACAGCAGCTGTATATGTGGCAGCAACTTCTACATTTTACTAATCAAGTGTAAAACACTACAAAACAAACTCAAAGGTTAGTCAAACTTCAAATGGAAAGATCAATAAGAAGTAATTGAAATCAATACTAAATGTAACCAACAATTAGTCAAATATCCATGCAAACATATTAAAGACTATTAACAAAGTTACCAAATGAAACTATTATGATGATTAATCGATATTAGAACTAAGTCAATGTCAATTAGTTCAAATTTATTTCTAAGCCTACAAAGACAATTAGTGCACAAGTAAGCAAAAACAATTAGGAGATGATTAAGCAAAACAATTAGTGAACTAATAGTGGCCAAATAAGCCAACAAACCAATTAAAGCAATTAAGCCCAAGAAACAATTAGTGCCATTGCTAAGAACAATTATTCAATATCTAATCTAATTAGTCAAAAATCTTAACCAATAAGCCATGTAAAAAGTCAATTAGAAACATGGTTAACATCTAAAATAACGTCAATCCAAAGTCAAAGTCTAAATCAAATTGAAATTAGTTTCTAAACGGAAGTTTATCGAAGTTAATCTATAATTATCCAACGACTAGAACATGTTAAGAGTTAGTTCCTAATTCGAAATCAAATTCTAAATCAAATTCCAAAGCAACACTAATCTAATTATCCTAAATCACTAACCAAAGTTGATTGTTAATTTCCTAAAATCTCTAATTCTAATTGCAAGGTTTAATCGAAATTATGAATTGATCATTCTAAACCAAGATTGAATTTCAACTCACAAAAATAAAATCTAATCCTAAACACAAAGATTAAAACCAATTAATTCGAATCACCATTAATCCTAAATCTAAAAAATAAGATCGAAACTAAATCTAAAATGTGATTAAACCTTTAAATCCACTAATCTAAAAAATGAATTCTGCAACTAAAATCTAAAAACCAATATTCAATTTTAAAACTATTAAACTAATCTACAATCAACAATTACATCATGATTCAATTTAAGACATTAAATTCTAAAAAAACACGTAACAGGGAAAGGTGCAGAAAGAGTATTACACGGTGTGGATAGCATTTTCATGGGGGAGGCCCGGTCCAGCTTGATTCACCGCCCCAACGTTCAGCCTCTTAAAGAAACCCTAGAATGAATTTCAGAAGGAATCACAAGCCAAACATCTTCTCCCTACGCCGTCTAACATCACGTCGTCTCCTTCTTCTCAAGCTCGTCGCGCCGGTTGTCTACTTCACGCCACTCTCCCCGCCGTGCCACCATATTTCTTTTTGTCTTGTTCGTCTCAACCTTCTTTAACTCCAATTTATTGCCAATTTCAAACAAAACCATACCTATAAACTTAAATCGAAGCACATCCATTACGAACCCTAAGTCCTCTTTCACCAATCGATGATAAGATCGTGATCTGAATCGCAAGGGGTTAAAGGCGAAGATGAAGACGGTGCCAATTGGTGAATCGAGAAGACCGGAGAATTCTAGGTAAAGTCACGAACCCCGCGCTCTACACCTTAATTTCCTCTTTGATTATACGTGCGTGATTCGTCTTCGATTCCGTTTTGGAATTTAGTGAGTGATGGTTATTGATGTGAATTTTAGGAAATGATGAAGATGAGGTTGTATGAAGCTTATTGATGAATTCTGCAGAGTGAGTTCGTTGGAGAACCGGAGTTTGTTACAGAATCGGAGAAGAATTCTTGTTGGCGGAAACTTGCGGGTGTTGAAGATTCGTGAACAATATTGATGATGAAGGTTAATCGAAGAAGAAGCAGAATTGAAGCCAAGAAGGAAGAAATCGGTTATGGAGGATGAAGAGAAGATTGAAGAGAATTGGTTAGAATCGGTTCTTGGTGTTGAAGATGAATGATGAAGGTTGATCCAAAAGTGAAGAGTGAAGCTTGAAGAAGGTGAAAGAGGATTTTCTGTTAGAGATCAGTTAGGTTCTCTTAGAGAGGTTAGAGATTGGTTAATTAATTCTGTTGGGAGAGAATTTGGTTAGAGGAATTGTGAATTTCTGTTGGAAGAAAATCGATTGGTTTGTAACTGTTTTTCTGTTATTTCTGGTGTGAAATCTGATAGGAAGATGGAGCTGTAACTGTTATTTTATTAATCCCCCCCATTCTGTCATCGTAATTTCACCGTTATATGTTTCCTTGCTATGTAACTTTAGCAGCGTTGATGGGAAAAAGTTCAGAGATCCACACGCGTGTGTATTTTTATTCCAATTTTTCTGCACCTTTAGCTTACAGACATTCCTCCCAAATTCTTCCATATCATATTCTTCATGGCTTACCCAAGTCTTATACTCCTCACATGCAAAATAGCCATCCTGATTTGCACCTGCGATAATGAATTCATCCTTACCATACTCTATGTTTGGAGGCAAACAAGCTTTAATTCCGTGTACCACTAAGTCAAGCATCTAATCCGTCAACTTATGTGTAGGTAGCGAGAGTAGCCCTTTTCATGTCACCAGCTCTCCTTCCAAGCTTTTGAGTCAGCAGAAACAAAGAATCAATCATGCCTCTTGGTTCAGGCGGTGTTTGATTAATGGCGACCAACGGAGACAAGGATTTCACGTTGGTGATGGATTTTAAATGGGTTTTATTTTACATGGCCTTGAGTATTTGTATTGGGTGTTTAGGACAATTATTATTTGGATTAAATGAATTATGATGGTATCCTTTGTAGTGTAATGGACTTTGGCTATTTGGTTATGGATAATGGATTATGGATAGAAATGTTTAGAAATTATGATATGGTATAAAAAATGAAAAAAAGTATGGTCCCAAAATGCGGGTTAAAGAATGGATTTAAAATTGGTTAAAATGGACTTCAAAAGTGGATGATGGTTTATGATATAAGGTGGATACGGATTTACGAACTTGTATTTTGAATTCTAAATATCTTAAAGCGCTTGCCCAATCCAAATTCAAACTCAAATACTCCACGACCTCCACCTCGAATCGACTTCACTCTCCTCCCTCATTAATTTGTATTACTCGCACTGAACCATAAGCAACTGAGAGAATAACGATGTCCTGACCACGATATAAATCCACAACTGGGTCTCATGTAAAGATGTTTTTGCCATGAACCCCCAATCACCATCTTCAATTGATGAATATCAACCAATTTGCACAGAAGATAAGAAACCAAGATCCCATGCCTCAGGAGCACATGCAAATGAATGAATATGAGTTTATGACCTACTGAAAAATGCAAATGAACGGGAAGCGAAAACCAGTAAAAGGTAGGGCAAATTTTGGGGTATTACAATAGGGTATCGGGGGGATTAGGGTAGATTTAGGTTTTTTTCTTTTGTTGTTGATTGTTTGATCGAGTGAGAAGATGAGAGACGGGAACGAGAGCGGCGGCTATGGGGTTTCATTGAACCCTAATCCCTTTTGAGAGAGGAGAGAAATCGTATGAGTTCCGCCCGACCAGTTTTTTTTCTTTTTTTTACCTAAACCCAAACAGATAATCCATCTTTTTTTAATTAACTAAAAAAAACTTTAATTGATGAGTCGTAGTTCTTTTTTTTTAATACCAATATCCTTTTAATAATTAATTAGAAAGTTTTTTTTTTAATTAAAAGCAATCCCAAATAAACTTTTTTATTTAAAACTTAACTCCAACCGAAATAACTTTTTATAACATTTAGAACTAAGTTTTTTTAATAATAAAAACCTTTTTTTCTAATTTGTTTAAAGAAAACCTTAATTTAGATTTTAATTAAAACCCTTAATTTTTTTTTTTTTTTTAGCAACTCTTAATAAACCGGAAACTAAAATACATTTCTAAGTTTTTGTTAGCTTAACACATAACTCTAATTAAATTGATCATTAGCAATT
This sequence comes from Lathyrus tuberosus, assembly GCA_022829125.1. Lineage (NCBI taxonomy): Eukaryota > Viridiplantae > Streptophyta > Magnoliopsida > Fabales > Fabaceae > Lathyrus > Lathyrus tuberosus. The sequence continues at coordinate 15,800,733 of JALAZF010000062.1, read as the reverse complement.
TCTCACAATAATAATCTAAATCAACTCCTTTTATAAGACTATAACTAATAACCAACTTTTTCTGTTAAGAATTAATTTCCTTTTAATAAGAATACTTAACTTTCTCAATAACTACCTTTAAGCATGATCCTAATAAAAATCGATCTTTTCGTAATAAACCTTAAAATCGACCTTTTCTCTTCCCCTAAAAATAAATCAACTCGTTAAATCCCCAACGTGAGCGAATCGCATGCTGTGTGATATTTCATGGTTTATATTTTGCTTACTATTGCTTGATATTGATGTATGTTTATTATGTCTAAAACCTTTTCAAAAACCAAAAACTCTCGATCCAACGTCGAGCCAATTTTATACCTATGTAAGTCGAGTGCCTTTGGGCCTCGCATTCAACCTTATCGGTCACAATACACTTAAGCTAGCCCACTTTGCTAGTGCGCACAAAATAATCAGTTAATTGTCCCCTCGACATTCCAAAGGAAAGGTTATTAATAATTGACTAAACCGTCATAGGACTAACCTCTTAGAACCCGGCCATAGGATTCGGAGTCGCCGTACTCCATGTCTCGCCGTAGACACTTAGAATCTTAGCCTTAGGATCGGAGTCGCCGCACTCCAAGTAAATGCTCCGCCGCGAACATTTACAATCCTACCCCTCTTGAACCATCCTACAACTTTAGAGTCGCCGCACTCTATGTAAGGTCTTGTCTTAGACTTTACCTCCCCTTGGAACCTTGACCCCGTCAAGAAGTTCCTTTTTTTTCAGAACTACGCATACTCTGATTCTACTCCCGAGGATACGTAGGCATAGGGTGCGATACCTTATCGAGTATACTTAGATACTAACCCCTAGGGTTTCAACCTTTAGCATAGCACCCTTATCAAGCGAATGAGAGATAACATAAGTACTAACGAGAGGTTCCCGTAGAGTACTACGGACGTTTAGGATGCTAATACCTTCCCTAGGCGTAACCAACCCCCGAACCTTAGATCTTTAGGTTTTTTTTTCGCTTTTGAACCTTTCCTTTGGATAAATCAAAGACGGTGGTGAACATTTAAAGAAATGTGATCCTAGTTCATTAATAACTATGGTATCCAATTCTCACCGCAACAAGCATTCTTATTTCCTTCATGCTTAGAGGACTTTGATTGTCGTTGAAAGTTGATGAGATTCTTGTCCGAATGTTGAATTCCATTTTTCCTTATATATCTATTATATCTTCGCACGAACAACTCCATATCTTCATGTGTATCTTCATCATCATCACTTGACTCACTTTCACTAAGCTCTTTTGTGGAGGAGATTGAGCTAAAAGCCTTTAGAGCTATAGACTTCTTGTCCGTGTCTTTCGACTTCTCTTTCTTTTCTTTCTTTCCGTGTTGGTCGAGACTTATAAGCTCTTGCTCGTGTTCCTCAAGCTTGTCAAACAAAGTTGTGATGTCTAATGTCATAAGATCATTAGCTTCCTTGATGGCCGTGACCTTAGGTTGTCATTCCCTATTAAGACATCTCAAAATTTTGTTAGTAGCAACATCATTAGAAACGGGTCTACCAAGTGAATTTAAACGATTGATTAGGTGAGTAAATCTCTTTTTCATTTTTCCAATGGTTTCACGATGCTTCATGTGAAAGATATCAAACTCTTATGTCAAAGTATTGATTCGAGCTAGTTTGACATCATTAGTTCCCTCAGGGCAACTGTAATGCGTCTCACATAGCCTTAGTAGTAGTACAATGGGAAACTCTATAATATTCATCAACTCCCAAAGAGGATATGAGAATATTTCTAGCTTTCTAATCGTAATTATACTTTTTCTCATCGTCATCGTTCCATTGTGCTTCCAACTTAGGTACAACAACATTATCCGCATGGGACATAGTAATTTCAATAAGACCATTTTGAATAACGTTCCATACCTTTCTATCAATAGAATTGATATGCACATGCATACAATCTTTCAAATAACCATAGTTCTCACCATTAAAAACCGGCGCGCTATTATACGCCCCTTTAGGTTCGTTAGCCATTTTCTAATAAGCTATATGCGAAACACTGGATGAACGGGTGCTCGTGATACCACTTGGTAGACGATGGCACTAATCTAGAAGGGGGTTGAATAGATCACTAATTTTTAATTAAAATCGGCGCTTAAAAATTTGTTTTAGAAATGTGCTGAAACGGCCTTGGATTTAAAATCGTCTAAACGAACCGTTATTGGTAAGATCGAATATGCGAAACCGAATGGAATAATATTGATGAGATAACGGAATCAATAATGTTCCCAATCAAACAATTCAAATAAAGACCACTTTGATTTAATCGGTTTCCAATGAATTATAGTTGATAAAATTGAATTGACAATTTTACGAACAGTTTGCGTGCGATCAATATGTCGAACACTTGGTGTGCACAACACCCCAAGTTCAATTTCCTATGAAATGATAGTACATAATCTTTCACAATTGCAATCAAAGTGATTGCAATGATTTTTCAAAACAGTTTTTCAGCACTACAAATCAATAGAAATGTATCTAACAGTTGATATCACACAAATGTTAACAACACAAAGTAAAGAGATGGAGAGAGAGAACGACACCCGATTTGTTTAGGTAGTTCCCTGATAAGTGCAAATTGTAGCTATTTTTGTATATAAGTTTTGTTGCACTTATCGATACTTTTTGTTAATATTGTTCGAATAAACCCCGCTTTGTTTGTGAATACGTTTATATTACGTTATAGTGTATATATTGCGTTATTGTGTAAATATCATTGAGTTTAATTGTTTTCCATTTATTTTTTCAGTTATTCAAGCAAGGATATCTTGTCATATTCATAAAGAGCATTGAATAAGCTTTCAAACGCTTTGAACCGGACGAAAAACGGAGTTACAGTTCGAAAGTTATGGCCGAAACAAGAAAACAGAAAATGTTGTCTGTCTGCTCACGCCCCGGGCTCGCCGGGCGAAGCAGGAGCGAGCCAGACAGACAGAAACGTGCAAAAAATTCCAGAATAAGCCGCCTTAGCTCGCCCGGCGAATCTGGACGGACAGAAACACCATTTAAGGGCTAAAAACACATTTTTTAGAGGATGGTTGGGTAATATTTGTTCCTAATGCATCAAACTTTCATTTTTTTGGTAGATTTAGTTTGAAAACAACATTGGAGCTTGCATATAGATGATCCGAAGTGGATTGATCATCGATCGGCACTAACAAACTGAGAGATTTTTGGTTCATTTCTCTTCTTCTTTGTGTATTCTTCATTTGTTGGGTTTTTTATATGTATTTACTTTGATCTTATGTATATTTATCGCTCATGGCATTGTATAAAATATGCTTTACAAATCTTTATCGGTGATTGTCCTTGATTTTTTGCTTTATGCTCGGGGTTTGGGATGCGTTAGAGATAAACATCACAAACCTTGATTAGGGATTATTATCTGTTAGTTTTTGGATGCTAGAGATAGATTTAGAGCTAACAATCTTTATGGGTATCGGAGCTTAATGCCTCCGTATTGTTTGAGTCGGGTGCGACATCATCGATGAGAGTAATACGGTTGTTCTCTCAGCTCAGTGTGTCAGAGATGGACACTGTTGTGAGCGATGCTAGATGATATTGGGGAGTATTGTAGGTTGAGTATAACTGGTCGGTAAGTTTAAGTTTGTGAGGAGTGGATTTTATGCATACCGGATAAGTTTCTTCTCTCTGAAGAATGAATTATTTTTATGTTCATATTTACTTTTCTGCTTTTACTTTAACCAATTTAATCCAAACTCATAAATACGAGACTTGTCGAACAACACTTCAATAGCACCGATCTCTGAGAACACGATAAATTCCCGAAAAAATACTTTCAAAAACTTTTGTTGCTTGCCGCTATACCGCTCCAGCATTCCTCTTTCGTCCTCGCTTCAGGTACGTCTGCCCCCAATTCTAAAACTAGAATTGAGATATGTATAATATCTAGTTGCAAAGTTTTGTACAAGAGAAGTTATAGCTAGCACACACTCAAATTTAATTGTTGATGTTGATTCTATCCTCTTGATTCCAGTCGGATCAAGAACATCAAACTCTTCGATCAAACCTCCAGTTACTGCTACTCACTTGATTCTTCAAGTCTTTCACTCGGTTGATTTTGATCGGAAGACGTTCGACCCCAAATCTTTCAATACAATCCTCCGGTTATCACTACTTCCTTGACCAAACCCACCGTTCTTTAAGGCTTTCACTCGGCTGAATCTGTACTGCAAAGATTTGTGTCAAAAACCCCAAATCAACAAGATCTTGGAGGACAAAACCCCAAAGGTTTTATTGAAAAAAATCCCACTGATTCTCAACCCAAACAATGATATACAAATCCTAAGTTTGGACGTTATCACACTTGAACAAAGCACCAATTAACAAGAATGATTATGTGTAATTGTTGATGAATGCAATTTGTGAGAGTGAAGATGATGAGCAATCCAATGTATCTTTCAATTTTCTTCTTGGTTATGTACAAAAAATGATGCATATGAATATATATATTTATGAGTATTAAAACATAACATAAATAACAGACTTTTGAATCACAAAGATGCAGAAAAATGTGTTAAAACGCACGAGAGGTCGACCTCCACAACCTGTGAGTCAACCTGAACATGTCAGAAAGCAAACCTGCACACAAAATAAAACTGTGCGTCGACCTGAAGCCTGACCATGCGTCGACGCATGAGGACCCGAGAGCTCCAAGATGGTTTTCAATCAGTATGCGTCGACCTACACAGTAGCTGTGTGTCGATTCAAGGATGTCAGAATGTCACAAACAATATTTTTATCAATTGTGAGTCGACCTATGCCCTGTATGTGTTGACGTAATGCATCAAGAATGATTTAAAACACATTTTACACGTAGAGTATGATCCTATATGCCTAGATTCATGTATGTGGATCATTATGCGCATTTTAAAAGAATAAATGCAAGTTTCGACAAGGTGATACCGTCCAAAGTACACAAGTACAAAATTTTCCTAATTTTGACATCATTAAAACAAGGTAATAAGGAACCTTGCCCTCACATACTCCCCCTTTTTGAAGATGGCAAAACCTTTGCAAAAATTTTCACACATTGAGTACTTTGTGAAGAGCATTCTCCCCCTGACTGTATGCATTTCCCCTATGTGAAATTCTGATATTTCTTTGTGAAATTACTTGCTTTTACATTCCCCCCCTTTGATAACATTAAAATGAGTGAAGTAAATGGTTATTTGTAATCAAATCGTATTCTTGTTAAATAAATCTACAAAATAATAGATTAGATATATTAATAGTTTATTATACAAGATATATTAATTGTTGAATAAATCTACAAAATAACTTGTCTCTTATAAATAAGACCGGAGCGAATATTTCGTATTGCTTCTAATAATTATTGACTTGAGTATCGAAATGATTGCATATACATCCCTTATCTTCGAAAAATCGACAATCACACCATCATCACCAATTCAACCTCAACATTGTGAACTTAGTTCCCTATATTAGACCAATAAATTAATGAGATTGTTTGAACAAAGTAAGAAAATCCTCCATAACTATTTAGACTACTTATGGAAGTGGAGCTCCTATAATAAAAAGTTTGTTTACTAATAAATCAATAAAACATTTTGATCTATTCATTAACTTCTATATTCAAATTAATCCCATCCATTTATTTATTTTGTTCCCCGTAAATCACGATTTCTAAGAAAAGGAATATTGCTTCTCCTTCACTCCACAAGTCAGGATTGTTTTTCTAGAGCATTGAAAGTTGATGGCAGCAATTGGGAAATGCACCACCGTTTCTATTTCCTTAGTTTGTGACTTACTCTTTATATTAATGATAACCACCAGAGAAAAAGAAAAAGATTTTTTTTAAGTACTAAAAGCAAAAGCAAAAGCTCATTTTAAGAGTAAATGAGGCAATCATGTCTTCTGCACCCACTGACCACTAACTCTTTTCTTTATAGAGGTTCCATTCCCTTTCTTTATCTCCTTTTCTGTTTACATAATCCTTTTCATTATCACCAATTAATGAAATCAATCTTTTTCCCTTTTCTTTTCTCATTTGTCACTCATGATAAGTTTATCGCATTCATTTTTTATTTTATTTTAATTTATTTTATTTTATTTTATTTTAATTTTATATAAATTAGATTGAAATATATATTTAATTCTTGTAAATATTTCAACTTTCAATTTTTTTTTCTAATTTCTTTAAATTTTGATCTTTTTAAATTTTTTTATCATCAATTTTAGTCATCGCTTTTTTATAATTGCATGTTTTAAGTAATTTTTTAAATGACAAGAAACAATTAAAATTTTTAATCATTATTAATTTAATAATATAAATCTTTAATCATTAATTTAAAATTAAAATTTTGAATTTCTAGATAGATTAATAAATATTAAATTAATGATATTTTAAGATTGTGTGGGAGAAATAGTTCAATTGAAATGTGTTAATTGAGTTAAATGAGTGTAATCAATTGATCTAAAGTTCAATCCCTAATAGTAATATTTATTTATATTTAATTTAAAAAAATTAAATTATAAATTAATAATTTAAAAATATGATATTTTAAGATTTTAGCAATGTTGTGTCATAAAAAAAAACTCATTTAAACATGTGATGTAAATTATTATTAAAAATCAAACATAGACTTTAAATTCATTATACAAAAATTAGAGGAAGTAAAATTAAAAAAAAAACTAATATATATATATATATATATATATATATAAGACCACGAACAAGATAAACATACTTTGTTGTCTCAGCCTGCAATCTAATAAAGGTTACGTTTCATCAAGAATCTCCCCAACAAGTGAAGATAGTTATTTCTACGTTTCAATTTGCTCTTCTTCTTCTTATACTTACTTGGGCGTTGGAGTTCTAACTTGCATGTACCCTCACTCCTCTGCATCGGAGGCTGTGATCCATCACCTCCGTTTAAACTTCTTATTTATGGTTCCAAGACGGAACAGTGGCACAGTCTGTGGGAAACAATTCTTGATTCCTACGATTTCCACATATTTACATTCGTTATTCAACATTCGCAGTTCGTACTCTTTCACAATCTCATTTCTTCAAAATTTTCGAATCACTGACTTTCATCTTCAATAGACATGGTTGAATCCAAGGCTACCAGATCCACCATTGTACAAAAATTTATCGTTGTTGCCTTAGCAGCAAGTAATGAATGGCCTCTTCCTCCGCCTCAAAATGCCGCAGACCCTAGAGAAGTAGTTTCTTCACATCTGAATCCAAATTCAAGTTTCACAAGTGGTCAGATTAGTTTCGGTCAATCTATTAGAGACTCATATTCCTCTTCTAGCTACGCAATATGAAGCCTTACTTTGCTTTCATAAAATACAAGCAAACCTCGACGTACAAGACACAAACGAGTTATTGAACAATGTGTTTAACATTGTACAACAACAAAACTCAAATGCTATTGAAGAAATGCTTCAACGCCTTAAAGAGAGTCTCCACAAAGCTCCTTCCCGTGAGAATACAATTCGAGAACCTTCTTTAAAAAAGACTCGCGTTGCGATCCCAAAATTAGTCGGGACAAAGGGAGATGAGGCTCCCTAGTTAAAGAATCAGTGCAGAAGTAAAAAGCATCAGACTCCGCCTTAGTTATATATATATATATATATATAAACTATACTTTATGTTCTAGACCGGGAAAATGCCTAAATCAATTCAAATACACTGCACTTGATCTAAAGTTTAAAAGTCATCTCACACTGAAAGTAATATACACTTTTTAATTTCCATTTTTTTACTATAATCATCTTTAATTTTGAACTACCTTGAGCGTTGGAGTGCTAACATTGAAGATCCACCCGCACCGCCATATCAGAGATCAACACCACCAACTCAGGGTTCTGCACCACCAACTTCAACTATTTCTGGTTACAGTATGGAACAATGGTGTCGTAAGTGGAAATCGACTTCTTATTCCTGCTTTTTCTACGCTTTCAAGTTTCTCTTCAATTTGCTCATTAGTAACCTTCTTAGGTCATCGAATCAAGAACATTCAGAGTCGAATACAAGGATGTGCCGTGTTCGATCCAATCAAACATCGTTTTAAATTCGATTCTTCAAATTTTAGGACTCATGATTTCTGCAAAAACAAATCCACTAATGGATCATCCTTGATCCAAATTCACATATGTAATAGAATTACTGAAGAATGGAGGTAATTAATTCCAATGTCTGATTAAAGGTTCATGATTAACCTCCTAATCGTGCCTCACTTTAATTATCCATCATCGACACGATCTTTGGAGTAAAGACTTCTGACGTATATATGTGACTAACACACCTTCTCTAGAAGGTGATGATCCTTATAACGATGAACAAAAATTGTGTCGCACCAGAATTACTTGATCGCGAAGGAATAAACCAAAATCCAAACACAGAATTATAAGCAATCGAAGCAGTTACCATTACAAATCGTACTATACGCCGTTAGAACATGGAGTACCAATTATTTCAGTTTTATTCTATCATACCTTATTTACACCACTGAAATTCATAATGCTCATGTAATTGATAGCGGCCCATCAACTAGAACACTTATTCCTCTTAGCACACTGATACTGCACCAAAAATGGAAACCCAAATGCACAAATGTGTTTGAAGGACTAGGAAGTTTCATAGATTACAGATACAGATCTGTCGCTAGTTACAACAATTTCCACCATCGATGAAAATCCATACGAGATAAAGGAATCGAGCGAAAATTCCCAATCTGGGCCATAGAGATATCAGGTCTCCGCCGACCAAAACCAGACGTACAGGATATTGAGGCTCATTTGGTCTTTAGTAGCTCGGTAACTCACTTCAGCGGAACAATGAAGGCCACACTCCATGGGGATAAATACGAGGGAAAAAATACATATTAAGCCCCATAGAGTTGAAGAAAAGTATCATCAAAGACATCTTCAGTCGACATCATAATTCAATCTCCTATTTGACCTTCCCGATCCGTAAAGAAGTGGTCAAATGAAAGAAAGAAACCAGGCACATTCCCTTAGGATTGAGGGGATACTTTGGAAAATAGCCCCTAAGAAATATCACCTATGTGAAGCTACACTCTCAACACAAGTGAAATCCGATCAGATGCCATACGACAAACTTTCACGCCTCCTATAAATACACCTCTAGTTGCACTTTAAAGGGTCATGGTGATCGCCTAGCCCTAAGTGAAGGGAGGAAAAGACCCCCAAAATATAACACCGAGCTACTCTAGAACGTCTACAAAGGTGCTGGCGGTCCAAGGGTGCTCATTAGTTGAAGAAGCGCGTATGTATTCGAGGCAGGTCATCACATCATCAACCCCTACTGACCCTACAGTCAGCCAAATAATATACTATAAAAAGGGGATAAAACCCTATCCTTACAACTCCTTATATGAATTAAATACTTTGTAAACTTGTTGCGTAATTCATTTCATTAATAAGCTAATTATTAACATCGGGACTGCAAAGATTCTTGTGGATTCCACGTAGGATGAAGTAAGTCATTCTTTTCAGATAGAATTTACACCTAAGGAGCACTCTTCTCAATGTAGTTGACGCACCCCCTCTTAGGAACTAGCTACTCTAAGAGCATAAGTGGTGGATCCCGAAGGTGTCCACCTCGAACTAGGTTAACCATGAGGCATAAATATGAGTTTTTTCTTTAGCTAAGGATGGTTCCTAGCGACGTGGAGAAAGCGTAATAACTTTTCTCAGTTAGAGCTAGTGAAAACGAAACTTTGATTGAGACTATAGAGTTTAAAGAGCTCATAAAACACCTCGACTCAATGAGGCACCTATTTCTCATGAATGCAAAGCCACTAGGGTTCTCACGCCTAAAGCAGGAAACATCACGCGACTTCCACAAAGCGTACTTATGGCCGACCAGTGGACACCGATGATGATCTTGAGACAATAAAAATCTAAATTACCTACGAGGCAAATAAATATTAAATTGTAAGGATAATGGAAAAGCCCTAACATTGCAACAACTCGTAGCCAATCAGAAGCGTAATGCGACAATAAAGTGGAGCCAAATACATATCCATGACAAAAAGTTAAATAAAGCCACAACTCACTGAAGTAAAATATGTTTATAAAATTATTGTCATCATTGCCAAGGCACAAAAACCTAGAAAATATTACAAGAAAAACAAAAAAGAAGAAATAATCAAGCTGCAACACCTAGAGCCGAAGTGCCTGAATCGCCCCCGGAATTCCCCTCTAGAGCAGTCTTGAAGGGGTCTAACTCTTCAGCAGGAATATGGACAACATGACAGAATCCCCTTGCCTGTCCCAAGACTTGATCACGGACCCCATACACCCCCTTTACAGTTTGTTGGAGGGAATCATGGAACTTCTCCTGCAAACCGACAACCTCTCCTTCAAGAGCCTTTAGAGCTTCAACATGAGTCTTTGCATCTTGCTGAAGAGTTTTCCTATCCTCCTCGACAATGTGGTTCACCTTAGTAACATTATCAAAAGCTTATTAACATTGTTTTTCTCTGCCTTAAAGGGGAACTCTGACTCAACAACCTGGGAAATCAGGTGTAATACCCCAAATTTTGACCACTTAGATTTCCCATCATTGTGAAAATCATCATCACAATATGGATGAACCATCATGCTTCATCAGTCTCCCCAAAGATGGGTGAGCATCCAATACAATCAAAATTAGGGTTTCAAGCCCTCTCTGAGTGCTTAGACAAAGGATCAATCAAGAAATGACATGATCTTCAACTTGTCTAATCTCTCAAACATCCACAATGGATCAAAAAGGACTCCCACTTCAAGGATTAAGCACAAGGCTGCTCCCTTCTAGGTGGACCAAGTCTCAAGATCGACAGTGTCACCAAATTAGGGTTTTGGTCGACCAGGGCCTCCAGATGGAAATTTTCATCTGGGCACAAGGCAATGATCCAAAACATGACCTAATATGCTTCATGGAACCTCATGAACCCATGCATCAAGTCAATTTTGCCTCAGGGGATGCATTCATCAAAAATCAGGAATTAGGGTTTCTTGACCTAATTCACCCCTAAGTTGACTTTTGGGACAAACCATGAGCCAAGACCTCAAGAGATGATTTGAGGATCTCTAATACACCATATTGATCCATTTGGAACAATGTATTGATCCAAGAAACTTGAGCAACAAGTCTCATTTTCATCTGCACCACAATTAGGGTTTTAAGGGAAAAGTCAACTGTAACTTTGACTTTTGACCAAGACATGCTCCCAAACCCTAATACATGATTGAATATACCCTATGACACCCATGGAACATGTACATCAAGTTTGATTTAGGTCAAGGACATGATTTCCTGAAGAATTGCACAGTTTGGAATTCATCTGATAAAAAGTCAACTGTGCACAAAAGTCAACTTTGACTTTTTGAGATTTTTCACCAAAATGGATTTTTAACCCTAAAATGATGTTAATGTATGATTTGAATCATCATTCATCAAGAAAAATCAAGAAAAGTGAGATAACTTGTAAAAGGGGTAACCATAAAACTTAGAAAATTTTCTAAGTTAAAAATAAAGTGGCAAAGGTACCAACTTTGGAGGACCATAACTCCTAAACCACAAGGCCATTTTTTCTCATCCAAAGATGGATTTGTAACCCTCATTATCACCTACAAAAACTTCAACTACAAGTCATTCCAATTCATTAAGGATTTTGAGTTATGGAGTGATCAAAGTGGCTGAAAAGTGAAAATGTCACTTTTTCCAACACTTAGTGAAATTTTCACTAAGTCAGATTCTGCCTCACTTTTTGCCAAATGTAGGGGGATTTTTCACTTGGAATCAAAAGAGATCAAAACCAAACTTGTTCAAACAGTTGTTGTATCATGTAAGAGCTTTCCAAAATGGCCAAGAACATTGCCAAATTCAACCTACATCATGAGATACAACATTGGCAAGTTGCCTTGCTGAAATCTGTCAAGGCAAGGCAGAATTTGCAACTTTGGCTCGATTTTCCAAAATCAGCCAAATTCAATTGCTCCAATACACTTGGACACCTCAGAGGATTGAATCCAAAGGGGACAATCACTGAGCCAAGCCTCCAAGGTCCAAGGAACAAGGAATAGCATGTTGAACCTAGAGTTGCCAAAATAGGGACAAGACTTCAAATTTGGAATGAGGCATTCAATGGAACCATCAAGGTGGCATGGACTGAGCCATTCTCATCTGAAATCAGTCAAGACTTATCCAAGACCAAGGGGACCAAAGCTCTGTGCCCTAACCTCTAGTCAATGGCTAGAGGAGACTTGGATTTTCATTGGACAACATTGGCCAAACCTACTTACCGGCTGCCATGCACTATTCCTTGCAAAACAAACTTGCTCTACTATAAATAGAGCTCAATTGTGGTCAGTTTGAGTACACCAAAGCCATCTAACAGATGCTTTCCTCAAAATCTCTTTCTCTTGGCAAAAATGCCTTTCTTAGCAAGGTAGCTATCGGGTTTTGAGTTTGAGAGTAATTCTGCACAAACCAATCACTCACACACCTCACATACATCACATATGAGCTGATCAAACACTCACATAACTTCTGGAACATCAAAATCTCAAAATCACTTGCCATCCACACAAGTTTGAAGTGAAGTTGCAGCTGAGATGCCATAAACTGATCCAGTCCATTTCAATTCAATCCAAGTGTTCAAACACACTCCATATGGTGTAGGGAAGCTGTTCAGATCATCACCACTCATCTGTAACACCTCCAAATCAAAAATCACTCTGAACTTGCTGTCACGGCTTGGAGGTAAGCACATACTTGGTCATCTCTCAATCTATGCATATTTCCTCGCACAATAATTTGGCCATATGTTCATAATCATGCATGGAATGTTTTCCCTCAATTAATTGCATTGTTTGAATCGTGTATCAAAAATCCTAGCCTTCATGCAGAAATTAGGGTTCTTGAGGTTTCTTCGTGATTTCTTGTTGTATGTTTAATTTAAATGAAATTAAAGTACATAGACATGATCGTGAGGTTGAGACGAGCATAATGATATGTGGATTGCATGATATGATTACGTATTCATGGAGATTGGATAGAAAACGCAAATCTGAGAAACCAAGAACACGCGCGTGTTCTTCAGCTTGTTCTTGGCGCCTTTTTTTCAAATTCAAATATTTGAATTTTGTGATTTTGTTTAATTGATTCAAAAATTAATTTCTCTCTGAGTTTTTATGATTTTGAGTTGATTCTATTTTTAATAATTCACAAAAATGTTAAAATATGTTATTTTATCAAAAAATCCCAAAAATATTATTTATTTCATATAATTGATATTTTTGTAAAGAATTAATATTTTGATTGTTTTTGGCATTTTAAATATTTTTTCTACATTGATTTTGCAACTTTTAATGCTTTCTAATTATTTTGTAGGTCAATACTTAATTTTTGAAGCATTAATCCAAGGTCACAATTTGTTTTCCATGTGTTAAACAATTTTTGATCATTTTAATTGAATTTTTATTCAATTAAATACATTTTGAAAACAAATTAGGGTTTTGGATTAATTCAACCCTCATAAATCATTTTCAAAACACTTTGGGCCTCTATTAGAGTGTAAGACCCAATCCTTTTTTTGACAAAATCATCTTTGGGCCTCACTTATTGTATAAGTCCCGATACCATCAAAAAACAAACGGCGCGATCGTCGCCTTTTCAAAATTCATCTGGGCCTACCCTCGAGTAGTAAGACCCATTTATTTTTCTTCAAAACTCCTTGGGCCTCTTGAGAGAGTGTAAGACCCATCCCCCCTTGTGCAAAACTTTTTGGCCCTCACTCATTGTATAAGTCCCTCTATACAAGTAAACGGCGCGATCGTCGCCCGTTTAAAAATAAAAAACCATCTGGGCCTACCCTCGAGTAGTAAGACCCATTTCTCTTTTCTTTAAACCTTTTTGGGCCTCTTAAGAGAGTGTAAGACCCATCCCTTTGTACAGAAAACCTTTTTGGGCCCCAGTCACTTGTATAAGTCCCTCTGTACAAATTCAAAACAACAGTGCGCTCACTGATAAAACCCTGGGCCTCTCCTTGAGCTGTAAGCCCCAGATCTTTCTTTTTCAAAGCACTTTCTCCTTTGATTTTGAATATACTGTTGTTTTCAATCTTTCTTTGTTGAACAACTAACCAAACAGCATGGAAGCACTACAACCGAGTAAGTGGTTATCGCTTTCATTTACTGCTTTCCTATTATAAACTGTATTGTGGGGCTGCTCACTGTAAGTCTCCTTTCATAAACTCATATCTCCTGTGTAATAATAGTATAGATATTTCGAGTTTCCCCGGCAACTACGTCTAGAACTAGGTGACGCCGTTTCACTTATTCGTAGAAATAGACACCTAGATCCCCAATAGGAGCACCAGATACAGTCTTCTCTTCGGCTGTCCTCCTTAGGAATCGTCAAGAAGCTCTACTCCCCAAGATGAATGTATTCTCCGTGAATGGCATCTTTGAGTTTCTTCCCAATTCTCGAACTTTCCTGACTTGATCTATTCCTTGTGGATAGCTTGCCTTGAATGTCTCGGGGTTTGGGTACCCACTACGGTCATAATCTTGGACCTTAACTAAGGAACCCTCTTTAAAAGCTAAAAGTCACTGGATAGTAAACCTCGCACGTTTACCAGTGGTTTTCATCTTTAAAAGAGTTATCTCTCCTAATGGAAAGGAGATGATAGACCCACGGGCTTCTTAAAAGCATCGGCCTCCTCTTGGGCATTATTCAAGGACCCTACGACTTCTTAGAAGTATTCACAGCCTCCTCTTAGGCTTCGTATAATGATCTCTTCCTTCGGGAATGATAGCCTCCTCTTGGGCTTCGTACAAGGACTCGTCGGCTTCTTAAAAGTCTCTAGCCTCCTCTTGGGCTTCGTACAAATTGTCCCGACAACCTCCTAGAGGTATAGGAACAGAACCTAGTCATCCTCATAGAACAGTCCTTTCATAGAGTCTACTACTGTTTCTCAAAGCATAGTACGAAAGATAAAACTCTAGACTTGGACAGTCTAACTTCCTTGAGTCTCAAAGACATTCTCAAGCACCCTTCGTTAAATAGGAAGGAAACCCGCAGACTCGGACAGTCTCAATACCCTTTGGATTTCCCGTTTCCTCAAAGAGAAGGAAATATCCCTGATCCTCAAATCAAATCCCTGAGTACAGTGTTGCTCATATAAGAACTGATTTTCTCTTTTAAATCAGTATATTGGATCTGTCACTCAACTGAAACAGTTACAATAGCCTCCATCTCGGGCTTCGTACGAGATACCAAAATTCTCCCCAGCGGGGTCAAAACAACCTTTTCGCCTCTCTCTCGAGCTTTGTACGAGATACAAAAACACTCTCTTACTGAGTATAAAAGATTCTCCAACTGAGTCAACTCTTTGCTAGCCTCCTCTTAGGCTTTGTATAACGATATGCCCCACTGGGTCAAAAACTTTTAGCCTCTCTCTCGGGCTTTGTACGAGACACAAAATAGCCTCCTCTTAGGCTTTGTATAATGATTTTCCTAGCGGAAATTAGCCTCCTCTTAGGCTTTGTATAATGATTTTCCTAGCGAAAATTAGCCTCCTCTTAGGCTTTGTATAAGAAAACCACTGGTTGATCCAATCGACCTTTTAGCATCAAAGCTGTGCCTCGTTCATAGTACACAAACATCAACAACTCCTTTCCCTTCATCTAATCGCTGTAAGCGGCAAGCCTCTGGATCATCTACATCCATGCCACTGTCCCTCTTTTAGCATGAGAAATTCCTAAGGAAAGATGGCATTGCTCTACACTGAGTTAAAGTCTTCTCCTTCAGGTTAAAACCCCCTTTTCTTCAGAAATTATGGCATTGCTCGGATCCGCGTATCCCAGTTAAAGTAATTCTCCTTCTCCCCTCTTTAGAGATGACAAATTCTCTCTAAAGTCGAGGTCTTTCAGCTTCACGTCTTGGGCTTTGAACAAGACACAAATAGACCTTTTAGCTTCATATCTTGGGCTTTGAACAAGATACAAATCACCTTTCGCTTCACGTCTTGGGCTTTGAACAAGACACCAAAAACCAATTTCCTCCCATAGAATAGGAGGAACTACGAATGCTCTGATTTCCCTGTTTCGGTAAACGGGAATACGTAGGCATAAGATCGAAAGAAAAGATCTTAGCGAGCGCAATCAACAAAAAACCCAAATCCCATATCTCCATCAATCAAAAGCGGTAATTCAAAAGCACCAGTCCTAATATCCTAATCCTTATTCCCCGCCAGAAACATTAAGCCCTAGAAAGAAAGAAACCTGTATTGGCAAAATACGAATAACCAGTACAAAGGCTCCCCCACATTGATAGCATCCGTAACCTAACAGACCGCTGTTTAAACTCAGTATGCAAGCAGGGTTAATTGGAGACATCTATTTCCCTTCCTTATTCAGCTCACAATAGGATAAAAAATGAATCGACCTGTAGTTTAAAGCTCAAACCGCAGAGAGCGACCAGCGCTTAAGAACCGCGTGCAAAATCGCTCGCTACATCAGGGTTGAAAGAGAGTCGTGCATCTTTTCCTCCTCTTGTAAAGATTCTGCAAGTTGGGCCTTCTCCGAAAAATAGGAAAATTCCTTTTGGTAGGTCGCACACTTCTGCTCTAGGGCTTCATATTTACCCTTCCAATTTTCTCTCTCCTTAGTAGGGTTGCCTAAAACTAAGACGTCTTCTTTGCCAGCAGCAACCAGAGAGAACAAGGAAGCAACCCGGTGTGTATGGAACGTGACCTCAAAAAGAAGCTCCATCTTCTTAACCATAAATAAGTTCTAGATGAAAGACGTATCCTCTGTCAATACATCAATAATGGATTCTTTAAGGGTGCAAGGAATTCGAGAGGGAAGAAGAGTAAGCATTCGAAGAAGGGAGTTAAAGACCCCGAGGAAGCGTCCCCAGACAGGCAGGTCTGTTTAGTAGAGCCCTCCTCCAAAAGGGAATGTTAGTTTTCAGCCCGACCCTTCTTGATTGGAGCAGGAGACGATGGCATATCCTCCATAGAGAGAGTGGCTGACGCACTAATGAGTCGGTCGGCTATGGGAGCAGGAACCAGAATCTCGGTAGTCGGGATAAGAGTAGTGATCGTAGAAGAAGCAATGGTCGTATGAAGGTGTGTTACAGCCCGACCAAGAGGACCAGTCTTGTTACCTTGAGCATTGGCGAATTTGTATACTGTTAGGTGCGGATTTGACCTAAAAATGAACTATCTTTCCTTGCACTTTTACCACTATTTTCTCATGTTTTCAGTGGTTTTTACTAATGATTGTTGTTATTCTTCTAACAATGAGAATATACCTTTGGTGCTTGTAATGTGTGTGTTATTGTGCAGTAAAAGACACTAAATCATCAAAGTGTAAGACACAAGAAAATGATGCAAGCTGCCAAAGAGCAGAGGAAGACATCAGTAAGTTCGCTTTGCGAACTTGAAAGTGAGTGCTAGCAAAGGTTCGCTTTGCGAAGGCTGGCGAGGTCTCTAGCTAATGGTCCCAAATTTTGGAAAGGCAAAAGGCACTAAGGTTCGCTTTGCGAACAGGAAAGCGAGTGTTCGCTTTACGAGTGATCCTTCGCATTGCGAACTCACGAGAATTTCTGGGGCGGTTTAACTATTCAGAGGCACCTGAAGTGCCATTTTTCTTCATTCGCTGTGCGAATAAATGGTTCGCTTTGTGAACATGAAAATTCCTGAATGTGTATAAATAGAATTTTCACACTTTTAGAGATTATGTTTTAATTTTGGAGATAGAGAAACTTGTAATTAAAAGACCAGAACTTTGCATCTCTTCATTTCAAGGGAGAAAAGGTAGGATCTTTGATTTCTTGTTGGGAAAGGATGTAATCTTTTGATACCTTATGTATTTCATCTAATTTATGTTTGTGAATATGTTTCGATTCTCTATTGTTGATGTCTTTGATTGATTATTTGTGGTCTTGACAAAACCTTTACAAATCCTTGATCTTAGATTTTCATTTATCAATGAGTAAAACTTTTGACATGGTTTTGTGAGTTGATATTCGTTGTATCTTTTGTTTTATTGTGTTGATTAAGTAGCATGGCTAGCATGAGTAGGATCGATACGGTATTGCGAAGATGCGTGATAATAGTGATGAAGAAAGATATTCAAATTCATTTAGCAAATTAGTTGAATACATGTAAAAAGGGTTAAGCGTATATACATATTCTGATCGATGGCATTTCATATGAAGCAGTCATTTATCTGATTTGGGTGTCATCTTTATTTACCCGTTTATCTTTGATTTGAACCGCTATATACATATACTCTTCAAATCTAGATCTAAGATGATTATCTGTTTTGTTCTAAACTCTAGAAATAGATTTAGGCTTAACACTTGCATGAGTATCAGCTCTTAATGCTATGTGTTAGTTTTTGTTGCGTGAGACATCACCAATGAGGCAATACGGTCGTTCTCTCGACGTTGCGTTAGACATAACCTTTGTCGTGGGTGATACGTGAGGATATTAGGCGAATGATTGATTTATGTATACTATGATTAGAAGAATGCATGTGTTATCAATTGATGAGATCCAATCCAACAAGGCTCCGTTTATAATTCAGTCTTTATTTTATATTTTTCGTCTTTACATTTTATGCATTTTACTTTGGTTCCTTCTTAAAACCAAAACTTTTGAACCATGAGCTTAGAAACATAGAAACCGTCAAACGACGTTCTTTCCCTCGCATTGATCCCTGTGGAGACGACAAAACTGGGTTACTTATATATTTTTGCTTGCTGCTATTCTAGCTTCAACAAAATGGTGTCGTTGTCGGGGATCGGTGTTTAGATATTGAGTTGCATTGCGATAGTTTTTATATTTTTGAGCTTTGTACATTTGTTTATATTATATGTACTTGTTTTCTTTTATGTTTTCTCTAGTGTGTTCAGGAATGATGAGAATTCCTTCTAGATTGATTGCTATTTATATAAAAGTATTCAATGAAGCTTCGACCGAGTCTGGATGGTGAGATTTGAATGTATGCGAGGTAAATTGTACTGCTTCATAGAATGTTAGAATGATTTAAGAATTTTGTGCTTTGTGCAAATGTGTATTTTTGTTTCATTTTGCAACTTGTTTGAATGCTTGTTTCACTTAGTTCCAAAAGCCACAAATTGTGAGAAACCTCCATTAGTTACTAAATGTTTGGATGACTGATAACTTTGTTTAATTTGTTTGATTCATGCTTTATCTTTTGATTATTGTGATTTTGTGGAAGCATTAGAAATGATTAAGACATTTGTTTATATTGAGCACAACCGTATCCGAAAGTACCTTACCCGTGAGTAGTGAGTATTTGTTAAGCTCTTTGAGCCTAAACAGTTTATATCTCATTTTAGTGATGAGCTTTGTGTTGTACATAATTTGAAAGTGTAGTTCATCATTGAATTTTGTGAGGTTCTAAAAATTTCTTCTTGAACCTTTGAACATTGTTTTAATTTGATTTCCTAGCCTTAAAAAGCAAGGAGCATTCACTTGAGGTTTAGTTGAATTTAAGTTGGGGAGAATAAAAAAGAAGATTGGTAGGATGCTAAAACTTTTGAAAAAGTTCAAACAAGCATGAAAATAAAAAGTGTGAATATGAATGTGAAGAACAAAAGAAAAAGAATGCTTGTTTGAATGAGAAAAATAGAGAATGAAATAATTGTGCATAAGGAAGTTTGAGAAGGTTTGTGATAAAGGAATGAAAATGGTGAATGAAGTTGAGATGTGTAAATACCATGTATAGTGAATGTTTCTTTTTGCATCGGCAATGTCGATTCAATGGCCTTTAGAAATGTCCCTTTGTTGTGAACCCGACCAAGCTACAACCTTTAAAGCCCTTAGTGATCTTTTTGCTTCCATGTTTTCATTTTTGATTGTTAGATGTTGTATGAATTGGATTGCTATTAGCATTGTTTATCAGGTGAGTGAAATTTCCCCGCGGTTGCAAACGCGTCAATTTCTTCATTCTTATTCTGAAGAGGAGTGTTAGAGTGAATCAAGTATGAAAATTTAGTTATTCTTTGAACCATTTCATGATATTTGTTTAAGAACTTAATTCTTTGTCATTGTTCGATTCTATTGAGTGGTGAACGTTGCTTGTGCGCATTTTCATGCTTGACTTTGGTTGAATCTTATGCATGAGCAAATCCTCTTGTTTTAATGAGGGGCATACTTTGCTTGAGGACAAGCAAAAATCCAGTTGAGGAGAGTTGTTAGGTGCGGATTTGACCTAAAAATGAACTATCTTTCTTTGCACTTTTCCACTCTTTTCTCATGTTTTCAGTGGTTTTGCTAATGATTGTTGTTGTTCTTCTAACAAGGAGAATATACCTTTGGTGCTTGTAATGTGTGTGTTATTGTGCACTAAAAGGTACTAAATGATCAAAGTGTAAGACACAAGAAAATGATGCAAGCTGCCAAAGAGCAGAGGAAGACATCAGTAAGTTCACTTTGCGAACTTGAAAGTGAGTGCCAGCGAAGGTTCGCTTTGCGAAGGCTGGCGAGGTCTCTAGCGAATGGTCCTAGAATTTGGCAGGGGTAAAAGGCACTAAAGTTCGCTTTGCAAACGGGAAAGCGAGTGTTCACTTTGCGAGTGATCCTTCGCATTGCGAACTCACGAGAATTTCTGGGGCGGTTTACCTATTCAGAGGCACCTGAAGTGCCATTTTTCTTCATTCGTTGTGCGAATAAATGGTTTGCTTTGCGAACATGAAAATTCCTGAATGTGTATAAATAGAATGTTCACACTTTTTGAGATTATGTTTTAATTTTGGAGAAAGAGAAATTTGTAATTAAAAGATCAGAACTTTGCATTTCTTCATTTCAAGGGAGAAAAGGTAGGGTCTTTGATTTCTTGTTGGGAAAGGATGTAATCTTTTGATACCTTATGTATTTCATCTAATGAATGTTTGTGAATATGTTTCGATTCTCTATTGTTGTTGTCTTTGATTGATTATTTGTGGTCTTGAAAAAATCTTTACAAATCCTTGATCTTAGATTTTCATCTATCAATGAGTAAAACTTTTGACATGGTTTTGTGAGTTGATATTCATTGTACCTTTTGTTGTATTGTGTTGATTAAGTAGCATGGCACTACTACAAAACGCGTAAACAACGACGCCATGCTCACAACGCTTCATCCCTACACCGTTGTGACATATCTAAACTAAGGTGCGGTTGTATTTTATTTGTTTATTGAATAAAACTTATTCGTATATAACAACTGTTGATAAACCAACCGTGGGGATTATCTTAATATAACAACGGTTGATAAATCAACCGTAGTGATACCTTCAAGCTTTCATGTGTTCGAACCTCAGCGTATTCATATATATTATTCCTTTTATGTTAAAGCGCGCATTTACTTTTTTATTTACTTCTAATTAAAAAAATTAAAAGTTATGACTACGGTTGTTTATATACACCGTTGTGATATATTTTGTATGTTTTTTTAATTTTTAATTCTAAAAATAACTCTGGCGCTTTAATATGAAATTTCATTATGTAAATATTATATCATAACGGTGTAAATTCTTGACCGTCACAGTAGTTTTTCAATAGTCTACAAACTAGGTAGTCTCATTGTCTCTTCAGTATCCTTATTTCGATTCCATTGAAACTAGAAACCAGACGAAACGTTACACGATTTCAACCCTAAACCCTAACCTTCAATATTGTGAAACAATACACGATTCCACCAAAGCTTGCATCATCAGTATCCATTTGTTATCATTTTCGTCATCATCGTCACCATAGTGAAGAAAATAGAAGATTATGCACATACCAACACCGTCGTCATCATCGTCACCGTCGTTGTCGTAAGGAAGGAAGACAACAACAACACCTACACCAACATTGTTTACTTCGTCGTCAAGTTTAGGGTACGTAAAATATTTTCCCCATGCATCTACAGTAAACTCTTTTTCCATTGTTGTTCATGTTGTTATTGTTGTTTTTGAACTTAGATGTCGACCTTGCCGAGTTCTTCATCAGAAACCAGCGAAGAAACTCAAACAAATGAAAGGTTAGCCAATGAAACTCAAACAACTGAAAGTCAAACGAAAAGATCACAAAGAGGTGTCACAATGATGCCCCAATTCACATCAGTCCGCAACTCATCTGGTGCAAAAATTCTGATCGAGTTTGATTCGCACTACAGATTAGTGGATTGTCCACATTACGCTACTTTTAGGAGTTATGTTCCGTTCCTTGCACGTAGCAAAGTCAGTATACTAATTGATGATTGGAGAGAAGTGGATGGTAATGTCAAAGACAGCTTATGGACAGACATTAAGGTATTTCATACTATAATTTTCATATATTTGATATCACTACCTATAGTTTCTAATTCATACTTATATATTGATTTAATGTAGTTGAATTTTGAGTTTACCGATGACTCAAAATTGAAAAGAAAGTGGATGACTTATGTCGGTGTTCGTTGGAGGGGATTTAAGTCACGGCTCACGGCTGACTACATTACGAAGCCTAAGAGCAGTCTTCAACCTCCATGGATTCGGTATAGTTTTTTTATCGAAGAAGGTGTGGCAGAAGTTTGCGAAGAAACTCCGTTCTGAGGAATTCAAGGTTAGTACTAATAGTCTTATGTAACCTATAATGTTATGCTAATGAGTTATAGATACTAATCATACACATTTTTCACTATGTTAATAACAGGCTAAAAGCGAAGTAGGAATTCAGAACAAGGCGAAAAACATGTACCCCCATAGATTGTCTCGTGGGGGTTACAGGAAACTTGAGAAGAGGATCCTACAGGAAAAACTACAAGAAAAAGGAGATGGTGACATTCCATCTCCACCTTCAAGACATGAGAAATGGAAGAGGGCTCGATTAAGACCTAATGGAGAGTACACCTTTGAGGCTTCAAGAGTAATTGCTGAGAAAATTGTAAGTATATGTTTTGTTTAAATTCGTTTGCTTATGTAAGTTGCTCATGAGTTGTTATTTAAATGCATTTGCTTATGTAATTAAGTTGCTCATGTTGTGTAGGATAACTTGGTTGTGGCGGCCCGTGAAGGTACATTTGTTCCGAAAGCACGACATGACATATTAGTCGAAGCTATCGGAACAACTGAGCATGAATGCCATGTCCGTGGTGTTGGAGATGGTGTCGGCTTGAGGTCATACTTTGGATCTCAAAGAAGAAGCACCGAAACCGCTGAATTTCTTGCTCAACGACAAAAGATTGATAATGTTGAGAAGCAATTGGCGGAGCAAAGGAGGCTGTTTGAGGAGGAGAGGGAAAAAAGGGAGAAAGAAGTGGAAAGGTTACAAGAGATGTATTCGGTATGTGTCGTAAATCGCGCTTATTTTTGTATGATATATATTATATGTTCTAATTGAATATATTGTGCTTATTTTTGTTTTATGTTCTAATTGAATGTTATGATGTAGAGATTAAGTGAAAGCCTCGAACAACGAAGTAATGAAGATCGTCGTTGCGTTGGTGATGATCAAACTCCAAGTAGAAGTGTCATAAATCACGCTTCTACAAAAGGGAGTAATTGTACAGCCCCTCCCCCACCTGTAGATAACCGCAATGGGATATTGGACCCTAGTCCAAATGAAATAACAAGTTTATACTACTCCATTTCAACAACAGACCGTGCGCAACCTCTCCCGCTAGAACATTGCCCAAAATTGGATTTAGTGTATTACACTCCTGAAGATGTGAGGGATTTTCTCGCAGGATATAAGTGGCTTGACCTATCTATTTTGCAAGTTTGGTGCACGTAAGTATATAGTCGAATATACATGTCATTATAGAACATTATAATTTTTTGTATTTTCTCCCTTAATTTATTCATTTTCTTTTACTATTTAGGTACATTCACCGTGTTTGTATAGAGTTAAATAAATCAAGTACTTATGGAATCTTGGAGCCAACTTATATTAGTTGGGCGTATAATGAAAAAAAATCATGGAAAAGTACTTGAAAGAACGGCTAAATGAGGGAGGAAAAGAATGTTACCTTGCACCATTCCTCTGTAGGTAAGTATTGTTGTAATTTATTTATATATTCTATATTTAGTTTTGTTTTAGTAAAAACTAATAATATATATATATATATATATATATATATATATATATATATATATATATATATATATATTCTCGTGTTCATTAAGTGGTCATTGGCAATTGATCGTAATATCGTTTAGGACAAATACGGTGACATTACTGTGTTCCTTGCACGATCCACTCCACAAACCAGTGAAAGATCTTGTATTAACGTAAGTGTCTTTGTTTAATATCATTTTCTTTGGCATTAATTGTAATTAGTTTATCATATAATATGTTTAATTCAATTTTCAATGTGCAGTATTGTGGAGCAAGTTAATATGTTGAGGAATGTTAGAAAAAAGCCCACATACCTTGCTCCTAAAGTAAGTGGCCCGATTACCTGTTTATTTCATTTACATTCATGCATGTGTGGTTGTATTCATGTTTTTATATTCATGTAATTTATAGACGAGGAAACAACGCGGGCACTACGAGTGTGGGTATTTTATCATGAAACACATGTTAAACATCGTCCTTGCCGGCACTGTTGATTCATGGGATACGGTAATATATACCATAAAATGTTTACATATATTAATATATAAGTTGACTATTGAATTATTATCATGCATGATATATCTTCAATTTTTTGCTCTTATGTAGATGTTTAACGACGAAACCCCATTCCCCCTTGAGGACTTTGTGGATCTTCGTAAACGTTGGGCGTATATCCACAATGAGCTTAAGGGTTCTGCTCCTGCTGTATGATATATCAGCAACATTTTTTGATGCACATATTTTTTGCTTTTGATGCACATAATGTGAACAATAGTTTTGGCTTTTGATGCACATAATGAAATCAATAATATTGGCTTTTGATTTAAACAATGTTAGCAGTTTAATTCTCTGATTCATTTAGCTTTTGATGTAAATTTCTTTTGATGTAAATTCTGTGATTCATTTATAAGGATAAAATATAGGAAGAATTATGTTTGATGCACATATTGTGTTTGCATGTAAACAGAAGCTGTTTTGACAGGATAAATTGTGGGAATAATTTGATACGCTGATAAATTTTATATTTAAAACAGTCTGTTTTTGGCAGCGGTTATAAACATATCCGTAGTTGTATGTCAAACGCTAATATAAATAAAAAATGTTGTTGCTGAGAATCGAACCAGATCACAGTTTAGTGTATCACAACGGTTGACTAAACTAACCGTCGTGAAATGGTGCGCGCATACTGGAATACAACAACGTTTCCCAGGATCTTCATTGTACGTACCTCATATACAACAACACTCTACATAACAACGCCTTCGCCCCCGTCATTATATGTCATTTCCAACCGTTGTTAAATGGGTTTTTCGTAGTAGTGTGGCTAGCATGAGTATGATCGATACGGTATTGCGAAGATGCGTGATAATAGTGATGAAGAACGATATTCACATTCATTTGGCAAATTAGTTGAATACATGTAAAAAGGGTTAAGCGTATGTACGTATTCTGATCGATGGCATTTTATATGAAGCAGTCATTTATCTGATTTGGGTGTCATATCTGTTTACTTGTTTATCTTTGATTTGAACCGTTATAGACATATACTCTTCAGATCTGGATCTAAGATGATTATCTGTTTTGTTCTAAACTCTAGAAATAGATTTAGGCTTAACACTTGAATGAGTATCGACTCTTAATGCTATGTGTTGGTTTTTGTTGCGTGAGACATCACCAATGAGGCAATACAGTCGTTCTCTCGACATTGCGTTAGACATAACCTCTGTCGTGGGTGATACATGAGGATATTAGGCGAATGATTGATTTATGTATAATATGATTAGAAGAATGCATGTGCTATCAATTGATGAGATCCAATCCAACAAGGCTCCGTTTATAATTCAGTCTTTATTTTATATTTTTTGTCTTTACATTTTTTGCATTTTACTTTGGTTCATTCTTAAAACCAAAACTTTTGAACCATGAGCTTAGAAACATAGAAACCGTCGAACGTCATTCTTTCCCTCGCACTGATCCCTATGGAGACGACAAAACTGAATTACTTATATATTTTTACCTGCTGCTATTCTAGCTTCAACATATACCTTTTCCAATTTGTCCATGTTATCTGCAAGATACAATCAAAACACGTCTGAAAAAAACTATGGGACTTCATCCTTACCAAATATTTCTCTCTTTACTGCATGACTAACTGCACTCACAATCACATAAGTATCAATTTGCTTTTTCCTCTGCTTAGAGGAAGGCTATTCACAAGGGTCAAACCCTTCTTCATAACCAAGTCCTTGAAACTAAGCACGTACATCCTTCTTCATAACCAACCCTGATATAGTGCTCTAAGGAAGGATGAAAAGAAAACGCTTGCCAATAAGAACACTTATGAATGAAATTAAATGTCAAGGATTGTGAAAAGTTTCTTCGGCACTCAACCACTCCAATATATATGCAAAGACGGGTAAACAAACCAGATCAACAGTGAAAAGGAGTTACAAAATAAGCGGTTGGATTTTCCTTCATTAACATAGACAAACTCGAGTGCACTATAAGCAACGCCATACCCTAACTAGTCATTTCAACCCATGTCTTAAGAAGATGTGACGAAGCGTTTCAATGATGAAAATGCATTTAATGCGGTTGTTTCCCACTACTTTTCCAATTGACTCCAAGCGTTTCACTTCTAATTCGAACCGGACAACATCCTTGGAGGTTGGCCTCACTGCTAAAGGCTTCCCCGACTCCCTAAGCATCTGGCAAGTCTTGGGGAAACTATTTTGGACCGGTCAAAGATGCAAATGGTGAAGAAGCAAATCAACTCAAATTTCACTTGATCAGTCATCTCACAATAAAAGTAAAGTACACTTTCTAATATTCATTTTTCACTATATTCAACTTGAATTTTAAATTGACTAGGACGTTGGAGTACTTATCTTGCAGATTTATATTGCCCCATCATATCAGAGATCAGTACCACCTGTTCATGTAAAACACAGGAGGAATCAGTTTATAAATTTTCTTTCTTTGTGACATAACATAAAGAAACTTAGTGAGAGGAGGAATCCCAATACAAACTTTAATGAAAAGAGTGCTATGATCAGTTCCACGCGGCATATGTAACACGACAACAACTTAACATATCTGTTGGCATCATAACATCATTTACACAAATGAGTAGTAATGTATCAATTTTCAATGTGTCACTATCTTTAATTTATTGAAAGTTGAAAACGCCACATCCATTCACATTAATTTGCTAAATTGTTGCCCATAATGTAAGTGTACCCAAAGCATTAGTGACCCCACCCAATATCAAAAAACCCACATACTTTCACATTAAGAAATAACTTTTTATTCAGTCAAGTTAATGAGTAGAGAGAAAAAGTATAGAACCAAATTTTTTTTCCTTTTCACATTGCATGTTTCTCACTCGTTTTGGTCCATTTCACATTCTTTATGTTTCTTTTATTTAATGTACACAATACTTAGTATAAAAAGAGAATAGTTCTTCACCAATCAAACATTCAAACCTTGTTAAACATGATTCTTCTACGCTTGATGCAGTTCTGTGTCTTCTTGTTCCTTTTCTTAGTTGTAGTAACTTTTTTTCATCAAGTTCAAGCTTCAAATATTGGTTCTTTTAGTAGAAAACAAGTTGAAGTTTATCCTACACCGGTTGATGGCATATGCGCTTCGTCTATTATTGTTCATGGATACAAATGTCAAGAAATTCAGGTAATAGTAAAATTATTGAGACTTTGTTGGACAAGTTGGATATCATGATATGATCCAATTGTGGCGCTTAACAAATTATGTTTGAAACTATAACAAATCTGAAATATTTTTTCCAAAATTATAATGATAAACTTTATTATATCAAATTTAGTATATAAATTTATACATATATTTAATCAAATGTATGTTTCAATCTTTATTTTTAAGGTTGTAACTAAAGATGGATATATTTTAAGCATACAAAGGATTCCAGAAGGTAGGAATGAAGCTAGAAATGAGAGAAGAAAGAAACAGCCTGTGATACTACAACATGGAGTATTAGTGGTAAGTGTAGCAAAATTCATCCGCATCTATTTTTCAACTTCAAATACATTTTTCATTGTCATTAGAATAATATAGTGAATTGTCTTATATTTTATATTTTGATAGCTTTTAGTATTAGAAGAAAAGACCTATCTACTTACCCAAAAATATACAAAAAGTCTCATCACATTTTTATTAAAATTAACTTTATTAATATATTAAAAGTAGTGTGTAGAATAATAATTTAAAATGTAATTATTTATACTAAAGATAATATTTATTTTGAAATAAATTTTATTTGTTAAACTGAAAGTCAGCTTAAAATAGAGAGTATATATATTTTATAGATAGTATAAGTTCCACTCACATATGTTATATATATATATATATATATATATATATATATATATATATAGGGTCATGCTAATACACACCCATGTAGGTGTGTATTAGTAACATACACCTTAGTGTATTTTTGTGTGGAGCCCATCAATTTTAGGTGGGACCCACATTAGACAGATGAAGAAAAAAAATAGAAAGAAAATAGATGTAGTGTATTTTTGTGTGGGGCCCACCAATTTTGAATGTGTGTTAGCATTTCATATATATATATATATATATATATAACAAAAAATAATATATAATTACAAAAAGAGAAAAACCCAACAACATGCACAAAAGATTAAACAACCAAAAATAAGTGTTTGGCGCACCCTAAAAGGATCATAATCCCATAAAAGTATCCACTATATGGAAAAACACACAAGAGAAATATGTTGAAGCTTAAACCACCAGACTCACCATCAATAGACCAAAGGAATTGCTAGCAATACTAGAAACTAATGAACACTTTTAAATAGGGCAAAACTCTTGATCTGCTATTAATTTGAACACATGATATGGATCTTAAGCTAACCAGAGAAAGAGGATGAGTTCATTGATGAACTGTTAAGAAACAAATTACAAGCCCAAAAAATACTCTTATGATCCAAAAAAAAAAGTTTATCATTCCGCACCGACAAGATGGCCAACAACACAACATGTCAAATAATAACAAAACCACCCCTTAACTTAGCCTAGGCTCCTAAAAGATGGAAAAAAATTAAAATTCATGATAAGCTCCTTAGGAATAATCCATTGACCCCTAACCACCTAAAAATCATATACCAAACACTATAAGTTAAGCTACATGTAACAAAAGAATGAGAGGTTAACTCAAGCCCATCTTCACACAAGATACAAAAGATATTCCCCATGTTGACAATGACAGAGATATTCTCCAATTTGACAATGACCTTTCGCTTGAACATGTTTTCTCTATATAGGAACCTATCATATGAAAGCTACCATGAAAAAACATCACCTTAAAGGGAGCCCAACTATCCCAAGTAAAGGGAAAAGACAGGTTCACCCTTGATAAATGGGCCTCAAAGATAAAACAAATGTATGATTAAACTTGATAAGCAGACGTCACTAAGGAAAAACCATATTTAATATGTCTTAAAATCCATCTATCACTCTCTTCTTGAAAATTAAACTCTTGGAGAGATAAGAAATTAGAGACCAAAGGTTTTTCATGGACGAAGAACGATATCCTCCATCTAAGATACCAAGTATTCCTCCCATAGTCCCTCATCTCAATCTCACCCATACATCCTTCTTAAATTGAGATGGTGAAAAGTCTCAGGAATGTAATTTTAAGAGGTATACTTCCTAAACATGAGTCTTCCCAAATATATGTTTGAAGTCTTGTTTTGACCTTCTTAAAAAACTCTTCCTCAAACCAATTTTAAGGAACATCCTTTTTGTCTTCAAGAAGGGACACTCCACTCCACCAAAAAGTATAAGAGAAAAGCGCTAAAGATCTTCTAACGCACAAAGAGGAGACAATGAAGGCACCATGCCTAGAAGAAAGGGTATCATACCAAAGACCAGAAGCACCTAACAAAAGTATCCATCTCAATTTGGCTAAGAGTGGTAAATTAACCAGCCAAATATATCTAACACCTAAATCGACACTCTTCTTAGATTTGCATATATCAGACCACCTAACCAATGTTATAGTGGAATCCCGTTTCACACCTCCTTAGAGGAACCTCCTATGCAATCTAACTAACTTCTTGCAAACTTTCACATGAAACTTTAAAAAACAAAGATGGAAAACATGGATATCATTGAGGATAAAATTTAGGAGAATAATTATTCCCCCTAGGATTACAAACCTATGAATTAGTTAATTCAATCTTATCCTCATCAGGTTAACTAGAGGTTCCAAGGTAGATCCGAACCGAGGGTTGGTTACTATTGGCATCTCGAAGTATCTACAAGGAAAAGCCTCAATCTTTCAATTGAGGGTCTACATTGATCTTAATCAAGATACTTTTATAAAAAATGACCCTAAGACCTGAAACGATCTCAAACCTCTCCTAGTAGCTTTGATCAACCATAAATTATTAATAGAAGGATCAACCAAGATAAAGTTTTCATCGTCATACTAAAGGTGGGAAACCTCCAAATTAGAGGAGACTAATTTAAACCATTTAAAGAGACTAAGCTTAGAAACCCTCTTAATCATCCCACTAAGACCTGCAACCATGATGAGGAAGAGGATGGGATTTATAGAGTCTTCTTGCTTCACATCTCTTTGGATCTTAATCTCTTGAGGTGGGGAGCCATTGACTAACACATCCCGATTAAAAAAAAACACGGGATCAGATCTAGGATCTCCACTTATCATTAAAGTTGAATCTAATAAGCATGTAATCCAATAAGATTTAGTTAACTGACTCGTACACTTTCTCAAAGTCAACTTTAAAGATAAGACAAACATTTTTGGTTAGTTTGGGCGAATCAATCAACTCATTAACAACCAATAATCCATCAACCAACATTCTCCCTTTTAAAAAGACTGATTGGTTTGGAGAGACCAACTTGTCCATCACTGAACCTAGTTTCTTAGCAAAATTTTGGCTACCAACTTATAGATAGATCCTACGAGAAAAATAGGCCAAAAGTCTTCCAATGAAGAGAAGTTCTTAACTTTAGGAATAAGAGGATGCAATTATATATACTCATTAATAAACGATATTGTTAGTATTAATTTTTTTTATCAAGAATCATGACAAAAAGACAAATTAAACAAGTAATTCAAAGTTATTTCCTTTTTATAGTTGAAACTTGTTTAAGTTAAGAAATATATGGTGGGTGTGGTTAAATAAAATACTAGTGAAATATTTATAACTATGAGATGTAACAAAAGAAGAGGGGGTTTTAAAATAAGGTTACCCGTTTTTTCTCAACAATTCTTAACTTGGCAATTTTCTGGAAGTTATGAATATAGTATGTTCTTAAGATAATAAAATGCAGAAAGTTAAAGTTCTGAAAAATAAAGGACACAGAGAAATTATACTAGTTCCTTTTATAATCATGAGTATATTTAATCCCTTCACACCTTGAGGGATTTTCTACTATGTTTAGATCCTTGTACAAGTCTTACATCAATACTTCTTTACAATCTTCTAAAACATACACAAACACTAACCCTATGGTGGGCTTTGAAAGTTATGAACACTTGTAAATGATTTGAATTGTATGAAATTATATGTATGAAAAAGCTGCATTGAAATTCTTAAATATTTGACTTGTAATAGCTTAGCTTGAATGGTTTTGATGCATGATGGTTTAGAAACTTTAGAGATGATCTTTAACATATTTAAATTGTAATGGCTTAGCTTGAATGGTTTTGATGCATGATGGTTTAGAAACTTTAGAGATGAAAATGTAAGAAATATTTTGAGCATATAAAGTGATATAACATGAATTATAATGAACCTTTAAACTTGATCATTTAGCTTGATTCTTAGTTTTATTAGCTTCATCATAGTTCAACAATTGTCCATCAATATTTCTTCTTTGATCACTATTGTATTCATCAATTTTAATCATGATCAAACATCTTGATTTAAGCTTCATAATTGACAAACATTCATCATGTGACTTTTTAATTCTTTTTTCTTTAATAGTCTTCACCAATTTTTATCTTCATCAAAATTAAATTTGATAGAGGATGAATATTTTCTTCACAATATTTATGTAACAATATAATTTTCTTGTACAATGTGAATGCAGGATGGTATGACATGGCTTATGAACTCTCCAGAACAAGATTTGCCTCTAATTTTAGCCGATAATGGTTTTGATGTTTGGATTGCTAATACTAGAGGAACCAAACATAGTCGTCGACATGTCTCATTGGATCCCTCTAACCCGGTTCGATATTTTATGTTTTTTATATGAAAATATTCATTATATTTTCTTTATGCTCATTTTATACATATATATATATATATATATATATATATATATATATATATATATATATATATTACAATGGTTAACAACAAATCACAAATAAAATATTTTTATAGACAAGTAGAGCTGTTGACAGTAGGGGTGACAATGGATAGGGTATAGGTAGGGTACTATAGTACTCGTTCCCATACCCGCAGTTGAAAAAAATCCACGTACCTGAGTCCATACCCGCTTGGGTATCAAAATTGGCACCCGTCCCCGTATCCTATGGGTATATAAGTGCCCGTACCCGTACCCGTTATCCGCATTTCTAATAAAAATAAATATATCATGTATAAAATATCATAATATTTTAAGTTTTTAAAAATATTAAAAAATTTTAAAAAAAATTTATTGTTGAATTATGAAATAAATGATCATGTATATTAAATATGTAGTAGTTTGAAATTGATGTTTTTTTTTTAATTTTATAAATATTTATTTTTATATAATAATATAAATTAAAATATATAAATATATATTGTGCTGGTATGGGGCGGACTGAGTACTAAGGTGTACATCCCCGCACCCATCCCCGCTTATTTAAGTGGGTAATTACCCGAACTCGTATCCGTATCTATTTTTGCGGGTTTTTACCCTACCCGTTGTGGGTAATTTTCTGGGTACCCACTGGGGATAGGCCAAATTGCCATCCCTAGTTGACAGGTATAAGATTTTAAAAAAAGAAAATGTTTTTTTAAAGTAGTGAATATATATATGAATATTTTATAATTAATTGATTTTTTATTAATGAAACATTTATATAATGTTATTGTAGGTCTTTTGGAACTGGTCTTGGGACGAACTTGTTACATATGACTTACCAGCTGTGTTTGATTATGTGTACATTCAAACGGGAGAAAAGATTAATTATGTTGGTCATTCTTTGGTACTATATTATTTACTATTTTTGTTGCATTTTAACTATAAGCCAAACCAAAATATTAGAACTAATATTATTTTCATATTTGGACAAATGTAATTTCAGTGTTATCTATAAAAATGTAAATAAATAACAATTATTATGTTATTTATTTATTTTTAAAAATCAAACACAACTTTGGTTTATAATTTTATTTGTCTAAAATTAAAAGATTGTGTTTGGCAGGGAACTTTAATAGCTTTAGCTTCTTTCTCTGAAAGAAAATTGGTTAACCAGTTGAAATCAGCAGCTTTATTGAGCCCTATTGCTTATTTGAGTCACATGAACACTGCACTTGGTGTAATTGCGGCCAAATCTTTTGTTGGTGAGGTACATAACAAACTACTCCTAATATTTCATATTTTGTTGAACACATATCTGAGTACCTCAGTGTTTCATATTTTGTCGGTGTTTCATATTTGTTGGTGAGGTACTTATTATTACTCTTTATTCATATATTTTACATTTATGAAACACCCACAAATATGAAACATTCAGATTTGAAGTCTCATGATTACATAGTGTTATACAATGTAATAGAAGTCTTTGATTCATATACTTTCTTGTTCTTTGTCAAACAGATAACTACACTAATTGGTATAGCAGAATTTAATCCAAAAGGGTAAGAATATAGAACATATTTTGTAACATAATAACATAAGAAGTTTTCTCTTAAAATTTAAAATATTTATTATTAATATATTTATATACTATTTCCATTATTTAATGCATTTTTTAAACTTGCATGAATAGATTACGTGTTGAAGCCTTTCTCAAGCCTCTTTGTGATTACCCTGGAATAGACTGCTACGACTTAATGACTGAATTAACAGGTTTAATTCTTTAATCAAACTTATTAATAATTTGATTTTGATATAATGAGTTTTATGACTTTATGTTATAAAAATATTCAATTTAGGTAAAAATTGTTGTCTCAATTCTTCAACTGTTGATCGATTCTTGATGAATGAACCTCAATCAACATCAACAAAGAACATGGTACACTTGGCTCAAAGTAAGATTTTCTCATCTACATGTTTAACTCATTTGAATATTTATATAACTAACAAATTAAAGATGTTTTTGTTGTGATATTATTTGAACTATATGCAGCTGTTAGACATGGAGTTCTAGCAAAGTTCAATTATGTAAGACCAGATTATAACATTTTGCACTATGGACAAGTAGTCCCACCAATATATAACCTATCAAATATTCCACATGATCTTCCTCTCTTCATTAGCTATGGAGGACAAGATGCACTTTCTGATGTTCGCGATGTTGAGAATTTACTTGATCAGCTTAAGTTTCATGATGTCGATAAAAGAAGTGTTCAATTTGTGAAAGAATATGCTCATGCTGATTACATTATGGGGTTCAATGCTAAGGACATAGTGTATAATTCTGTTATTTCATTTTTCAATTCTCAAGGTAATACTTGATAATGTTGTAAGAAACAAATTAAATGATATGCACTAGGTTGTCACTGGGATCAATATTTAAAAATATTTATCTTAGAAATTATAGTAAAATAGCAACTTATGTTACCATTGATAATCTTTAAAATTTTATCCTAATTTGCACTAAAGGTACCAGTATCCAACTTAGATTTATGGGTACCTAAGAATTTACCTAAAATTAATTCTTTAAAACATTTCAATTACAATTGAACTCTAAGTTAGTGTTTTTCCTTTAAACCAATTTAAAATGACCAATGTGCACTACTTCACATTTCCTATTTCTATTGATTAAAACAAAAACACTAACAATAAGAAACTGAACATCTCTGTAAATTTTTTGAATGATTCATTTCTTATTTTTTTTTCTTTTTTATGTGAGCATATGGCAACTTAGAATCTCTCTCTCTCTCTCTCTCTCTCTCTCTCTCTCTCTCTCTCTCTCTCTCTCTCTCTCTCTCTCTCTCTCTCTCTCTCTCTCTCTCTCTCTCCTCTCTCTCCTCTCTCTCTCTCTCCTCTCTCCTCTCTCTCTCTCTCTCTCTCTCTCTCTCTCTCTCTCTCTCTCTCTCTCTCTCCATCTCCTCTCTCTCTCTCTCTCTCTCTCTCTCATTTTTCATTTGCAAATTGTTGAATCCTTCAATTGTGCGATCAATGCGTTTGGTTAAGCCTTTTGATAACTTACATTGCATATATCCTGCATATCAAACATACATTGCATACATCATGCATATCAAACATCTCCCTTACAACTAGTCTATTCTCACAACAGAATATTCTATTCAATCCTCAGCAGATGAGTCTACAAAAACCTACCATTCCATATCCCTACTAATACACATTACATCCACTATATTTCTAGAGTGTAAATTTTTTTTGGGATATTTTGGTATTTAATCATCTTCTATCACGAATTCCTGAAAGTCGTTGCTATTTCATACCTTCAAGTCCAAGAAGATAAAATAGGGGCAACTCATACCCCAAAATTTACTCTACATTTTCCACTTTTCATCTAACTTTGGATTTTTAATTCATCTGCATACATACATGCCAAATTCATGCATATCATCCATTTGCATTAACATTCTCAAAACACAAGTATCATGGATTAAAAGTTGTATTACTTATAGCTAATAAGAAACTAAGGTTTTGCCTAAGAATCAAGTCTAAGGATCTAAGGATCTTTGGTGGTACATTCCAGCTGGAGAGCCTATCTTATGAACAATTTTCTATAAAAACAAAATCTAATTTACTGACTTTTGGCCCTCGTGGTTCTTGTGCATTGCACTTTGGTGTGGATTTTAATCAGGATTTGCAAAAGATCACTCTGGTCAATTATGAAGGTGTGCATTTGATTTATTGGACTCTTGATGGGCTTTCCTCCATATGTTAGTCCATTAAGTGTTTGATTTGGATTTAAGCCAATGCATTAACGAAATTTAAAGTCATGTTCGAAGTCAAAGATCAAGTTTTATTCACAGAGGATCAACACAAGGTCAAGTTACAAATCACTGAGAACAAATCACATAAATTCATTTGCAAAGTCACTAGAATTTAGCATTTTAAACATCTATTACAAGCCATTACAGAGATACACAAATCAAAACCTACAAGAAAACATTACAACTTTGACCTACAGTTGACTTTTGGTCAACCAGATAACCAAAGTCAACTCTACTAGTCCTAATCCCTGTTACAACATTTTCTTCATTTCCAAGCTATCCATAGCCTTGTTCTTCATAACTCTTGATTTTCTTGCCAAAAGTTCCAAGCCTTGATTAATCCATATGAAACCATGTCGAGCATGCTTCCATCCTACAATTCAAAAACGACACCACATTTAGCATACCATTCACGTCAAGCCAATTTTAAAACAGTTCTAGCATGTCAAACCAATTCACAAACTAATCCATTGCACATTTACACCACACAAATCAAAGGATTAATTGTCTTGCTTTTTTACATCAGCATACACTCAGCAAGCAAAATAATGCATAGTCCAATTCAACATCATCTATTGCATCCTAATATATGTCCTTATATCCCTAATCGAACCAGTTCAACCATGACAATCAAACAATCATAAGCATACCTATTTCAAATACCCACACACATTTAAATCCTAGCAAAACACAAGTGATTCCAAGCCAAGCATAGTTCTAGCATTGATAGTAAGCTACTAACAGCTCAGTTTTAACAAGCAACATCATACATTAACAGCAAACAATTAACCTTATATTTCATAACATTCCTAACAGAATTAACAGCAAGTCATAACTAATCCAACAGCACCAATTCAGTTTCATCTCATTTTAACTGGTTTACCAAATTCACTCCATTAACACTCTAACTAACTGGAAATCGGATTTCAACAACAACTAACTTTAACAGTTCTAACAGTTAACATATTGCAACTAACTCACCTTCGAAAACTAATTGCACTAAGTAATCCACAGTAGCAGTTCCCAATTAACATAACATGAACCAATTTCATCATTCACAAACCAACTTAACTAACCTCTTTTTTAAACTCATAACTATTAACTAACATAATTATTTGAAGCATTACATGACTAACTTCATTCAGATTACATAACTAACAGTCATAAACTAATTGAATTAACAAAAATTAACACTAATTCTAATTCATGCTAGCAACTAACAGAATGAGTTTCTAATTCATAACAGAGCTATTCACAATTCCAGCTCAACATTCATACTAATAGTTAACAAATTCACATTGCATCATTAACAAATCTAACTGTTTTCATCTAACAGAATTGCATAATTAACCCTAATTGAACCCTAACTATTTTTAACAGATATAACTAACACTAACTGAAAGTTTAACAGTGTGATAAATTGCAACCGAATTTGCACTAAAGAGGATTAATAGAGTTGAACTCTGTTAACTTTCATATCACTATAAAATCAACCAGCCAATCAGAATTTCACACCACCAATCATTTTACAAATCACTTTTCAATCATTAGAAACAAACTCTCTCACAATTCTCTCTCTCATTCTCCCAAATTCTCTCACCTTTCTCTTTCAATCTCACACATCACTCTCTGTTCATCTCAATTTCAAGCAACGACACAACAACAACGCGTCCTACAGGCTACGGAAGTGTAGACGAAGAAGAGTAAAGAAGTGAAGAAGAAGAAAAGAGAATTAAAGGTTTAGTAGCATAACTCAAGCATCTTCAGCTTCATCTGTGTCTTGCCTCGAATCCAGCACATACCAAGACACATCGCCGTCTGGTAGGTTAGTGAAATTGCGCTTTTCTCACTAGTTTCTCTTTACCACGATGTAGCTTGTTGTGTAGGGAGCCGAACCCCTATGGTTTGGGCTCCAAATCGCTATTCATTGGCATTTAATTCCAAAAAGAGTAGTTCATATCAAATTTGAATCGGTTTGGATGGTTAATGGAGAATCAGAGAAAAATAGTTGGATATTGATATAGAGGAGAGCGAGGCGAGTAGTTTGGTATGTGATTTGAGAGGTTTGGCCCTCCGCCGCCGCCGGTGGCGAATTCTGGTGCGGCGGAGAAGTTTGTTTTCCAGCCATGCGTTTTGAGAACAAAGGAAATGTGAACTTAGTTTTCTGAACGTGTGAAATGAAAGAATGCATGCTCGACCCCTCTCCTTACCTTGGTTGAGTCTCTGGCCCAACCACTTTTACTCTTTACACCTTACATTCTTCGTTGAACATCCACGTTGGTTGAACTTTACCATCACCTTGGGCTTCAAGCCCAAGAAACTTACCCTCTACGGCTCGTGCGAAAATTTTACCTCACACCCCTACTTTTATGCTTATACCCCTACATTTTCTAAAAAATATCAATATTACCTTTTTATAATTTTAATTAATTTATAATTTTATTTTTTAGATATTTTTTAAATTTTATTTTGCATACCAAAAGATTTTGCAAAAGAGTTTTGGTAATTTTAGTGTACTGGAAGACTTTACAAAAGAGTTCAGATAGTTAATTTTTTTACTTTTTTTTTGCGTACTGGAAGACTTAACAAAAGAGTTCCGGTAGTTAATTTGTGTACCGGAAAACTTTGAAAAAGAGTTCAGGTAGTAATTTTCTAAAACTTTTTTTTACTCTTATTTTGTGTACCGGAAGACTTTGCAAAAGAGTTCCGGTATTCAACTTTTTTTGTACCAGAAGACTTTACAAAAGAGTTCCGGTAGTCATTTTTTAAACTTTTTTTATGTATCGAATGACTTTTCAAAAGAGTTCCGGTAATCAATTTTTGTGTATCGAAAGACTTTTCAAAAGAGTTCCGGTAATCAATTTTTGTTCACCAGAAGACTTTACAAAAGAGTTTCGATAGTCATTTAAATTTTTTTTTTTGTGTATCGGAAGACTTTGCAAAAGAGTCCCGGTAGTTAAATTTTGTGTACCGGAAGACTTTACAAAAGAGTTTCGATAATCATTTTTAAATTTTTTTTTTCTTTTATTTTGTGTACCAGAACTCTTTTGCAAAGTCTTCCAGTACGTAAAATAAAATTTAAAAATTATTTTAAAAATAAAATAATAAATTAGTTAAAAATATATAACAATAAAATTGGTATTTTTTATAAAATATAGCGGTATATGAATAAATGTAGCTGTATGAGGTAAAATTTTCTCAACGTGCGTACCACTCTGCTGAAGCAAATTCTTGACATTGGGCTCGGCGAACATTCAGGCCCAACGAATTCCTCAATACACGTCTGTTTGCTGCGCAGGCACTCCCTTTAGTTCTCTAATTTTTTTTTCATTTTTTCTTTATTTTCTTCATTTAAATGTTTTCCTTCATTTTTAATCTCATTTTAGATGCTTTTTCATGCATTTTGTTAACATAAATACTTAGAAATAAATAATTTTATTTGATTCATATCTTAAAAATAATCAAATTAGTAGCATTAGTTAGAAATTAACCATTAATTTTTTAGGATACCCTTCTATAATTTTTTAGATAATAATCTTAGAAATATACATTTCATTTATTTCAATTTGATATAGTTGTATTGTGTACTAATTTCTTTAGTATTTTACACGCATTTTTTTGTGTTATTTTTGCTATGTATGGTTGTATGGTTCATTTTCTTATTTTGGATGGTGTATGGTTGTATGAATTTAATTATTGTATGGTTTGCGATCCATCCACCCATGTGGGTAAAATGTTCCCAATATCTCAATGAAAGTGTATTGATTTATAATGCATCCCCTCAGTGTGGGTAAAATGTCCCTCAATCCCATGATCATGTAATAGCGTAGGATTTACCTTTTTTTTTTACCGTTTTCCTTTGCATGTTAATAAACAAGATAAAACCAAAACGATAAAAATAACTCTTTTCAAAAGAAAAAAAATAAACTTGATCCAACGTCAAGAGTTTTTTCTAATCAAATAATTAATAAGTCCTTTTCCCCATAGACATTGCAGACAGACAGGACATCAAGGCTTAGACCATTGTAGGATTCATCCTTTTCTTTTCCTTATCCATTTAAGACTAAAATCTCTTTTTGTAAATAAATTTTAAAACACTCAAAAATATGATTGGAATTGTGCGCCACGAGCCTTAAGTAGTAGAGAAGGAATGAGAGTGGAGCTTTCCTACCCTTATTCTGAATATTTCGGACACAAGACACTTGACCCGATTGTTCAAAGTATTCGTCTCCACTCATAGACTTTAGTGCAATTCAAATGAAAACAATCTTTTTCAAAACTAAAATCAATCTCAAATCATCAAATATATTTTTCACCTTAGGGGATCTCAAAAACCTTTTCACAAAGGACATGTTATTTCCGTTCTACTGTAATACAAACAACGCTGAAGTCTCCCTTGCGCGAGCATACAAGCAACGTTTAACTATTAGAACGCGAACATTAACACTGTTCAATAAAAACAACCAATAAATCTGTATTTTTTACTCCAAACTACGGATCTCTAATTTCCTTATTGCACTATAAGGATACGTAGGCACGAGGGCCACACTCCTTGACAAGCACATTAATTATAACTGTTAGAACAAGGTTTGGTTCTGCAATAATACCTCTGAGTTTTGATGATAACAAGCAAGTATGTTTGTATGAACAATTTTGGTATTCTAATGTTTGTTATTTTTTAGAATTTAACAAACAGGTTCTGCTTCTGATAAATAATGTGGCTAAGTTATTAGAAGAGAATTGTTCCGCTTCTGCGCTACGAATTGTTCTGCTGAACAGTAGCATGTGCTTCTGAAGACTCTGAAGTTGCATGACTCTGATACAATGACTTAAGAAAACAAGTTCTGAAGATCTGAAGTCAGAAGTTCTAATGGACAAGTCCAGATGCTGAAGACTTAAGAAAACAAGTTCTGAAGATCTGAAGACAGAAGTTCTGATGAACAGTCCAGATGCTGGAGACTTATGATTGTGAAGACAACGGGTTCCGAAGACCAAGTGATGAAGACTCTGAAGATGTAGCTCTGCAGACTCTGAAGACTTGAAGCTCTTAAGACCCAAGTTACGTTTTCCCTTCTTCTAACTCATGCTCTCAGAAGCCTCTGAAGTATGGAAGTTGAGAAGACCAAGCAACATGGTACAACAATACAACAGTACAAGAACACACTGCTCCACTATGGATAGGGCGGACGCAAATGTACTATTTATCTCCCACGATCCTTCAAGCCGCCATAATTCTGAAATGTCAGAAATATCCTTCAACGGTCATATTATACATGGCTATATAAAGGCGTGAAGACTTCAAGAATGGTTACCGCAATTTTCATTGTTCATACGCTATATTGTTAATATCATTCTTAAGTCAATATTGTTCTTAAAATCTGTTTACTCATCAGCTTGTGTAGAAGCATCATTATTGTAAACAAACCTTTGTAACAAAAAGTTGTTTGTGTTCCCTAAAGGACCGGGTAGGTCAGAATTCTTTAGGAAGACTAAGACAGTGTGTTTTAGTGTTGTTAGTCACTTGCAGTTGGCTTGTGCGTTGTATTCCTTAAAGGACCAGTTAGGTCAGAATTCTTAAGAAGTCTAGGACTAGTGTGTCTTAGAGGTTGTTGTTAGTCACCAGCAGTTTGCTAGTGCAGTTGTAATCAGTTTAGTTATAGTGGATTAAGTCCTCGTTTGAGAGAGGCAAAATCACCTTGGCGGGTGGACTAGACTAGCTTGAGGATTTCTCAAGTGAACTAGTATAAACATACTGTGTTCTTTCTTTTTAGTTTTTCTTGCTTTATTATCAAGAAGTGAAGTCTGTTTGTAAAGGGGATTGTTTTTAGAAAATAGCTTTCATTTTAAAAACCCAATTCAAACCCCCCATTTCTTGTGTTTTTCACACCTTCAATTGGCATCAGAACTCCGGTTCTGAGTAGATAAAAAGGTTGAATTTTTATCAAGCACCTAACAATGTTCAGTACCGATCCAAAGTGTGAAAAACAATGGCTGCCCCAGCTAGTACTTCTCATGTCACTTCTGATAATAATGAAAGAGACTCATATAGTGCAAAACCTCCTATCTTTGATGGCGAGAAATTTGACTATTAGAAAGACATAATCGAAAGTTACTTTCTGGGATTTGATTTGGATCTATGGGATTTGGTAGTTGATGGCTACAAACATCCAGTAGATGCTGAAGGCAAAAATATTGCCAGAAGCTCATTTACAGAGGCTCAAAAGAAAACCTACAAGAATCATCACAGAGCGAGAACGATTTTGCTAAATGCTATTTCATACACAGAGTATGAAAAGATTACAAATAGAGAGACTGCAAAATCTATCTTTGACTCTCTTCAGATGACTCATGAAGGCAACGCTCAAGTCAAGGAGACAAAATCTCCGGCTCTAATCCAGAAGTATGAGGCCTTCAGAATGGAAGACGACGAATCTGTGGAAGCTATATTTTCAAGATTCCAGATTCTTGTTGCAGGACTCAGAGTTCTGGACAAAGGTTATTCTATTGGTGATCATGTCAAGAAGATTATCAGGAGTCTTCTTGTAAAATGGAGACCAATGGTAACTGCTTTGAAAATGGCAAAAGATTTGAACAACACAAGTCTTGAGGAACTGATTAGTTCTTTAAGAAGTCATGAAATAGAACTTCAAGAAGATGAACCTCATAAAAGAGGTAATTCTGTTGCTCTGAAGTCTAAGTCTGAAAAGACAAAGGCTTACCAAACAGAGGAGAACTCAGAAGAATCAAAAGAAGATTCAGACGAAGATGATCTGTCTCTCATATCAAGAAAGATAAACCAACTGTGGAAACACAGAAAGAACAAGTTCAGAAGAAAAGGTAGATCTGAATCTACATCTGGTCAAAGGAAAGCTTCTGAAAAAGAAGCTACTTGTTACGAATGCAAGGAGCATGGACATTATAGGAACGAGTGTCCAAAGCTCAAGAAAGATAGAAAACCTAAGAAGGTTTTCAAAGCCAAAAAGGGTCTTATGGAAACTTGGGACGATTCAGAGTAAAAAAAAGAAGATTCTGAAGAAGAACATGCCAACGTGGCACTTATGGCAAAGACCAGCATGAGTGAAGCCTTATCAGAGGATCAACTGACACTTGATGAAGAGTCAGACTCTGATGACGACAAAGAGGTACTTTCTTCCTTATCTCGTTCTGAACTTGAATTAGGTTTATCAGAACTTATGAAAAGGTATCAACTTCTTATAAGTAAACACAAAACTCTGAAAAAGACTTTTGTGGTTGCTTCTGAGAACTCTACTAAGAGCGAACCAAATACTTCTGATTTAAATGAAAAAAA
Source organism: Lathyrus tuberosus (assembly GCA_022829125.1). Classification (NCBI taxonomy): domain Eukaryota; kingdom Viridiplantae; phylum Streptophyta; class Magnoliopsida; order Fabales; family Fabaceae; genus Lathyrus; species Lathyrus tuberosus. The sequence continues at coordinate 15,757,104 of JALAZF010000062.1, read as the reverse complement.
ATCCTTAGAAAAGTATAATGTTGCGCTAAAAAGTAAAGTTTCTAAACTAGAAGAAGAAATTATTTCTAACATATCTGTTACTGATGAAGTAATCAGATATGATAGAGCTTTTCAGCACTTCCTTGCTAAAAGCATAGATAGAAGCAAGATGGCTTCATGATCTATGGAGTTAGCAGAAACGGAAGTAGAGGTCTAGGATATTCAGGACCATCAAAACCAATTGATGAGACTCTGAGTATTAAACTAAAACCTCTGTATGAACATTTTGTGCCTGCTGGCACCAAACTGAAATGTTCTAAACTAGAAGGTTATGAGTCTGTTGCACCACAATCACAGACACAGAAGAAAACTTCTAAGTCTAAATATCATGCACAAATTTCACTTAATTATCCCGTTGCACAGAAATCCAAAGGTGTCAGAACCTCTAGAAAGACTAACAAGAAAGGACCCAGAAAATAGGTACCTAAGAGTGAGATAATCTATGTTTCAGACATCCTTGATGGCGCCACTGAAACACCAGTCATGGTACCTAGACAGTGGATGCTCGCGACACATGATGGGAGAAAGGTGTATGTTCCAAGATTTGGAACTTAAGTCTGGAGGCGTCGTTGGTTTCGGAGGAAACCAGAAGGGAAAGACCATTGGCTCTGGAACTGTTGGTAATGGTAAACTTCCTTCCATCAACAACGTTCTTTTAGTTTAGGGTCTAATGCATAACTTATTGTTAATTAGTTAACTTAGTGACAATGGTTATGATGTTATATTTAATCAAACGTCCTGTAAGGCTGTTAGTCAGAAGGATGGGTCAGTTTTGTTCAATGGTAAGAGGAAAAACAATACTTACAAAATCCGACTATCAGATTTAAAAAATCAGAATGTAAAATGTCTTCTGTCCGTTAATGAAGAGCAATGGGTTTGGCACAGACGTCTGGGTCATGTTAGCTTGAGAAGAATTTCTCAACTGAACAAGCTAGGACTTGTTAGGGGCTTACCCAATTTGAAGTATTCTTCAGATGCTCTTTGTGAAGCATGTCAGAAAGGCAAGTTTTCAAAAACTTCCTTTAAAGCAAAAACGATTGTTTATACCTCTAAACCATTAGAACTTCTTCACATTGACTTATTTGGACCAATGAAAACTGCTTCAGTCAATGGAAAGAAATATGGACTATTCATCGTTGATGATTACAGTCGTTGGACATGGGTAAAATTCTTAAGACACAAGGATGAGTCACATTCTGTGTTTGCTTCCTTCTGCACCTAAGTGCAAAATGAAAAGAATTGCAAAATTGTCAGAGTCAGAAGTGATCATGGTGGAGAATTTGAAAATAAAGATTTTGAAAAACTTTTTGATTCTTATGGCATATCCCGTGATTTCTCTTGTCCTAGAACTCCACAATAGAATGGGGTTGTAGAAAGAAAGAATATGACATTGCAAGAAATGGCTCGCACCATGATCCAAGAAACTGACATGGCTAAGCACTTTTGGGCAGAAGCAATTAACACAACATGTTATATTCAAAATAGAATCTCAATAAGACCTATTTTGGGTAAGACTCCTTATGAATTATGGAAGAATAGAAAGCCCAACATTTATTACTTTCATCCTTTTGGATGTGTATGTTTTATGTTGAACACTAAAGAGAATCTGGGCAAGTTTGATTCCAAAGCACAGAAGTGTCTGTTGTTAGGATATTCTGAACGCTCAAAAGTCTACAGAGTCTATAACACAGAATCAAGAATTGTGGAAGAATCAATTCATGTTAGATTCGATGATAAGCTTGACTCTGAAAAGTCAAAGCTAGTTGAAAAGTTTGCAGATTTGGAGTTTAGTTTTTCAGAACCTAAGAAAAAGGCAGAAGAACCCAAAGATTCATAAGCTCCTACTTCAGATATTTTTATTTCTCCCACTGGTCCTCCACAACAAAAGAAAAGCAGAGTTGCAACTTCACACCCTGAAGAATTGATTCTGGGAAATAAGGACACTCATATCAAAACCAGATCAACCTTTAAACCTTCTGAAGAAACACTTCTGAGTTTGGGGTCTTTGATCGAGCCAACATCTATTGATGAAGCTCTACTGGACAAAGACTGGATTCTGGCGATGGAAGAAGAACTTAACCAGTTTTCAAAGAATGATGTTTGGGATCTTGTTCAGAAGCCTAAAGTTGTCCATGTTATTAGAACTAAATGGGTATTCAGAAACAAGCTCAATGAGAAGGGTGAGGTTGTCAGAAACAAGGCACGCCTGGTTGCACAAGGTTATAGTCAACAAAAAGGAATAGACTATACAGAAACCTTTGCTCCAGTCGCCAGGTTAGAAGCCATACGTCTATTAATTTCCTTTTCTGTAAATCATAACATCATATTATATTAGATGGATGTTAAGAGTGCATTTTTGAATGGCTATATTATAGAAGAAGTTTATGTCAAACAACCTCCTGGATTTGAAAATTCTGAAAAATTAGATTTTGTTTTTAAACTTAAAAAATCTCTCTATGGTTTGAAACAAGCTCCCAGAGCTTGGCATGATAGATTGAGTAGTTTTCTGTTAGAAAATAACTTCACCAGAGGCAAGGTTGACACCACTCTCTTCTGTAAAATGTTCAAAAATGATATACTTATAGTTCAGATTTACGTTGATGATATTATTTTTGGTTCTGCTAATCCCTCTCTTTGTGAAGAGTTTTCTAAGCTAATGCAGGCAGAATTTGAAATGAGTCTGATGGGTGAATTGAAGTTCTTTTTGGGAATTCAAATTGACCAAAGATCAGAGGCTACTTACATACATCAAAGTAAGTATACCAAAGAACTTCTGAAGAAATTCAACATGATGGATTGTACACCAGCTAAGACTCCAATGCATCCAACATGTATTCTGGAAAAGGAAGAGGTAAGTGAAAAGCTTTGTCATAAGCTCTATCGTGGTATGATAGGCTCTCTTCTGTACTTAACTGCTTCTAGACCTGATATTCTGTTTAGTGTTCATTTGTGTGCTAGATTTCAATCAGATCTTAGAGAATCTCATCTAAGTGCTGTTAAAAGAATTCTAAGGTATCTGAAAGGAACTATTAACCTTGGCTTGATGTATGAGAAAACATCAGAGTACTCTCTTTCTGGTTATTGTGATGCAGATTACGCAGGAGACAGATTGGAAAGAAAAAGCACCTCTGGAAACTGTCAGTTTCTCAGGAATAATCTAATCTCATGGTCAAGCAAGAGGCAATCAACAATTTCTCTCTCTCAACCGCAGAAGCAGAGTATATATCAACGTCTCTATGCAGTACGCAGATGCTGTGGATGAAGAACCAGCTAGAAGATTATCAGATACATGAGAGTAACATTCCTATCTTTTGTGATAATACTGCTGCTATCTGTTTAAGTAAGAATCCAATCTTACACTCTAGGGCTAAGCACATAGAAATTAAACACCATTTTATTAGAGACTATGTTTAGAAGGGAATTTTATGTTTAAAATTCATAGATACAGACCATCAATGGGCTGATATTTTTACAAAACCCTTGGCTGAAGATAGATTCTTATTTATTCTGAAGCATCTGAAAATGGACTATTGTCCAGAGTAAGATTTCATCAGAATCAGATGTGTTTAGTCAGAGTCTAAGCTCAGAAGCATTTGTTTTAACCTCAGTTATCAGAAGATGCTTTGTTAGAAGTGTCTCTGATCAGATGGAAACCTTTTCGTTTTCCAGACTCTGAGGATGTCAAAACGTGTCACTTAATTAAAGGGTGATTAACGTGTGAGCAGTACTTTTCTTGGAATTTGTTAAATCATGATTACGTTCATTTATTAATCCTCATTATTACGTTTAATTCTTCCCGACCACTCAATTTCACTCCACTCACATATTATATACTCGCTCATACCATTTCATCATACACTTCTTTCTTAGAAACCCTAAAACCCTTTCAGTTCTCTGCAACACCATTATCTTCATCAATGGTGGAATCATCTCAAACTATCTCCAAATCTAAGTTACTTGAATATCAGTGTACTATTCCTGAAAAATGTCCTATCTCTCTCGACACACCTGTAGATGAACTTCGAGTTCTTAGTGAATCCATGGTTTACTTCAAAAACCTCAGGGATAATGGATGTGATCTTACTCATACTCTCAATTCTCAAGGATGGAATGGGTACTTCAACAGATTGCAGGGATCCTCACTTCTAAACTTGGTCAAAGATTTCTGGATTCATGCAATCACTAGTAGATGTAACGCCCCGTTTTGTCCGATTTATTTAATCGAGTCGATTTAATTATTTTTGTTTTTATATTATTTTATTCTTGACTTTTGTTTGGCAATATATTATTTTTCATCGTTATTGTGTTTTATCGCATTTTGAGAGCGTTTGCGAGATATTTGAGCTGAGGGGTATTTTGGTCTTTTTGCTTGGTTATTTTTCATAAAATAGAAAATAGAGAGAAAAAGAGAGAAAATAGAAAGAAGGAAAAAGAGAAGAGAGAAAGGAAGAGAAGGGAAAAGGAGAGGAGAAGAGGAAAATCGACATAGCTCCGTTTCAATCGCGATTAATCGGGTAAGGGTGAGAAGTTTCGATTATATCTTGCTTGTGCATGTATATATGCTATTTGTTGTAATTGTTTTGGTTGTTTCACAACTTTTTCTCATTGATAAATTGATGAATAATTGATAAAAATCGATATTTTCACGGTCAGAACTCGATATAAACTGCGTAGAATACTTGTTGTTAGGATTGGAACATGTTTTGGTTGATATATTGTGATTTGGAAGTGTTTAGATAAGATTTGGAGAGGTTTTAGGGTGAAATTCGTAACAGGAATTATGCAGGAAAAATTCTGGGTTGCGCTGCCCATACGCGTATCAGGCTTGGCATTACGCGTATTGGTTTGGGCAATACGCGTAGGGTAAGGGGAAAATGAGGGCAATACGCGTATGGAACACATTTTTCTCGGCCTTCTGCTGTTTTGTGTAAGGGTACGCGTAGGTGGCAGGACATTACGCGTAACAAGTGAGGCATTACGCGTATGGAGTTTTTAGTGGAATTTTGGGGAGAAATCAGTCTCTGCCCATACGCGGAGCACTTTGGGCAATACGTGTATGGAATGGGCGAGCGAGCTGGGCAGTACGCGTATGGCACAAGGCAATACGCGTATGACCAGAGAGGGTGTAGAATGGTTCCCGATTTTGCGTCCGATGCCGTAACTTTTGATCCGTAACTCGGATCGAGGCGTTCTTGGTACCGTTAGGAAGCTATTGAGATGTTCTTTCTTATTAAAATGGTTTTGAGATTGTTGGCCGATTTAATTATGTCGGGAATTTGGAAATGTGTCATTTTGTCGACTTTTACCGTTTTAATGATGTGTATTTGATGTGTTATCATGCAATATGCTTTTGATATATATCGTATGACTTGTGTGATGTTATATGATGTGAATGCATGTGATGAAATGTTGTGATGATGGTTTGTGGCCTAAGGGCAAGAAAATGCATTGTGTGGTGTTTGATTGTATATGCATGATTATGGATGTGTATATGTATGCATTTGATTGTCATGAGTCATTGTATGCCATGCATCATGATATGCATCTTGTGATGTCGTGTGCCCTAGTGGGTGTGAACGACGAAATGGTTCCCGAGGGAATCCGCTATAACATCGTGTGCCTTATACAAAGAGGACCTAAAGTGATGATTATAGACGATCGTGTGCCTTATACAAAGAGGACCTAAAGCGATCGGATCGTGTGGCTTATACAAAGAGGACCTAAAGCGATCAGATCGTGTGCCTTATACAAAGAGGACCTAAAGCGTTCCATAAACGTCGCGAGCCTTATACCAAAAGGACCTAAAGCGACGGGGAACATCGTTTGCCCGACTGGGAGTTACACTAAGTAACAAGCGATGATTCCAATAGTTCCTGAGTGAAATAATGATGAGAATGATGGATGGAATGGTACCACATTTGCATAGAGTCGTTGTGTCGGTCTCTTTGCATTTGCATGAATCATGAATGGATTGATTATGTGTGGAAAATCATGAATGGATTGATTATGTGTGGAAAATCATGAATTGATTGAGTATGTGTTGAGATTTATGTTTGAATTGGTGATTTGATGTGCATACGTGATAAATGCATTGGTTGTGGATAATATGTTTTATGCATAGACATATGTTATGTGATGTGGTGGGGTGCTCCATATGTTATGACTTTGGTGTGCCTTATGTGTGAATATGTGATTATGTTGGTGTAATTGATATATGCTATGATGTTGGATTATCAGAAATATGTTATGTATCTGTGGCACGCTATAAGTATTAGTATGTGATGCTTGTGGTGAGAATAACTATGCATGTGAATTTTTATGTGTTTTTGCATATTATTATGCAATCTTGATTTAGTTGTTATTTCTCACCCTTCTGCTGTGGTTTGTTGCTCTATGAGGCAATTGCAGATCTGTGTCTTGGAGGCTTTTGTGAAGATTAGTTCTCCATCCTTTTGTCGGTCTGTCTGCTCTGATACGTAACACGGGAGTCGGGGGAACGCTTTTGTTATATATGTATACAATTGTAGGATCTATTTTGTATTACATTTGTATGAATATTTTGATGTTATAAATGATTTATTTTGTAAAACAAGTCAGTTATGGATCTTTCCGCTTTATTCCATAATTGAACTTTGCTTTTGTATGGAAAAAGTTTCCCTTTGCGGTTATTCCATTTTGTGTTATGTATCAAAATTTATGAGCAGGGATTGTGTTTTCTTTCTATTGATGTGGCATCCTTGTTTTTGTCGGAAAAATAAATTTTTACTTACTCTGATTTAATTATGTATTATTTATTCGCGATGGGAATTGGGGTGTTACAATAGTGGAATCAGAGCAGGTCGGTCCGTCCGGCCAAGTTGTTGAGTCAGTTGGTGTGACAGTTGAATACTGTCGATGTTGTTTGTTCCTTAGTATGTGATATGTGTGTGAAGCACTGTCAGTGCTTTCTGGTTTTCTAATCTTTTGTCTTCAGGTTTGAGAATGAGATAAGTGGGGGAGAAGCTTGTGCTTCTCCATGTTGCTTCAGGTGTGGAGCGTTGGCTCAGTGTGTTGTAAATTGCAAGAGTGTAAGTGTTGTTTGGACAGTGTTGTTCCCGATTCCGGAGGGAATGCGGAGGTAAGGTTTGTGTCAACTAAGGATTTGTGCCTTAGGTAGTTTTGTGCACAAGAGGTAAGAGATGCTATTATAGTTGGTAAAGACGGTTTATGCCCCATCATGATTGTCGGCTGTCTATTGACAAATTGAGGAACTGATCACCCTTAATCTCTTGTTGATAGTAGACGGAATTATGTTGGATGGAATAGATGTGTCTTTCCGGCTTTGACAGTGTGTACAATGAATTGTTTGGAATTTAAGAAAATGGTTACAGATTGTTTTGTTGAGTCGATGAAGATTCTAATATCGGAAGATGAGACAGATTAGAGGTTTTGGTATGTTGGTCCAGTTGGGAAGTCATTGAGAGAGAACGATTGGGTATCGTTAATGGTTGTTCTCAGAGAGTAGAGTGTGAACTCAAATTTGACGAAGGGGAAGATTTGAGGTTTGGATCTGCTAAGTAAGTAGAAGAACTTTTAGGAAGTGAAACTCAGATTGAAAGAGCGGTTGGAAGATTTATTGGAAAAGGGATTTGTGAGACCAAGTGTGTCGTCTTAGAGAGCTCCAGCTTTGTTAGTAGCAAAAAGGAAGGATGATTGAATGGAATAACAAGTAGGATGTGTATGATGGTATTGAGACTACGGAAAGCAAAACTTAGAGTTTTGGTGAGTTTTGGAGTTTTTAAAGTTTTAGGGTATTAATGGAAATTTTGAGAAAACCCTTAGGCGTGGATGTAATATTTGAGAGTTCTTTTTGGTTGGTGGTTGCTACATGTTGGGATTTATGGAATTTGGACTGTTAAGCAAAGAAATTGTGTATGGATTACTGACAGTTGAATAAGGTAACGATTGAGAACAAGTGTCCACTTTCATGAATAGATGACTGGAATGGTTTGGTTGAGTTTGAGTGAAATTACAATTGTTTGGAATGTTTAACAAGAGTGGTGAATTGTGTGAGTTGAGGCTTTGATCGATTTAATGCGACTGGTTATGGTTGTTATCATCGGATTAGGCTGTTATTTACTCGGTTAAGCTTGTATGTGAGTAACCAGTTACCCAGTGAAATTTTTTGCAAAACTTTAAGAATTTATATCTTTTGGAATTTGGTTGGGCATTACAAGGTGCAGTGATGTTGTTCTGTGATAGTAATGCGTCTGGAATGTTTGTGGAGTATGTGAATCATATCTTCCATATTTAATTTGATAAGTTCGTGGTGGTTTTGATTGAGGATATTCAGATTTGTTATAAACTTAGAGGAAGGGCAGGTAGAGTGTTTGAGAATTGAATTACAAGTGTTGAAAAGAGGCGAAGTTTTATGCTAAGTTATTCGAGTGAGAATTTTGGTTGAAAAAGGTTAGTTTTCTTGGATATGTGATTTCTGATGATGGTATTGTTATGTAAGAAACAAATTAAATGATATGCACTAGGTTGTCACTGGGATCAATATTTAAAAATATTTATCTTAGAAACTATAGTAAAATAGCAACTTATGTTACCATTGATAATCTTTAAAATTTTATCCTAATTTGCACTAAAGGTACCAGTATCCAACTTAGATTCATGGGTACCTAAGAATTTATCTAAAATTAATTCTTTAAAACATTTCAATTACAATTGAACTCTAAGTTAGTGCTTTTCCTTTAAACCGATTTAAAATGACCAATGTGCACTACTTCACATTTCCTATTTCTATTGATTAAAAAAAAAACACTAACAATAAGAAATTGAACATCTCTGTAAATTTTTTGAATGATTCATTTCTTATTTTTTTTTCTTTTTTATGTGAGGATATGGCAACTTAGAATCTCTCTCTCTCTCTCTCTCTCTCTCTCTCTCTCTCTCTCTCTCTCTCTCTCTCTTATTTTTCATTTGCAAATTGTTGAATCCTTCGATTGTGCGATCAATGCGTTTGGTTAAGCCTTTTGATAACTTACATTGCATATATCCTGCATATCAAACATACATTGCATACATCATGCATATCAAACATCTCCCTTACGACTAGTCTATTCTCACAACAGAATATTCTATTCAATCCTCAGCAAATGAGTCTACAAAAACCTACCATTCCATATCCCCACTAAAACACATTACCTCACATTACATCCACTATATTTCTAGAGTGTAAATTTTTTTTTGGATATTTTGGTATTTAATAATCTTCTATCACGAATTCCTGAAAACCGTTGTTATTTCATACCTTCAAGTCCAAGAAGATAAAATAGGGGCAACTCATACCCCAAAATTTACTCTAAATTTTCCACTTTTCATCTAACTTTGGATTTTTAAGTCATCTGCATACATACATGCCAAATTCATGCATATCATCCATTTGCATTAACATTCTCAAAACACAAGTATCATGGATTAAAAGTTGTATTACTTATAGCTAATAAGAAACTAAGGTTTTGCCTAAGAATCAAGTCTAAGGATCTAAGGATCTTTGGTGGTACATTCCAGCTGGAGAGCCTATCTTATGAACAATTTTCTATAAAAAAAAATCTAATTTACTGACTTTTGGCCCTCGTGGTTCTTGTGCATTGCACTTTGGTGTGGATTTTAATCAGGATTTGCAAAAGATCACTCTGGTCAATTGTGAAGGTGTGCATTTGATTTATTGGACTCTTGATGGGCTTTCCTCCATATGTTAGTCCATTAAGTGTTTGATTTGGATTTAAGCCAATGCATTAATGAAATTTAAAGTCATGTTCGAAGTCAAAGATCAAGTTTTATTCACAGAGGATCAACACAAGGTCAAGTTACAAATCATTGAGAACAAATCACATAAATTCATTTTGCAAAGTCACTAGAATTTAGCATTCTAAACATCTATTACAAGCCATTACAGAGATACGCAAATCAAAACCTACAAGAAAACATTACAACTTTGACCTACAGTTGACTTTTGGTCAACCAGATAACCAAAGTCAACTCTACTAGTCCTAATCCCTGTTACAACATTTTCTTCATTTCCAAGCTATCCATAGCCTTGTTCTTCATAACTCTTGATTTTCTTGCCAAAAGTTCCAAGCCTTGATTAATCCATATGAAACCATGTCGAGCATGCTTCCATCCTACAATTCAAAAACGACACCACATTTAGCATACCATTCACGTCAAGCCAATTTTAAAACTGTTCTAGCATGTCAAACCAATTCACAAACTAATCCATTGCACATTTACACCACACAAATCAAAGGATTAATTGTCTTGCTTTTTTACATCAGCATACACTTAGCAAGCAAAATAATGCATAGTCCAATTCAACATCATCTATTGCATCCTAATATATGTCCTTATATCCCTAATCGAACCAGTTCAACCATGACAATCAAACAATCATAAGCATACCTATTTCAAATTCCCACACACATTTAAATCCTAGCAAAACACAAGTAATTCCAAGCCAAGCATAGTTCTAACATTGATAGTAAGCTACTAACAGCTCAGTTTTAACAAACAACATCATACATTTACAGTAAATCCATTAGCCTCATATTTCATAACAACAGCAAGTCATAACTAATCCAACAGCACCAATTCAGTTTCATCTCATTTTAACTGGTTTACCAAATTCACTCCATTAACACTCTAACTAACAGGAAATCGAATTTCAACAACAACTAACTTTAACAGTTCTAACAGTAAACACATTGCAACTAACTCACCTTCATAAACTAATTGCACTAAGTAATCCACAGTAGCAGTTCCCAATTAACATAACATGAACCAATTTCATCATTCACAAACCAACTTAACTAACCTCTTTTTTTAACTTATAACTAACATAATTATTTGAAGCATTACATGACTAACTTCATTCAGATTACATAACTAACAGTCATAAACTAATTGAATTAACAAAAATTAACACTAATTGTAATTCATGCTAACAACTAATAAAATGAGTTTCTAATTCATAACAGAGCTATTCACAATTCCAGCTCAACATTCATACTAATAGTTAACACATTCACATTGCATCATTAACAAATCTAACTGTTTTCATCTAACAGAATTGCATAATTAACCCTAATTGAACCCTAACTATTTTTAACAGATATAACTAACTCTAACTGAAAGTTTAACAGTGTGATAACTTGCAACCGAATTTGCACTAAAGAGGATTAATAGAGTTGAACTCTGTTAACTTTCAATCACTATAAAATCAACCAGCCAATCAGAATTTCACACCACCAATCATTTTACAAATCACTCTTCAATCATTAGAAACAAACTCTCTTACAATTCTTTCTCTCATTCTCCCAAATTCTCTCACCTTTCTCTTTCAATCTCACACATCACTCTCTGTTCATCTCAATTTCAAGCAACGACACAACAATAACAACGCGTCCTACAGGCTATGGAAGTGTAGACGAAGAAGATTAAAGAAGTGAAGAAGAAGAAAAGAGAATTAGAGGTTTAGTAGCATAACTCAAGCATCTTCAGCTTCATCCGTGTCTTGCTTAGAATCCAGCACATACCGAGACACATCGCCGTCTTGTAGGTTAATGAAATTGCACTTTTCTCACTCGTTTCTGGCAGCTTGGAAATGAGGAACACGAGGCTTAGAGACATATTGGCTCAAGTGTTGAACTGCAAAAGAAATATCTGGTCTTGAATTAGTAAGATATATCAACCTGCCAATTAACCTTCTATAAGAAGAAGGATCATCCAAAAGTGAGCCTTCATCAAGAGTAAGTTTAGAAGCAGGATTGAAAGGAACTGTAGATGGTTTAGCAGCAAGGAGACCAACATCCTCCAAAAGTTCAAGGGTGTACTTCCTTTGATTGAGAAAGATACCAGTGGAAGATCTGGCAATCTCAAACCCTAAGAAGTAACGCAACTTGCCAAGATCTTTAATTCTGAACCGTTGATCCAGAAGATGCTTGACTTGTTTAATCTCAGTCATAAAATTACCTGCCAAAACCACATCATCTACCTAGACAAGTAATGTTGTAAATTCATGTTTGACCTTTTTAACATAAAGAAAGTGGTCAACCTGAGATTGAGTATATCCAAGAGAGAAAAGAAAGGAGGATAGCTTGGAATACCATTGCCTGCTAGCCTGTTTTAGGCCATAAAGAGACTTGTGAAGCTTACAAACCTTGGATTCACCATAACCAGACACACCAGGAGGAAGGGTCATATAAACTTCTTCATGTAAATCACCATGAAGAAAAGCATTGTTAACATCTAGTTGCTCTAAGTGCCACCCTCTAATGGCAGCTAGTGATAAGAGGACTCTAACTATAGTAATCTTAGCTACAGGAGAAAAAGTGTCAAAATAGTCAATGCCCTCCATTTGTGTATAACCCTTTGCCACTAATCTAGCTTTGTATCTCTCAATAGAACCATCAACTTTGTGTTTAATCTTGTAAACCCATCTGCAACCAATGGGAGTTTTATCATGAGGTAAATCAGCCACATCCCAAGTGTGGTTTTCTTCAAGAGCAAGCAACTCTGCATCCATGTCCTTTCTCCAACAGTCATGTTTGTTGGCCTGGTTAAAGGTTTTTGGTTCAACTTGAGAGGATAAAGATAGGCAATAATGTTTTTATGAAGGAGAACAATTATCATAGAATAAAATAGATGATAAAGGATAAGGTACTGCAGAAGAGTTAGGTATATTTGAGGAAGAACTATGTGCAGTATGATATCAATGGTAATCTGCCAAATAGCTTGGAGGGTGAGATACTCTATTGGAGTGTCTAGGATTATTAATGACAGAAGTATTATCTGTAGCAGAGGTAGGGTTAGGCTCAGGGGTAGGTGTGAGACCATTGAGTTGTTCAGTGGGTAATGATAAAGGAGCAGATGAAGTACTTAAATGAGTGTTGGTAAGGACAATTTGATTATGACTAGCAATATGAGGGCTGGATATAGTACCAGTTCTGTTCAAGCTAAGGGTAGGATCAGGGCTGGAAAGTTGATGTAAGTCATTAATGACAGGAATTTGGTACTTGGTTTGAGTCAGTTGGATCATCATATAAAGGAAATGGCATAGGAACAGAAGTATTGGGAACAGGGGTCTCATGAGTTTTAAAGGGAAATTGTGTTTCATAAAAAACCACATGTCTAGAAACAAACAGATTATGATTGTTCAAATCATATAGAATATAGCCTTTAGTGCCTTCCTTAAAGCCAAGAAAAATGGCCTTTCTAGCTCTAGGTGCAAATTTTGTTCTATGAGCTTGTAAAGTAGTGGCAAAACTCAAACAGCCAAACACTTTTAAATGAATAAGAATAGGTGGTTGTTGGTATAGCAATTCATAAGGACTCTTGAATTTTAAAAGAGGTGTAGGTAATCGATTAATAAGGTGTGTAGCATGTTGTATGCATAAATTCCACATGTTCAATGGGATAGATGAATGAAAGAAAAGGGTTCTAGCCACATTCAAAATATGTTAATGTTTTCTCTCTACCACCCCATTTTGTTGGGGGTGTTTCAACACAAGACTTTTGGTGAACTGTGCCTTTAGATAAAAGAAATTCATTGAGGGCAATAAACTCAGTTCCATTGTCAGACCTCAGGCATTTTAAGGAAGTTTTAAACTGATTTTCAATATGAGCTACAAACTGTATTAGGATATTCTTAGTTTGATCTTTGGTTTTGAGAAATATGGTCCAAGTATATCTAGTATAATCATCAACCGAAGTCAGAAAATATTTTTGTCCTAAAATGGATGTAGTAGAAAAAGGTCCCCATAAATCAGCATGCAAAATTTCAAAAGGAACAGTAGAAACAGTTATGCTATTTGGAAAAGGTAATTTCTTTTGTCTACCAAAATGGCAAGAATCACAAGGTTTATTATTTTGTGTATAAGGAATAAAAGGAAAGGCTTTGGAAATACATTTCAAACCATCATTAGAAATGTGGCCTTGTCTTAGATGCCAAAGATTACAAGAAGATAGAATATTGGAATGAAGAGCTTGAGAATGAGGAGTGGCATCAAGTACATATAGTCCTCTTTGGAGATTAGCTATACCAATCACTTTCTTGGAATGGTTCTGCAGAATTTTACAAGAATTGGCAGTAAAATTAACATGACAGTCATTGTTATGTACAAGTTTAGCAATAGAAGGAGGTTAACATGAAAAGTAGGAATGTGCACAACATTATGAAGAGTTAAAACAGGGGAAATAACTATGCTACCAGATATTGAGGCAACTACTTGGGAACCATCAGGTAGGCTAACATATACATGGACTATGGCTTTATGTGAGTTAAAAGAGGCTAAGTCATAAGAAATATGGTCTGTTGCCCCAATATCAAAGATCCATAGATTAAGATTCTTACCATGATCATTTGAAGAATGAGAATTCAAAACAAATGGTGAAGTGGAAATAGAGTTGGCTTGAGGTGTTGGGTTAGACTATTGAATTAAAGCCAGAATGCTGTTGTATTGCTCTTGTGTAAAACCAAAACTTGGTTGTGACTCATCAGAACCTGCATGAACAGAAGCAACAACAGACTGATTTGATGAATTAGAATTTTGAGGTTTACCTTTACTTTTAAATCCAGGTGGGTATCCATGCTTGAGGAAACAAGTCTCTAATATATGATTAGTTCTACCACAGTGAGTGCATACACGATTATGTCCTCGAGCACCACCTTGTGACTTGTGCTTGAAAGGTGTCTGACCAGTCTTGCTATTAGATTGACCTGCAGAATTGGTAGCTTGAAAAGCAGCGGCCTCTTCATTTGATGTAGTAGCAGGGACAACAATAGAACCTGCATAATTCATTTCTCATTCCTGCTGAATTACAAGTGAAAAGGCCTTGTCTATAGTAGGAAGTGGCTGCATCATCATGATTTGGGATTTTGAATGTGTGAACTTTTCATTCAAACCGCTCACGATATTTACGGATCGAATCGACGGCACCACATGAGCAAGGAATAGTGCAAGAACAAGCTGGGATTGGTCTGTAGTTCTCTAATTCATTCCACATCACTTTCAACTGAGTAAAATAGTTGGAAACATCCAAAGAACCTTGACGAAAGTTATACAAATCTTCTTGAATATCGGAAATGCGGAAAATATCACCTTGAGAGAAGCGAAGCTGTAAATTCTTCCATACTCCAGTTGCACTTTCAATCCACAATACAGATTTAGCAATGGAATCAGAAAGGGAACGATGAATCCATGCCAAGACCATTGTGTTACAACGAATCCAAGGAGCATACAAAGGATCTGAAACGGGAGGCTTCTTGAGAGTTCCATCAATGAATTTTTCGTTGTTCTTGGAGATTAATGCAATATGCATCGATCTTGCCCAAGTGTGATAATTTTTGTCATCGAGAGGAGGTGAAACAAGAACAAGTGAAGGATTTTCATTCGGATGTATATAATACGGATTCGAGGAATTTGTGGAAAAATCGGTGAAGCTCTGGTTAGCCATAAGAACGGGATAAAAGGAACAGGAAAGAATAAGAAACCGGTGAACCTATTGCAATCAATTGGAGAAGATGAAGCAATTGATTGAATGGAGAAAGAGAAATAATGGCTACCAGAGCATATGAAGCTCTGATACCATGTCAAGAAATGTGGTTGGGCCTAACTCAACCCTACAAAACCGGTTGGTAGAGTGAGGATTACCCCCACTTATAAACACATGTTCATGCCATATATTGTCCGATGTGGGACTCTTAAACACCTCCTCACGCCCAGGACTGGACATCTGGAGCGTGGAAATAAATGGTGGGTGGCCCGATAGCGGAAACCATAGAAGGTGGCCCACCGGATCTTAAACCAGGCTCTGATACCATGTCAATATTCACAGAAGAAGAAGATTTGCTAACAAAAATGATGAAGATGGAAACAAAATCCATTGAAGAAGAAGAAGAGGTAAACAAGTTTGTTATAGAAAACAGTTAGAAATTGTAACTGTAAAAATGATTCTTATTGAAGATGAAGCTGATATGTACAATATATACATTATCTATACAAGAAATGAATGGCTATAAAGTAATCTAAATATTACACGTGTCACTCATCTATACACCATAATAGAAAAGCTATATGTATGCCAATAACGATGTAGCTTGTTGTGTAGGGAGCCGAACCCCTATGGTTTGGGCTCCAAATTGCTATTCATTGGCATTTAATTCCAAAAAGAGTAGTCACTACGGGAAAAGAGGAAAATAGGGCGCTTTTTTTGCCCTATAAAAGCGCTGTCTAAGCCTGCGCTGTCGTAGGTAAAGACGGCGCTTTTTTATTTATGAAAAAGCGCTCTCTAAAAAGGAACTTTAGACAGCGCTTTTAAAAGCGCTGTCTAAAGTATACATTTAAAATTTAATTTTTTTTTTATAAACTTTAGAAAGCGCTTTTTCCTTCAAAAGCGCTCTCTAAAGGTGCTTTTAGACAGCGCTTTTGAAAGCGCTGTCTAATGTATACGGAAAATGATTTTTTTTATATACCTTTGGAGAGCGCTTTTCCCTAAAAGCGCTCTCTAAAGGGGACCTTAGAGAGCGCTTTTTCCTTAAAAGCGCTTTCTAAAGTATACCTATAATTTTATTGATTTTTTCTACGTATAAAAAATCCCATTTTAGCCCTTTTTTTTATGCAGAAACCTGCATAGTTTCAAACCTGCATTTCTTATAGAATTTCTTGCAACAACAGAATTCTTATACATTTCAAGAAATAGAATTCTTGCAACAACAGAATTCATATACATTTCAATAAAATTAACATTCACAAAACTTACAACAGAATTCACAAAATTTACAAAATTCACAAAATTCTTGCAACAACAGAATTCATATACATTAACAGAATTCACAAAATTTACAACAAAATTCTTCTTGCAACAGAATTTCCTTATATTCACAAAACTAAAATTTACATTCACAAAACTATACATTCAAAGAATTCTTCATAGAAGAAAGAATTCACACAATTCTTTCGTAATATAATTCAATTGTTTCCTTGTGTAAGAAGAACACGCCATATCTTCGAAATACTACATAACAAAACAAAATATGCATTATTTAGTTAAAAATAATAAATTATATGACATATTCGATAAATATTAAAATAAATCCTAAGTTATAAAACCATGCATACCCTAATAGGAATCTCCAATTGTCCCATTTGAAGGATTTCTCTCATGAACCTCAAAACGAAGTACCCGCAGTCTATGTCATTACGCTGACGAGGGCACTACACATAGACAAACAAATAAGAAATAATATATAGATGTTTTGTGTTATTAAGTAGCATCACTAATAAGCAATATTGTGAAAATTAATATACCTCCACTTTGACCCATGTAATATTGGTTGATCTAGCCCGTGCTACTCGAGTCTCTCTTTGTGCACGGTAAAGTAGTATAGCTCTATAAAAGAAAAACGTAAACTTAGAACAATGTCACAGAAATAATTAAATATACAAATACACACGAATATTTCGAACAATCTCACTTACGTGTCAACCACATCCTTCATATTCTGATATGTGGACCAATCAGTATCCAATGAATTAAGATAATAGACCACTTTTGTTATAGGATTAATGGCAACCAACAACCAGTGTCCACTGTAAAATATAACAAAAGTTTAGATGGATAATTTCTACGCAAAAGATACAAATTAAAGATTAGAATGAAATTATAATGAAAATCGTACCCGTTTCCAGTATTATACGGTAAAAGAAACAGACTTTCTGTGTTGCTGGCCGTAAATCGCTCAAGTAAGTGGTCTCTTACTTCAATTGCATTCATACCAATTCTCGGTGCATTAACAAGGCTGCAAGAGAAGAAACATAATTTGTTTGACAAATCTGTCCCCCGAATGAATTTTTCATACATGCACCTTAAATAAAAACATATCAAACATTAGACTATTATCATTGAAATGTGTAAATAAATTGTTCAACTAAATAAATAATAGATTGATTGGAGTACCAGATGTATGAATGCATAACACCGATGCCTAATTCAGTATGATTGAAAACCTGCTCCATGTCCTCTTTTCCGATTATCTCGGAATGAGGAAAACCAAAAACACCTTCGTCCATGTTGATTTGACGAATAGCACCTTGCATCACATCTGACATTGACAAAAGTGTTTCTAGACACGTCTGAAAGTGAGGTCTTTTTTCCTTCACGGTCCTTGTAGGAGCTTTTTTCTTGTCGGTCTGTTGTGAAGGTTGAGCAGGAACCTAACAATCATATAAGTTAGGTAAAGTAGAAAATCATGAATTCGGATAATAGAATAACACTTAAAAGCTACCTCTCTGTGTGATTCAACAGACTCGTTTTGCAGCAAAACCCCTTTATTCTTTGCTGCGGGTTTTGTAGGAGTCTAACATTACCATGTAAAAAAAATGTAAGTAATGGTTCAGAATGATTTTCATAATCGTTCAGAATTGACATTTGAATACTAAGAGATTCGTAATGGTTTTCAACATACCTCATCACCTATGGAAATGAGGTCTAACGACCATGCAACAAACGAACCTATTGCATCCTGCAACAATGTAACCTCTGAAACCGAGTCTGGTATCGGTAGTAACGCATCCGTATCTAAAGCGATATCAACCGACACTTTCAGATAACCTTGTGGGAGCGGATGATGGTGAAGTAACGCTCCCACAAAGTTATGCACTTTTCCCTTGCCAACCATGCGATAAGTCGGAAACGACAAATACAGCTGGCAAGATGAAATGCCCTGAAGCAATAATAAATATGTAACTGTTAATATGTATAAAGGTCAAATAAAATAAATGTGTTAATTTAATTAAAATAAATATGTGTTAATTACCTCGGGAATTTTATTTGGAGAATTGATACTAGCTTTGTCACTAGCATCTTTCAAACCGGAACCGCGCCTTTCCGCCTCATATCTCTCTTTATCCTGCTGCAATGCTTGGACTTGCGCTTGTAGTGCCATCACAGTTTGCATGATTTCTTGGGTGGTGGGATTTTTTTCTTTGATTGCTCATACAAGGATGATGGAGTCACACCAAATCCTTTACCTCTCACCCGACCGGGATACTCAGGAACATTTAGTACTCGACTAAGAATGCTCCTGCAATCATCTTCACTCTATTTGACCCAATATACTAATAATACCGTTGATTGATTTTGTAACCATTCCCTGAAATCTTCTCCCACCATTTCAGCCACATCTTGGTATCCCTCACTCCACTGTTAATGAATACTTACAACTTACAAAGCCTAAGGAAAAGAAAAATAATTAATAAACACTGAAACCAAGTAAATAAACAAACACCCTTATAAAAGAATGATAAGATTCTGAGTTTCTAATTCTAACAAGAAATTGATACTTGTTAGTAACAAGTACCAAAAGGAGAGGTCAATAGTAATCCTACACAAAATATTCGAATTTTATCATCATTCTACACAGAAACTCTAGCTTTCATTGCAGGGTCATATTCTATTATATATACCAAACAAGAACAACAATAATAGTTTAAAAATCAAGAGAAATAAATTTATAAACAAAAAACATCAACAAAAATGTTGTTTTACGTTTCTTTTAAAAAACGAAGAAGAAGAAGTTGCAGGTGGTGGTATGGTTCCTTTCACGACGACGAACAACAATAACATGCAAGAACGATTGACAATAACGATGACAAGAACAGCAACAACGAACAATGTTAGAAGTAAGAACAACAACAACAATGTACCTCTTCTTCGTCACGACGGCAGCAAAACAACGGCAGTAGTGAAGTCACGACAATGAACGACGGCAGCAGAACGACGACAACCGCGAATGAACGACGACAATGGCGGATGAACGACGACAATGGCAAAGGGTTTCAGCAGAGAAGAAAGAGAGCAAGGGTTTCAGCAGAGAAGAAAGAGAGCAAGGGTCGAGAGAAGAAAATGAATAGAAGCAGTTTCAGAAAATGAAATGAAATGTGTTTTATATTTTAATTAATAAATGACCTTAGAGAGCGCTTTCCTTAAAAAGCGCTTTCTAAAGTGAGGAGATTTAAAGACCTTAGAGGGCGCTTTTCTTAAAGCGCTTTCTAAGGTTAAACTTTAGACAACGCTTTTCTAAAGCGCTTTCTAAAGGCTATTTTTAGAAGGCTTATAACAACGCTTTGTCCTTAGAAAGCGCTGTCTAAGGTTTACCTGACAATGTCAAAAAATATAAAAATGAGTCTGGGGCGAGGGGGATTCGAACCCCAAACTCAAAGCATGGCAAACAAACACACAAACCTCCTTGACCAGCGGTACTACGCCCTCATCCATTGTTTATACTCACTCCATAAATATATAAAATAAGGTGTCAACATATATATTTAAATATATTATTTAAATAATTTTAAATATAATTTAAAATAAATTAAAATATAATTTAATATAATTTAAATATATTAAATATAATTTGATATATTAATATAATTTAATGTATATTTTAAATTATATATTAATATAATTTATATATATTAAATACAATTTAAATAAGTTAAAATGTTTGTATTTAAAACATATATATTTAAATATATTATTTGAATAATTTTAAATATAATTTAAAATAAATTAAAATATAATTTAAATATATTAAATATAATTTGATATATTAATATAATTTAAAGTATATTTTAAATTAATATATTTTAAATTATATATTAATATAATTTATATATATTAAATATAATTTAAATAAGTTAAAATGTTTGTATTTAAAACATATATATTTAAATATATTATTTGAATAATTTAAAATATAATTTAAAATAAATTAAAATATAATTTAAATATATTAAATATAATTTGATATATTAATATAATTTAAAGTATATTTTAAATTAATATATTTTAAATTATATATTAATATAATTTATATATATTAAATATAATTTAAATAAGTTAAAATGTTTGTATTTAAAACATATATATTTAAATATATTATTTGAATAATTTAAAATATAATTTAAAATAAATTAAATTATAATTTAATATAATTTAAATATATTAAATATAGTTTGATATATTAATATAATTTAAAGTATATTTTAAATTATATATTAATATAATTTATATATATTAAATATAATTTAAATAAGTTAAAATATATAATTTAAATATATTAAATATAATTTGATATATTAATATAATTTAAAATTCCTTTCCCTACCTAAAGGGCGTGGGTTCGACCCCCCGTTTTGCCATTTTTTGTGATTTTTGATGTTTTTCAGTATAATTGTGCCAAACAACAAATACAGCGCTGTCTCTGAAAATGTTTAGAATTGTTTTATATTTTAATTAGTAAATGACTTTAAAGGGCGCTTTTCATTAGAAAACGCTTTCTAAAGTGAAAAGAAATTGAGCCCTATTAGAGCGCTTTCTGAAAGCGTTTTCTAAGGTGATACCTATAGCAGCGCTTTTTAAAAGCGCTCTCTAAAGTGATACCTATAGCAGCGCTTTTTGGAAAGCGCTATCTAAGGTGGCGCTCTTTTACATTCTTTTACAGCGCTTTTGAAAAGCGCTTTCTAAAGACTTTCTTTCAAGGCGTTTTTTTTAGCGAAATTTTTTTATTCTTTTTAGCAGCGCTTTTGCATAAAACCGCTGTCTTTTTGGTGTTGTCTAATCATATTTTTGGCGTAGTGAGTTCATATCAAATTTGAATCGGTTTGGATGGTTAATGGAGAATCAGAGAAAAATAGTTGGATATTGATATAGAGGAGAGCGAGGCGAGTATTTTGGTATGTGATTTGAGAGGTTCGGCCCTCTGCTGCCGCCGGTGGCGAACTCTGGTACGGCGGAGAAGTTTGTTTTCCAGCCATGCGTTTTGAGAACAAAGGAAATGTGAACTTAGTTTTCTGAACGTGTGAAATGAAAGAATGCATGCTCGACCCCTCTCCTTACCTTTTTACTCTTTACACCTTACATTCTACATTGAACATCCACGTTGGTTGAACCATTCCATCACCTTGTTTTCCAGCCATGCGTTTTGAGAACAAAGGAAATGTGAACTTAGTTTTCTGAACGTGTGAAATGAAAGAATGCATGCTCGACCCCTCTCCTTACCTTTTTACTCTTTACACCTTACATTCTACATTGAACATCCACGTTGGTTGAACCATTCCATCACCTTGGGCTTCAAGCCCAAGAAACTTACCCTCTATGCCTCCTTCAACGTGCGCACCACTCTGCTGAAGCAGGCAATATTGACTAGGATAATTAATTTATTAATAATATTTTAAATAATTAATTATTAATATTTTTAAGTTTTTTTTAATTTATGTGAAAGCCCCATATCTTTACAAGATTCCAACAACCCACAAGTTCATATTAAAGTTGGCTAATGTATGCTTTATAAACAGTTAAAGTAAAACTAAGTCAATCAATGTGAGACTTGTGAGAAACAAAACCAACAAATTCTCCACTATTATTCATCTTTATGCAAATCATTTAACTTGTTTTTGAAAGGAACTCAAGTTACTGCAATCATATTATCCATCTTCAGTTAGATTTTACTACATGCTTGTATTGCATAACTGCATCTTTTAATAACTTTTTGATGATAAATATGAGAGAAAGCTCTTGAGATTCAACTGAAACACCATATTTATAGTTGTTTCATTGTTACCATAAGTTTTCTATTTTTTTATCTGTTATCACAATGGTTTCTATATATTTAATATTTATGTAATTTTGAAATGAAAGAGTGTAAGGCATAACAGCACAAGTCAATGAACCCACACGTTAATGAATGCTATTACATTTTAGTATTAATTCCCAAAGAAAATTAATAAACAAGAACTACTTTCAATTTATAAAATAGATCCTTTAATGTTGAAATTGTCAACGATATTAAAGTGTTGAAATTGTCAACGATATTAACGGGTTGTATTCAACTCTCCTATGGAATTTTAAGTTTCTCACCATGATTAGTTCACCGTATTGTTGTTTCAAAGAAAAATGTTTTCAGAGTATATGTTAGGAACTTTTATCCTAATCAAACAAAAGACTGTTTTGGCAAATATCAATGTTCTTTTAATATTGGAACTGTTGATTATTTTGAGTTTAAATTACAAGATGCACAACAAGAACTAAACATTAATCCTCATGATTTTTTTGAGTTTTCTGTTGAGTTGTGAAGGTGGATCTAAAAGATTGTTGGTTTGTGAGTACATGAGCAATGACACTTTGGCAAGCTTCCTTTTCAAATCTGAGAAACAGAAACCAAGTTGGAAGATGGGAGAAGAAGAGACAATGGTTTAAAAAGTGATTTATTAACCATTGAAGTCCCACATCGTTTTGCCTAAAAAAACACAAGGGTATATTAAGTTAATCCACACAAGGTTTAGTGTCATCACGTTCATTGTGTTGCTTCTGTAACAAATTGGGCTTAAGGCCCATAATATTTATTTTAAAATTTGTACTAATTTCCAATTATTAATTTCTAAAAATACTTAATTAAAATTATTAATTATTAATTTATTCTATAAAATTATTATTTAATAAATTATCCACATAATAAATGACACGGCATAAAAAATAATTTTTTTTATCCTAATCATCATTGTCACATGTGCAAAAGTGGAGGGGGATCAACGAAATCCCAAAGGAAATAAAGTTGAGGGACCAAAAAGCTGGATTTTAAAATAGAGGAATTAAAAAGTTAAAAATACGTAAATAGGGGAGCCAAAAGTGCATTTAAGCATTTTTTTTCTTTATTTTTATTCATTTAAATGTTTTCCTTCATTTTTAATCTCATTTTAGATGCTTTTTCATGCATTTTGTTAACATAAATACTTAGAAATAAATAATTTTATTTGATTCATATCTTAAAAAATAATCAAATTAGTAGCATTAGTTAGAAATTAACCATTAATTTTTTAGGATACCCTTCTAGAATTTTTTAGATAATAACCTTCGAAATATTAATTTCATTTATTTCAATTTGATATAGTTGTATTATGTTCTAATTTCTTTAGTATTTTACACGCTTTTTTTTTTTTGTTATTTTTACTTTGTATGGTTCTATGGTTCATTTCTTTACTTTGTATGGTGCATGGTTGTATGGATTTAATTATTCTATGGTTTGCAATCCATCCACCCATGTGGGTAAAATGTTACCAATATCTTCATGAAAGTGTATTGGTTTATAATACATCCCCTCATTGTGGGTAAAATGTCCCTCGATCCCATGATCATGTAATAGCGTAGGATTTACCTTTTTTTTTACTGTTTTCTTTTGCATGTTAATAAATAAGATAAAACCAAAACGATAAAAATAACTCTTTTCAAAAGAAAAAAATAAACTTGATCCAACGTCAAGAGTTTTTTCAAATCAAATAATTAATAAGTCCTCTTCCACATAGACATTGCAGACAGACTGGACATCAAGGCTTAGACCATTGTAGGATTCATCCTTTTCTTTTCCTTATCCATTTAAGACTAAAATCTCTTTTTGTAAATAAATTTAAAAACACATAAAAATATGATTGGAATTGTGCGCCACGAGCCTTAAGTAGTAGAGAAGGAATGAGAGTGGAGATTTCCTACCCTTATTCTGAATATTTTGGATATAAGACGCTTGACCTGGTTGTTCAAAGTATTCGTCTCCACTCATAGACTTTAGTGCAATTCAAATCAAAACAATATTTTTCAAAACTAAAATCAATCTTAACTCATCAAATATATTTTTCACCTTAGGGGATCTCAAAAACCTTTTCACAAAGGATATGTTATTTCCGTTCTACCGTAATACAAACAACGCTGAAGTTTCCCTTGCGCGAGCATACAAGCAACGGTTAACTATTAAAACACAAACGCTAACACTGTTCAATAAAAACAACCAACAAATCTGTATTTTCTACTATAAACTACGAATCTCTAATTTCCTTATTGCACTATAAGGATACGTAGGCACGAGGGCCCCAATCCTTGACAAAGACACTATGTATAACCTCTTTTTGCCCCTTTCGCAAGTAACCTTTAGATAGTAACACCCATCCACGTAGAGAACAATCAAAATGGTTCCCATTTAGTACAACAGATGTGAGATATGTTAATACTTTCCCCTTGCATAACTGACTTTCGAACCCAAATTTGGTTGCGACGACCATTTTTTAACCTTTTGGGGTTTTTCGATACTTTTCCTTTCCTTTGGAATAAATAAAGTTCAGTGGCAAATCTTTATTTTTTGTGTAGCGACAATTCTCCATTTTTCTAATCAATGTGGGACTTTTCCACATTACTCACACTTAGTTTTGTCAACACCTAGCTCTAGCTGCATTACATATAAACACCACTAAGCAAAAGATATCAAATTTTGAACTCACTAATTATTTTTCTCCTTGCTCGTCTTCTGATTCTCATAACTTGAAGTTGAAAAAATGGTCGTTATAAAGGAGGAAATGATGCTTCTCGTAATCCAATATCTCGATGACGAGAACTTGAAGGAAACAATGCACAAGTAAACACTTTTTGTTTTTTTTTTGTTTTTTGTTTTTTTTTTATCATAAATCAATTGAGATTGAAACATGTTTTTTTTCTTCTGTGTCTGGTTGGTGTTTGTAAGGATGTAATTAGAAACTGGTATTTTCTTCAATGTAAAGTATTTTGAAGAGAAAATTCTCGCTGGAGAGTGGGATGAAACTAAGAAGTACCTCAACAGCTTTACGAAAATCACTGATAATCGATATACCATGAAGATGTTCTTCGAGATCAGGAAGCAAAATTATTTTGAAGCCTTGGACATGGTCTTTATCTTTATCAATCATCGTGTCATCATTATCATTTTAAATAACGATTGTGGTCGTCCAATAGCTCATATTGATAAGAATCGCAATCAAATGAAGACTCAATCAAAATTTTGTAGTGGTTTTTTACAACACAAAAACATTTATGTTGTGACCTAGATCGCAATCATAGAAATCTATTTAAAATATTAATGTTAATTATTGTCAAAATCTTTGATATTATGGAGAATCACATGAAAAATTAATGATGCGGTATTGGTTTTATAATGTTTAAATGATCTTGTTTGAGTTCAGGCATGGAAAAATGTCGACTGTTAGTATTTTGGTGAAAGATTTGAAAATCTTTTCAACACTTTAATGAAGATTTGTACAAGGAAATAACACATCTTATTACCTTTGACAACATTAGGTAAATTTTTCTTTCAATTTTTTCTATGGTATTATTGGTTGTGGATTGAAAAGATGTTAAAATTTGGTTGCATTTTAAATCTAGATTATGTTTAAATGCATGGAAAATGAACAGTTAGCGTCGTATGGCGATACAAATTCTTCTAGAGCCACATTGATGTATGAGCTCAAGAAATTGATTAAAGTTATTCCTCAACTTCAGAGACCAGCTCATGTTTCCTTCGTTTTGGTCATTGCGTTTGTGACACCTGGTTAATCAAAGGTAAATAAAGTTTTTTATTGGTACAAAAACTTCTGTTCAAAAGTAAACACATACGAAAAATAGAAACCGATAAGACACACAAGTTTGAGATTCGATCACGGAGTTCGGCCAATTGTGCCTACATTTTCGCTTGTAGTATCTATTTATTATTCAAACTTTAAGTTTTTTCATTGTTCTGTATCCAGTTTGAATTGGCAGGATCAATTGTGCAAGAATCTAAAACAAGATCTAGACATAAAAAATTTGTTGATTGACCATACTTTTTCTTCGCCTCGAAAACAGGGATCTTGCATGCCTCCTGCTAAGATTTTGCAAATTATCCCTCTTATTTAATTGTGGTACGAACTTAGTTTTTCTGTTTATTTTCATGTTCATCGATAAAACTGTTATTTTCTTGTTGTATTTCAACTTATTAGAACTTAATTTTGTGCAGACACTTTCTCCTACCGTTGCAGTTCCTACTTCTAATATTGTTACAACATTGCTAGTGAATGCGAATCCTTCGCCATCTTC
Organism: Lathyrus tuberosus; assembly: GCA_022829125.1. Classification (NCBI taxonomy): domain Eukaryota; kingdom Viridiplantae; phylum Streptophyta; class Magnoliopsida; order Fabales; family Fabaceae; genus Lathyrus; species Lathyrus tuberosus. Next base: position 15,730,098 of record JALAZF010000062.1, on the reverse strand, counting down.
TCAATCACTTGCTAAGATCACAAATTCCTCACTGTCTGGTCCTTCAACTCAAGGTATATCTTCGTTTGTTTTTTGTCACATAAAGTTTAATAGAGATACACCGAGTCAGTGTAAAATAGTTTTACACAGACATAATGACTGTAGTAGCTGAAGAACTATTATAATCTTTCAATTGTCAATTTCTTACAGTCTCCACTTCGGTGTCAGATATTTTTGCACTGATGGATGATCAAAGTAATGATCTCGATCAAGAAGTGAGACTGATTCCATCTTCACAATCCGTTGAAGAAGTACATGAGGTTATGCATACCTCATATACCTTAAAACCCACACTAGTGAATCTGTTGTTCGATCAACTTCCAAAAACTGTTGTTTATAAGTTTTATCATGGATCAATTGTGAAAAGCATGGAGTTTCATCCTTTCATTCATTCTATACTAGCTGGCAGGTTAAAATACACAACATTATTCGTATATTATGCAGAAACTTCATTAATATTTCTACTAACCTAGTGAATTTCATTGAAATAGTTAGTAGCGCAAACGGTGAAGTTTCACTCTAGGAAGCAAGTCTGAGAGAGGGGCTTATATCAAAGCATTTCAGAGCCACTTCTGGTGGCTTTATTTTCTGGCTCACGCTTTTGGTCACTCCTAGAGTTCAGAATCTTTTCATCTTTATACTTTTCACGTAACATTTCCTGAAAGCTTCATGGTCTCCTTGGGTGACTCCAACTCACCTGTCAGAGAGTGGTTATTTCCTGTACAAATATAGGGTAGACAGGGTGGTGCCCAACTGATTAAAAGTTGGTTTCCATATGATCATATAATAGGAAGAAGGGACATTTATGACCAGATACCTGACTTTGATCTACTTGGCTTGTTCTCCCACCCCGAAGGTTGTCTTAAGTGCTATGTAACCTTTTACTTGTGCTTGTTCCCTTGAAAACCTAACAAGTAATCCTTTGAAATCTTTTAGGTTATATGGGTCGAGGTGAAGCCTCTCAAATACATCCCAAAATATCTATATAGCTTCTTTGATCTACCAAGACTCTTATGAATTTTTAATCATCACATATCAAGGTAATGACCATGGGGTTGTCGTTATAGAGATGGACACATTCTAAATCTTTCTTTGAAAAAGCGTCCTCTGGATTTTTAGTCATGCCTTCCTTCAGATCTGTGGGTAAATCTTCTATAGTTAATATCTAGGGAGCAAATCTTTGTCGGGCGGAACTAGTCTCTCTTCCCCCAAAAAAATCCTCTTTCAATAGTATTGAGAGTGTCACAATCTTGTTGCCATCTTCTTTTCTCAAATTATTTCTCTTTTTGGGCCCAGGGCTTCCAACATTGTCACACCCATGAGAGCTGGCCCCGCCTGGCCTTTGGGACGAGTCCCCTTTGACATATTTTTTTAGGTGGCCCTCCTGGATCAAGTGCTCTATCTTCTTTTTAAGTTAGAATAAATCTTCTATGTGGTGTTCCTTAACCTTATGGAACTTATACCATCTTCTAGGCTTAGGTTCCATTACATATGCTTTTTGAGCTGAAGGTGTAGGAAAATCACGCAAGTGGAGAATCTTACACCATATCTACTCACAACGAGTTTTCAAGGGTGTGAAGCTCTCAACAGATTTTTCACTTTGCTTAAACATTTTTATCCCTTACATGCGAGGTGTAATTGCTCTTCAGTGGGTATTGTGAGCCTTCAGCATTAGTAATGCGCTCTTTCATATCAGGGTCCTTCTTCTCGGTGTTACTCTCATCATCTTTTATGTAACATTTCTCCCTTGTGACCACCTCTTCTAACCAAGACTTTGGCCTTTGGGAGAGGGACTCATTGATGTGACCTTCTTTGAGACCATTCTGAAATGTTCCTATAAACATTTATTGGTTTGGATGGATGACTTTTATAGTGGCTTCGTTAAAACGGACGAGGTGTTCCCTCAATGTCTCTGAGAAGCCTTGCTCGATGTTAAACATGCTGGTGGTGGGCATCTTTTTATGTCGACTTACTCCAAATTATTGTACGAGTTTCTTCACCAGATCATGGTAGTTGGCGATGAAAGCTTGAGGTAGGCCCATGTACCATCATAAGGCTGCATCCTTGAAAATTCCAAATAAAAGCTTGCATCTCAGAGAATCAGACGCTCAAATGATGGTCATTTGTGTGTTGGTGGAGGCGAAATGCTCGTAAGGGTCTCTACAACCATCAAACTTTTCTAAGGAGGGAAGCTTGAAACCTTCAAGAGCAGGTGCTTCCCATATATCGTCTAAGAGGGGATGAGGATCTAGTACCTCTGTCTCCTCTATGTGCGCGTGTGTGTGGGGATGGGGATCTAGTACCTCAGTCTCCTCTATGTGCGTGTGTGTGTGGGGAGGGGGTAGCCTCTTAATGGCGTTTTAGAATGGTAAGGACGTTGTTCTATAAGGTTTGGTTATGACGACATAACTCATCCAAGGTGGCGCGTATCTTTGCCATATCATTGGGATCACCAGTACCTCCAATATCTTCCTAACAACCATGATTAGGGACGGTTAGGGATATGAGTGTAAACCTTGGTGTTAGCTGGGAATTTTGACGTCAAGGTTTGATTGAGTATGATAAGCAAAATAAATGTTTTTGAGAAGATGTCTTGGAATTCGACGGGAGCATTATTGAGGTTCTTAGTCGAAGAGGTCCTTTGTGAGACTTAGAAATATTTCTGAGCTTAGACTACAATTTCGGCGGAAGCAGCACTGAGGTTACATTCAATGAAGGTTTTGAATTTTGAATAAGGATGATAATTGTATTTTGTCCTTATCTGTTTCTCAAAAGTGACGAGTGTAAAGCTGTGGCGAATTGAAGACATGCAAGTGAAACGTGTCATTTTCTGGAGAAAAGACCGTTGATAGCGGTTATTTTCGACGTAGTATAAATATGAGTCTTAGTGTATAGGATTTCGTGTGTTCAATCATTGTACAAATACTCAAAAATTACTCAAAGTATCTAAGTGTGTTGAGAAAAGAGTTCGTTGAGAATATACATGTGAATCACCATATTTTCATTTCAATTGAAGTTATTTTCAATTTATCAATTACTTTTTCATTGCAATTTAGTTTGAAGTTCTTTATTGCAATTTCTTTACAAATTCTGCATTTTACTTTTTAAACTTTAAACAACATTCTTCAATCATGGGTGTCATACCCTAATTTTTTACTCTAAGATCCCACGTCTTTTTGCATCATCTGCATAATTTTATCACGTATTTCATCTTGCATAATACCCAATTTATCAGCTGGAATAAACTTTTTGGAATTCAGCCGAATCGGTCAAACTAAAAGTTGACTGTGCATAAAATCGGTGGATGAAAAATTTTAAAATCGAGCCTGCAAACGTTAGTAATATTAATCTACGTTTTGCATAGTTTAACCTGACGTGTTCGTTTTAATTTTTCAATCATTTTTCGATCGTATTTTTGGACAGTTTAAGCCATTTTAACGGGTAAAATTTATTTCAAAATTTGACCAAACGCTGTATTTTCCGAATTGTATATTTTTTACTGATCATTTTGGCGTATTCATTTTATTTTTTCGAGCACTTCGATACCAGTCCGATTTTTTTCGTTTTTAATCAATTTTATTTTTATTTTTTAGTTAGATAATTTACTTTTAATTTAATCAGATTTTTTTTCTTATTTAAATAGTTAATTTTATTTTTATAAAATAATATTTAATTTTTTGTATTATTCTCTTTTTGGCAAAACTTAATTGTTAAGTTTTAAAAAGTTGCTTACTATTGTGGTTCATTTTGATAAAATCTAATCTCACGTGACAGCAACTTGAAAGGGACTTTACTTTTTATTTTATTTTATTTATTTAGTAAAAAACTAACCTTACATGACATTACATAAGGGATATCAGTAAAAATAAAAACGGAAGAGGCTTCTCAGGGTGAATTTTTTTTTTAATATAACATATTTTTCAAGAAAAATACAAAAAAAAACTAACATTTCAGTTAATTTATCAAAATGGCTGGGTTTGGAAACCCTCTATAAGGGTGACGCCATATGGGATGACACCTCAGTTAAAGGCCACATGCCAAACCATATGGCGCATCAGGCAAAGTAGTTAGGTTTTTTTTATAAATATTTATTATTAATTAGAAATTAAAAAAAAACATTTTTTTAAATAATTTAAATATTGTGAATTTAATATTTAATTAATTATATTATTTAATAGGGTATCTTGTGCCTATAAATAATGGTTCACCCTCACTTGTTATTGCACAACACTTGTCACCAAAACCCTAATTTCCTCAATTCCCTCCCCAATATCCCAAACTCTCCCATACTCAACACCATGTCTTCATCCTCAAATCGCCGTCCGTCGTCATCATCAGCACCGGAGGAAAAGTTTCCAGAATTTCCACTGATGAAACGAGATGTCATAGTTGTATACTGAACTGTCAAGCCTCCGATGAAGATGCTACTCTGGAACACCCAGACGTTGGAGCATTTGAACAGGAAACTTCGCCGCTGGCTAGCAGAAGAATTTTAGGCAGGTAAAAAGTTCAGAAAGATTGAGAGGCTGGTTGAGAAGTCTGGTCCAGACGGAGTCACCCGGACTTGGAGGAAAGTGGAAAATGATGCTGGCGTCCTCATGATAATAATGTTAGAACAGGAAATTAAGTTGATGGTTGTAATTGCCTAGATAAGCTGATTCTATGAGTTGTTTCGTTTGGGTTTGTTATTGTTATTTTCTGATTTGGTATTAGGTTCCGTAGATGGTTATTTGTTGATGTTTAGCTATTAAGTTATGTTATGTTATGTCGTTGTATTGAGTTAAGTATGCCATCAATAAAATAAAATTTGTTGTTGTTATAAATAGACAAGTTTACAGTTGTAACTATGATGCTGTGCTAGAGCCCGACACATTTGGACACTTGGTATGATTGTGGCCTGGCTAGCGACACAAACCACACAACCTCACCATTTTGTCGGCTGCATCCATCTCCGTTTGAATCCGGCTACTGATAGGGCGACCCTTTTTATTTCTTCGCATCAAGTCGTTATGCCACACAATTTCACCTTCGTATGGAGGCCAGCAGTCCTCCTTTGCGACCACTTGAAAGCTAGTACCGTAGACATTGCATAGAGTAGTGACTTGGTGAAGAACAGAGAGATAGTTGGTTGGGTCCAGCCGGACCTTGGAACAGGCTGCTATAACATGGGAGCAAGGCATACGAAATGCCTGAAACTTTCCACAGTCACACCAACTCCTATCCAGTTCCACCCGATAACATCCCCTAGGCCTTCCTTCGTTGTGATCAATAGACTCTACAACAGTGAAGTGACCTGTAATACGGTCGAAGACCGTGACGACGTGTGTGTTGACCTTTGCAGCCTCTTCCTTCATGTATGTCATTGATCTGTCACTAAACAGATGCCCAGATTGTATGACCGAACCCCACTTAGTACATCTGCTATCAAAGAGTAGAATGAGCCTAAAATAAGTTGACCTCACAAGAGCGGTTATCGGCAGGTTTCAAATGCCTTTGAATACAGATTTCATAGATTCGACGAGGTTTGTTGTCATATGGCCCCATCGCTGCCCATTGTCGTACGCCCTTGTCCATTTCTCCCATTCAATGTTATCAATCCAACTCAATGCATCTAGGTTTGTTTGTCTGATCTCGTCCCGGTAGTATCTGAAGGTAGGCTCTGTTAGTGCATAGTCCGCGTTAGTAACCATCTGCTTTAGCCCCTTGTCTTCGAACACCCGCATGACATTTTGCCCGATGTGTCTAATGCAATACACATGGCTTGAGGGAGGATCCTGCCAACCGTTATCAGGATTTTTGTACGCACTCTCTATTGAGGGGTGTCTGTCGGATATCAAACATAAGTTAGGATGAGGAGCAACGTATTGTCGGAGATTTTTTAGGAAGAAACTCCAACCTCCAGCAGTCTCCCCTTCAACTAGAGCGAAGGCGATAGGGAAAATGTTGTTGTTGCCATCCTGTGCCACAACCATCATTAGCGTGCCCTTATATTTGCCGTACAACCATGTTCCATAAATTTGAATTATAGTTTTACAGTACGTAAATCCTTTGATGCATGGTTCAAATGCCCAGAAAAGTTTGTGGAAAATGCCATTTCCACTTACACAATTCCCGTCTGGCGTATATGCCGGCAACGTCTCCAACATGACAACAGTCCCTGGAGCATAGTGTTTTAGGGCCACGAGGTATATTGGGAGTTCTTTGTAAGAGTCCTCCCAATTTCCAAAAATCCTTTCAACCGCATTCGTCCTAGCAATCCACGCCTTCCTGTACGAGGGAGTATAGTTGTATCTTTGAACCATATGAGCTATTATTGTACTCACTTTCACAGAAGGGTTGTCGCTGACGACTGATAGAATTTCGTTGCAGATCAACTAAGAGCCGAGCTTGCGATGATCCTGACTTGGATTCGTGAGTATCCAAGTGTGCTCCGGACCCATTGACCCTATCTTCCAGGAATCGCTTCGCTTCCGGAAAGATGCCGTTAATTTAAAGGGGCACACCTCGTTGAGGAAGTAGATATTGTATAGAGTCGGATTTGTTCGATCGACTCTATAATCTGCAGATAAGTTCATGTGGTATTGTTTTATTGCTCGGACACAATCTTCTTTCGTACGAAAATTGTCTCCAACTTTTAATACTTCCCCCGTCTGCTTGTATGGGTCGTAAAAAATATCAGTTGATGGTTCGTCCTCGCCTAAGTTGAGTGTTGTCATGTGTTGAGGTGGGCAATAAACATGACTCCCTGGCAATTGGTCTGCCTCGTCGTTGTTTATCATTTCGTCGACAATGTCCTCCGCTTCTTCTTCTTCCTCGTCAATGACGTCCAACTCAGCTTGTTTGTTGTCGGAATCATTAAAAATCAGCGAAACTTCTATTTGTTGAGACAATGGTTAATGTTGTAACGTAATATATAACTCAATGTCATTGAACCCAGAATGCTCATGGCTGAGAAACATATTACGCACATCATCATCGTCCCGTATCTTCATCTGAAAAATTGTGCATTGGTCATGCCCCTAAAAAAAGATAGGGTTTTTGTATACAACTTGCCCAACTGGACCGCACTGCAATTTCTTTTCTAACCGGACTTTCAAATGATAAAAATTTGTTCTTCTATTAATTAAAAACATAGTCACTTATGTATCCCTAAAATTGAAATCCGTCATTGGACAATCAAATAACTCACCATTGAGATGTGCAGTTATCAGGTATTGTGGTCTTTGAGCCATAACTAAATTGTGTTAGGAAGAAATGGTTTATAAACTTTAAAGTTTGGAAGAAATAGTTTACAGAATAGAAATGGTTTGCAAGTATGTGATGATAAGATGTATATTTGATGTGTATTAATAGGAGTATAGATGATACAAGTTACGTGTCTTTGTAGTCTAATTGCTTCAGAATAGTCTTGACAAGAACCATGTGCTGCTCTGCATGGCTACACTAGCCTTGACAAGACCACACAACTCTGCATGGCCAGACTAGCCTTGACAAGACCACACATCTCTGCATGCCTACACTTTGCTTCCACTGTTCTTTAGCATGCCTCTTCACAAATTAAACAAAACATTAAAAAAAATTTAAAATAATTGTTTTTTTTCAATTTCCAAAATAAAAAAAAATAAAAAAATAAAAATAAGATCACCTAAGGCGCCATCCCAGATGACGACTCCTCAGGGAATTTTGAAAAAATATTAGGGCATAGAAAAATTGTCTGAGGCGCCATCCCATATGGCGCCACCCTTATAGAGGGTTTCCAAAGCCAGCCACTTTAGTAAATTAACTGGAATGTTAGTTTTTTTTTTGTATTTTTTTGAAAAAATATGTTATATTAAAAAAAAATTCCCTCATAGTTCATACATCATCCTTTTTCTATTTTTGTTTGATATAACATTCACCTACTCTTAAACTGCTGTCTCATCTCAAAAAACTACACAAGCACACTTAAGAACATCCTCTTGTGCCTAACTCTCTCTTTCACTTACCACCAAAATAATACCACCGGCCTACACCATATTCTCTTTGCGACATTTTGATTCACGATACCTCTAACAGCTGTCAACAAATCCCTTTTTCGGCCACCCAAAAAGAAACCAGCCTCTCATTTCTCTCTAACAAAATGCAATCAACATCCACAACCCTTAATAACAGAAAAAACAACCAACTTCTCACAACATACTACAACAACCGTGGAGCACCATCACCAGCTTACGAATCTGCAATCACCCAGCTCTGCCTTACGCAGCTGGTTTCTAGAGGGTAATCGAGAGAGAGTTGAAAGAGCATGTATGAGTTAGCATGGAGGGATTTCCCATATATATACTCTTTTTTTTGGGTCACTGTTAGTTTTATATGTATATAAACTTTTGTTCTAATTTTTTCTAATACATACATGTTGTTTCTATTACACATTTAACTTTTATATATTTTTGCCATGGGTGTTATGGATTGTCAAGTGTCTTACCTATTGATTGGTCTACTGGTAATTCCTCAGTGATATCTTGGTAAAGTTGTTGCATTTCTTCCATTTTGCTGGGACAGAAGTTGTAGTGTACTATAGGCTTACACTATGGTGTTTTTGATTGTATATAAAACTAGTGGGAGACTCGTGCATTCGCACGGGAACTGGTATGGTACGCGAATTTATTCCAAATTAAAATTAAAAAAATTTAAATTTTCAACAAAAAAAGTCATTATTTTTAAAAGATATAATAATTTAGTGGGTATAATCAACAACGAATTTGAACCCGTATAATAACATATGCGTTTCCACGGATACTGACGTGGATACTCGTGCATTTGAATGAAGACTGGTGTGTTACACATATTAGTTTTTAAAATGTAATAAGAATTAAAAAAATAGAAAAAAAATTTTATTTAACTAATAAAGTTAAAATTTTGAATTAAAATAATATATTTATTTATATTTGGAGCATACATATAGTTTTCCCCTATGTTAATAAGTTTGAAAGAACGGTATATTTGGAGCATAAATATTAATTTATTTTGAAATGATTGATAAAAGTATTAATGTGATTATTTAGTATTTGTAAACTAACGTATTTTAATTAATTATATTTGTCCACCGTTTATAATTTGTGTTAACTTACAAAAAGGCTTAATAATTTTTAGTCCCCTATAAATATTAAAGACAGTGGATTAAAAAAATAGAGTAACACTTACTTTAACCACTTACTTTAAAGACTTTGAAATATTAGAAACCTAAAAAACACATTTATCATTAAGAATATTATTTTAGTCATCACATTTATTTTCAAACATTAACAGTTTTGATATGAATGTTTATGGTTAACTTCTTAGGAAATAAAATAAGATACATTGAACATATTTAAAATAAATAATAAGCAACAATAAAATAATAAAATAAAATAAAATAAATAAATACATAGTAAGTCATACATATATTATGTATATACTTTTTTGAAATTATAGATAAATTAAATAAAGATTTATTATTGAAATAATTAAGTAACTTATATTTCAATGTTTAATAGAAAACACTATATAAATGGTTATTTAAAACACGCAAGTTAAGTGATTGAAAAAAATAAGTTGGGAATAAAATATTTATACTGTGAATATTATAAAGAAATATTTGGTCAAATTAATAATGAATGTTGTTGTATATAGAAGATAAAAAACACATTTATTTATACTATATAATGTTAATAAATAATAAAGTAATATCTAAAATAATAATGAATTAGTTGATTAAAAATAATTTGATAATTTATTATTTTCATGTGTATTAAATCATAAACTAAAACTAAATAGAGTATTAATTTATAATTGAAGAAGAGAAAAAGTTAATGCAATTAAAAGTAATGCTTCAAAAGTTGTGATTTCTAATTGAAGATGACAAAAAGTTCATTCAAATAAAGTTCATGGGATACGAATAGTAACAGTACAGGTCAAAGTAAAGTTGAGTTTGGACTGAAATACAAAAGACATATTGAATGACTTAAAACAAATTGAAATAAAACTTGCATAGTTAATCACTATCTGTGTAACTCCTTGCATACATAAAGTTCTCCCATATATAGTCCCGCTCATCCTCATCATCGGAATCAACCGGTTTGTAGTCAGGTTGTTGGTCATCATCTGAATCCACATAAATTACTCGGCTCACAAATGAAGCAGAAGTCATTCTTCTTCTCCTCTTTCTTGAATGTCGAACTAGAGGAGGGTTATGGAGCTGTAGAAAAAAAAAACTAGTCAATGAATATTGTCAACTGATATACAGGGAAAACTGAAATTATGATGTATTGTAGGATATTGTAGCACTGAGTTAATAAAAAATGAACATACTATATGTGTTAACATGAAAAGAAATAATATATTGATCGTCTGAGATAAGGAGGGAAAAGTGAAATGTACCGGGGGGACCTGCAGAGTCGGTTGAAAGTTGGGTCCCTCTTGGTGCGATTCACGGCGCTCGGAATCCGGCAATGGTTGAACCTCCGTAGGTGGTCGGATCTGAGTATCAGGTTGTAGGTGGACGGCAGCTTCGACATGTTGTTGGGTCTGCAGACGTTAAGAAAATTAAACTATTTAATAAGATTGAAAGAATAAGGGACAGTTAAATTAAGTGAGAATAATAAGCCGCAGTACAACTATTTTATGAACCTGTAGAGTTGGTTGGGGGTCTACAGGATGATGGACAGCCTGAGGTCGTTGCAATTCCGGAGAAGGCGTTTGGTCAGTTGCCATGTCGACGTGAAAAGGGGCAGCGGGTTGGATATTTTGGTTGGATGCCATTGAAAAAGTTGGGTTTTTCTGAAAGGTGGGCTCTGAAGTACATAATAGGAGGAAGGGTTAAATAATGAGGGTTGTGACTGTGGAGCTTCCCCCTACATTGGAAATGGAAATGCATTAACACAATTGAAACTGTATAGTTGGAAAAATGAAAGGCAGAATAATAAAGACTGGTGATGGTAAAGAATCCCATTAACTTCCAAATACAATGTATAATGTGATTGTGCATTAAAGAAAATTTGAAGTATGCATAAAAAATATTATGGATAGAAAATTTGAGATATTAATGTATACCTTAAGTCCATTAATGACAGGAAAAAATCAACGAATCACCTGGAATATGAAAAAAAAGGAGAAATCCGAAAATGTATGCACGTTAGTGCAACCTGATGCAGTTGGATCAAAATAAAGGCCACTTCAAAATCTAGCAGAAACCAAAAGACACATTAGATAATATTATTATTAACTAACTGCTACACAAGCAGACTTTTAGTAGTAACATTAATTAACAAATGGACACAATATGGACAGAATTTTGACTTCACTAACCATGGTGAATGTCTTGCCTGTTCCGGTTTTACCATGCACGAAAACGCACACTTTGTGCTCGTCCACTGCAGATCTTAGAATTGGGTGTATTGCAAGGCTACAATTTATGTGAATAGAAGAAGTACCTAGGTTTTTTGCGCGCGTTTGCATTCTAAATTGCAGCTGTATTGATAGCTATCACTCCAGCCGAGTCATTAAACCATAGAACAGAGAATCAAATCCCGTTAATAGTGTATATGATCTGAATTCCCTGGAATCACAAATGAAGGTTACTATAGTTATGTAGATGAAATTGTTAAAAGAAGATTGAATGAGTCACATTTAAAGTAAATCAAATTAAAAATTGTGATTCCCTGATTGTCATGAATAAAGATGCCGCTTGAGATTTGTTTTGTGGCCATTCTGGTTCGAAAACAAAAATAATACAGAAAACAACTGAACATGTTAAGCATAAATTAGAATTTGAAAAATCAAAACATTTAGAACATAAACCCAATAATGACATAACCAAGTTTAGAAGTCCTGAACCATATCTACCATATCAAGTCATCAAATATAATGTTCTAAATTTCACTACTCATTCCAATACAAAACAAAAAAATAAATACGGAAACAATCCGAAAATGTTAAGCATATTAACCAAGAATGCGTGAAAAGTAGTAAAAGATTTAAATATCAGAATGAATAAAAAGACTTGGAATATAATAGCAAAAAAATAAATGGATACAAGATTTGCACAAATTGGTAACACATAATGGACTTCTTTGAATGAGCAGATTCATAAAAGGATACAAGATTTGCACAAATTAAGTTGGCAATGCTCCATTATGAATTATAGTAATACCTTTGTAGTACAAAAGGCAGGTTCACGATGACCACATTTTTTGCATGTCTTGTTGACCTGTATAGAAACATAACATTAAAACCTGTTAACATCTGCTTAAAAACCATGGCAGTAATACATTGCAGGATGCATTACGTTAGAGAATTGCACCGTCTATTCTCCGAGTAGATAAATTCCAAGTTCTCTTCTGATATCCTGCCAACCACATATTACAAAGTTCATTTGCCAATAATCAATATTATGTGAAAATGGATATGCTATCCAAGACAAACTCTTAAAGGAAAGTTTGTGATTACCTTGAATAAAAAGAAATCAAAAGCTGAAAAATTAATTTCTGTTCATTTTTTGTTCAGATTCATTCTGTATAGAGATAACATAACTCACCCTGTTGATGAATCAAAAACACCATGCTGAAGAACACAAGTAATGGTTACATAGTCATTTACCCTGTCAACCAAACCAGGTATTTATGAAGTCTTAGGTTGAGCTCAAACTCATTTTCAAAACCAAGATAAATGAAAGGAGGATGAGCCTTTTCAAAACCAAGAATGGAAGCCAGATAAATATGGTTATTCTGGTTCATATCAATTGCACGTATTAGAGATTTGCAGGGTTACAACTTGGCCAGGACACTTTGCATACCTTTTGAGAAGATGGTAAATGGATCTAATGAACTTGGTATTCCCTTTACAAAAGAACATTATGTCATAAACAAATACAGATTGTTGTATCCAAGGGCTGGCCCGAAAGCTAAGAATGTGATGTGGTTATCCTCCACCTTAGCATGGAAATTTGCAATAGCACCAAGTTATTGTATCCAATGACTGCTCTTCTTCTACCATATCTACCGAACTCTTCATTTCATCTGGTTTTTTGTCTGCAAATTCACACGAAGATTGTTAAGCAAGTTACTGTCAATAAATCGGTAAGACTAATAGAAGTTTTGATATTCAGATGTTTCACTACATTGACTTTGTTGGTGTGCTTTATCAACAGAAGCTGTAAATTTATCAGCTCCATTCACAACTACGTTGTGCAAATTTGTATCATATTTGTTGTTAACTCAGGAAGGATCTTGAAATTATTAACTCAGTCAATAAAAAACAACACTGGAAATGTGTAAAGCCAAATGAAGATAGGTTTAAAGAAATTACTTCATGCCACTAAATGTAAAGCATTTGTTGATTATAAACAGTAACCAAAAAAAGTTAAGCACGTCAGCCATTTGATCGGGTAATTCATCTACAGATAGAGCAGGACAAACTGGACCAATTTTAGCTGATCCCAACTACAATAGGCCATCAAGAAAGCACAAAATAATAAGTAACCAGGTAAATTTCGCCTTAATTTCTCTATTTGTGTAAAAGCGTCTCATAACCTGGTTTAATTTCGTATTCAACAATCAGAGAGGCTGCAGTTTCAGCAGCTATCTTAAGTTCATCTTCAATAGGCAATTTAGCTGCGGGCAATGTTTCTTCAAAACTCCTCCTTAATACTCATAAGTGTGAAATTATGGACAATGAGTTATATCACCTCATTGATACACTGCAACATTGTTAAATAATGAGAAATCTTTTTCGTGATTAATATTTCATGAATAATAACTTTAAAATCACGTCACATGAAACCGCCGTCTTAAGTTTTTGTAAAGACTATGTTGTTTAGTTATAGTTGAAAGCCGATCATACTTGAAACTATAAATTCAATCAAAAAGAGAAATGTGTAAAGGATTAATATAACTTACTTTGATCAATGGATTGTATAGCCATTTACAAATATCAAACTTCTGTAACCAAGAATGCGTCAAAAGTAGTAAAAGATTTAAAAAACATAAACAGTAAAAGCTTATAGGGGAAACTTTACTTAGAATACATGCCATCCACGAGTAGACACGATACCGATATATCAGCATCCTATAACATCTTGCAAATGGCACCTAAGCATGACATGAGGAACATAAAAAGACACACAGATCAGTGAATTCATGCCTGAAGAAACATACTGAATTGTTACAATATTCGAAAGGATTAACAAGTACCATGTCTTTGAATGCTCCGGAAATATGAATGCATATGTTCAGCCTTCGTCTTAATTCATTACAATATATATTTATAATCGACGTCTTCTTCTTATTGGCTCTTAATCAACCGATCCAAAATTTTATCTGTAGCCACAATGTCACATGTCTTTGTATCTGCAACCTATTTCCATAGCTGGTTAGTGATACCAGTCAGGTTGTGTCTATCTTCCTCCACTGTATTCTTAAATTTTAAACACAGACATGTTTAATCCGGCAGGACATGTTTCTGAAATAAAAAACATGTACATTCCATCATCAAATTTAATAATATTACAAATTTTGTTGCATCACATTACCTTATAAAGACCTTTATAATCAAAGGGGGCACCTTGTGTTTGTATGGTTGCATCATCTAATTTGTGAACCATTTGAAATAAATTATATATCATCAATAAGATCTCGTTATAATAAAATAATCACTTGCATTGTGAAAGTTATATGGTTTGTAACATACCTGCATATAGGCCAATGCTTCAAACACAAAGAATAGTGTGTTGAGAAACTCCCATCGACTCTCTTATCGCAGGCACACCATTTATGTCCCGTACATCTCACTTCCAACATTTTTGTATTTATAAATGAAACAACAGTTAAAATCCTAACAGAAAATACTGAAAGCGCACAAATTGAAGGATTCCAGTGATAGCTAAATAAGCAAAAGACAGCAGACAGTGATAGATAAATAAGCAAATGATGGTAGACGCAAATTACGTGAAGTATCAACCTTTCGAAAACGTTTTAAAAATGTTGAATAATTCCCAGAATAAATATAGTCAAACATATAAAAATAAATGTTATGCTTTTAAAAACTATTTTGTGTTGTCCTAAAATAGAATTAACCGTACACAAAGGAATATGACGTACCTTATGAAAACCCTCATGTTACAGCACCGGAAACCATAAGACCTAAAACATGTAATTGAAAATAATAACAATGTTTGTTAATATTCTTTTCATTTCCATGAAGTATGTTTGAAAAGGAAGAAATCTATAATAAGAGCTAAAGAGTGAAGAACTAAATACTGAAGAACATTAAAGTAAATTTCAAGATGGACAAGCAAACACCAACCTAACATTAAATTAGAAGAAGGACAACCTTGTGTAAGATCGAGCTTTGATACCGGTTTGAATATAACTTCGGAGTTAGGTTTCCGTTGTTGTAACTCCGATGATTTTGCTCCGGTCTTTGCGTTAGGTTTTTGTGGCGGTGTGGAACGATGATGCTTGGGCCGTATTGGAAGTTTCAGAAAATAAACATTGACAAAAAACCCAAACACATAGGAGATGAAAGAATAAGAGGAAGAAGATGAAGTTGGTAGCGCAGAGGGAGAGAGAAAGCAAGCGAAAGAGAAAGAGAAAGAAAGGGAAAGAAGGAAAGGAGGAAAGGACGGTGAGAGAGAAAAACAATGTACGGTCCAGCTGGTTGTGGTTGGAAAGAAATTGCAATGGTTACATTTTGCCCACAATTATGTGTAACTATGACAAAGAGTGTCATTAGGATTCAAGTAACTGATGATTTGGTTCAAAATTGTTGGTTTTAGACACTAAATACCCCCCAAATGCTGACATGGTGAGCTAATTAGAAGGGTTAGAATGTGGTTTTCCAGAGCCACTAATGTTCCTATATTATAGATAGAATTTGGTGTGTTAAAAAAATAGTACATTGGTAGCTTATGATATTTTATGGTCATTTCGTATAACTTTGTTTTTTTTTAAAGATAAAAGATATAGATTTTATCCAATTTTAATTGGAATAATACTTGAAAAAAACAAAAAAAAAAACATTTTAATCATTTTCATCTTTAATATTTTTATTGCTAGTTTTTTGTTAGTTAATTTGAATAATATTAAAAAAATATCAAAAAATATTTTGACTATTTTATTTTTAATATTTCCATTTCTTGTTTTAATTAGTTTTCTTAAATATTAGAAAAGACCAAAAAGTTTAATATTTTATTTTTAGTATTTTCTTATTCCTAGCTTTTTCTAGTTAATTTGAATTATATTCAAAAAATGTAAAAAAAAAATCATATTTGTTGTAATTATTAATTTATTTAAATATTTTTATTTAATAATGATTAATTAAATTATTAATTAATTTTATTAAATATTTATATTTAAATTAATTAATAATTTCTTGTTGCCCGATTTTATTTTCATGACTTGTCTGTTTCTACGTTTTGGGTTTGTTTTATCTTGTTAATTCACGATGTTTTGCCGTGACTGTTAATATTTAACACGAGGTTTTGCCGTGTATGTATTTTCTATGTGAATTTTACGCGATGCTTTGCCGCGTATTTTTGTCTGTTTATGCATGATGTTTTTCCATGCGTGTTGTTAATACTTTCTGTCTGATACCATGCTGTTTTGCCGTGTGTATTCTGTGATCTCTTGCCTGTTTGACTGTACACGATGTTTTGCCGTGTAATTTTCTCTCTGTTTTACCACGATATTTTGCCATGTACTTTCTATTTGTTATACACGATGCTTTGCCGTGAACGCGTTTGTCGATTTATTTCCACGATACTTTGCCGCGTATCTTTGTATGTTGATTACATGATGTTTTTCCGTGTATTTCTGTTGACTTTTCACTATTTGATTACCATGATGTTATTCCACGCGTACTCAGTGATATCTTACCTGTCTGATTATACATAATGTTTTTCCATGTGTATTCTATGTTATCTTGTCTGTTTGATCATGCATGATGCTTTTTCGTGTACTGTGTCTGTGTCTTGTCTGCTTGTCATTTACATGATGTTCTTCCATGTATCTGTTGCTTTGTTTTCTATCCTTGTTGACCTAATCCAAGGGAGGGATTGTATATTGTCTTATTGTCATTGTGCATGTCCCTTATCTGTTTATCGCTGTTGTTGTTTTGGTTCTTAGAACCCTAATAATTCGTGGTTCCACGAACTACTGACGCTCTGATTTCTCAAGTTCCTCTTGAGAATACGTAGACACAAGGCCCCGATCCTTGGCGAGCAACCTTTTCTTTTTTTTCACACTCTTTTCCTATTCCCTTTTTTTCATCGTAGTTCTGAACTACGATTGCTCTGACTTCCTATTAAGGATACGTAGTCATAGGATTGTGATGATCCTAGCAAGCTACCTTTTATTTTTTTCTACCTTTTTCTTTTTCCACCTTTTATATTTTCTTTGCCCATCCTTACCTTTAGCAAAAATTTTTAGTCAAAACACAGATATTTCAAGGGGTTCCTGTAGAGTACTGCAGATGCTTAGGGTGTTAGTACATTCCCTTAGTATAACCAACCCCCGTACCTTTGTATAGCGTGCGATTTTTGTCGGTGACGCGACCACCTTATCGCCATGGGTCTTCTCCTTACAATGAGGAGGAGTAGGGTGTTACTTTCTGATTTCTTATTTATCCTGTGAAGCTGGAAGGGAAAGGGAAGCTATCTAAAACTAACCTTGTGTCGCTCCCAGGATTTTCATCCAGGTACAAACGCGAAAGTGGCGCGGAACACAGATTCGCCAGCCGTGTATATTTATCCCAAGAGAGGAAAAGGGAACACCGCGTAAACCTGAGGAAGAGGGAAAGGAATGGTCATCGCAACCATAGCCTGGATTTGGGAGTCGGTTACGCGAGGGGAAGGTGCTAGCACCCCACGCGTCCATCGTACTCGATGGGATCCACGCTTGTTGTCTAATCTAAGGGTGAGTTATCCTAAAGTCTATGGCTGCACTAAAACGGGGGAGGGGAAAACAAAGACAGACTCGGTAGGACGTCGACGTCCTAGGCCTACGTACTCCCTTTGTGCAATGGGAAATTCAGAGTCAACGTAGTTCGGACCAAGTTCTTTTTGTGTTTTTTATGAGCGACGTTAAGTTCGCGTCCGGCAGTTAGGGTCGATGCCTGTTTGCGACTCAGACGGAAGGTGACGTGCCCTTTTTGAAAATAGCCTTTATTTTGACAATCCCGCAGGATAAAAAGGTTTGAAGTTTGTTTGTATTTTTTTAGACAGAAGTAACTTGAGTTAGTTCATAACTCAACTTGAACCAAAGTCTATGACACGGGAACGAATGCGTCGCATGGTCGTCCCCAATGGGACGTATGCTCAACACTCTAGAAGAGAGAAGGGGGACCCCTCAATCTTCATTTCCTATGTTTAAGGCTTGTGTGCAAGGCAAGTTGACCTTATTAAGTATCTTAGAAATTGTTATGAGATGAGAAGAGGGACTCAAAAGAAAAGAAAAAGACTAAGGGGATTCTATCCTAATGTTATCATGTAAAGATGGCCCTAAGGGGAGGTTTGGAGGGAGACTATCCTATGGAATTTAGTCCTAACGTTATCATGCAAAGGTGGCCCTAAGGGGAGGTTTGACAACAACCTAAGCCTAAAGAAAAGAAAAGATAAGAGGAAGAATGAGTGAGAGTGGACATGGATAACTATCCACACTCTCAAATAGCTTACCTCAGCCCCTGCATAAAAGGTTAGTACAAACAGATATAAGTCACAATAAGACAAATGAAACCCAAACAAGTCACAAACCAAAGAGAAATGATTATAACCCAAATGAAACTCAACCAAGATAGAATGTGGATGACCTAAACATCAATTATGAAGTGAAAGAAGCAAACCCAAATGATGGCACAAGTGCCTTCTCAAACAAGTACTCAGACATGATCAAGGATGTGCATAAAGGAAGACCTCAAACAAAGAGCAATCAAACAATTGGCAAACCAACTTCAAAAATTACCAAGTTAATTCTCAAGACACCCCAACCATTGGCAAACAACATGTCAAAAGGTCATGCAAAAATTCCCAAGATAAGTCACTTAAACAATTACGCAAATTCAAGTGAGAATTATGAACTAACATGCAAAAGAGGAGGACTAAAATGCAATGTGAAAACGTTTTAAAAATGAGAGAAAAATATTTCAATGACATTCAATATGTTGATGAAACAATGCAAAAGGAATGAGTTCAAAATGTTATGTATGCTATGAGAACAAAATTCTACAAGTTTGGGTATGCATGATAAGAATAATTCAAAAAGAAATCACTCAAATAATTAATCCAGATGCTAAAAATAAAAACTAAAATTTGGAAAATTTTTATAAAACTATAAATATGATTCATGATTTTTTTGGGATTTTTAGGATGCAATTATCTATTTTTAAAAATTAAAAATGCAAATGATGCAATTGAATAAAATAAAAATATGGCAATAAACATGGAGGGTGTGAATAGCAGCAAAAACACGTTAAAAAAGGAAGATGGGCTGAAAAGAAGGGTGCAAATAGCAAAGCCCAAAGCACAAAAGTCCAACAGCGAAGTCAATGAGGAACAATGAAATCAGTCAAACCTCAGATTGAATCAAAACAACACTATTGATCCAACGCGTATCATCAGTCAAATGAAAATAACAAGTAATCATGATTAACAGCTCAGATTCACATGCACACAATAGTTAAATGAACACGCACACACACGAACATTCTGAACACCAAAGAAATCACATGACATGCACGCGCACATTTTAATGCGTTGTCAATAATCCAACCATCAGATGCATCAGACGTCTCACATTAAATTAACAAAACCAAAATTTATCAAGATCAACGGTCATGATCTGGTGGCACATGATAATACGCATGGGTGACCAACACGCAAACATTAAAATAAAAACAAAATTTTAAAAACGTGGCACATAGTGGACCGTTAGATCAAACCAATCAACGACTCAGACTTCATCTTCCTCACATAAACCCTAGCCGGCCGGAAAAAGAACCAGACGCCGGAGCCCTAGCTCCGGTCGTCATCTCCGGTGACCACCACCCCCAAAATCCCCAGAAATCACTCACGAGTATATCAAACTGATCAGAAAAACATGAGGGTTAAGAATATCACATCAAAAATCCCAAACAAACAACATACAAGGAGAATCGAGCGAAACAAAGTATGGGTCCAAAACTTAAATCTCACCATATGCACATAATACACGTCTAAACTTAAAATAAAACACATCAGAGTCATCACCAACAATCACAGATCATTATGCATATTTAAAAGTAGAGTTTTAAGATCATACAAATTGACCCTAACCTGAGATTATGCAATCCGTATCCTTATTGTTAGCTCCAGATGATGGTTGCTTTGTGCCCTATGGATCCCAAGGGTTCAGATTGTGGAAGAAGTTTTGGAAAAGCTCTAGTGTATTGAGAGATTCGAAGGAATGAAGTTTTAGGGTTTACACTTGAAATCTCCACAAAATAACGTGTCCTCTCCCTCACCAGTGCATGAGTTAGCTTAAATATATTAGGTTAATCCACTGATTGGCATTTGGGCCTTGTTAATTCCTCACTTAATGAGTTTAGAGTGATTTTGGAAATTTGCACAATGTGAAATACCCCCTCCTCCATGCATGCACACCCAAGCCTTTTATGATGGATCACTTATTTAAAAATTGCTAATCACACCTGAATTGGATTTGGGCCTTGAGATGTCTTGGTTCATGAGTTTTCAATAATCTTGCAATTTTGCATAATGTGAAATAAGTGATGTACAAGTCATGAAATCTCTTGATTCAACGGCCAAAAATGATCCTTATGGGAGGTACTTTGATGTTAGAATGGGTCATGAAGCAATGGAACCAAATATAGGTCACTATGTCCCAAAATGCAAAAGTTATGAAAATGGAACCATGAGGAAACCCTAAAAAACCACCTTGCCTTCTTTTGATCATAACTTGAGTTTCACAAATGATATGGAGACCATCTAGTACTTGTTGGAAAGGGGAGAAAAAGATCTTCAACTTTCATGTTTGAGGGAAATTCAATTGAAGCTTCGTTGAAGATGAAAATTCAAGTTGAATGTAGTGTAAAAACTTGCCAAAAATGGAAACTTTCAAATTATAGGTCACTTCCATATTTAGTAACTTTTGTACCAACCCTTGATTCTTGATAAATGGTATGAAACTTGACCCTTGAAGACCATATGAGGATGTGAGACCTTGAAAACCTTGAAGAGTACCTCAAAATTTCACAGTTGACTTCCCCTCTCACTGTTGACTTTTCCCCAATTCTCCTGATTCCAAATCCATTGGCCAATTGAACTTCTCATGGATCAAACTGATGGACAATCTTCCATTCCTAGATACTTAGGGACCCAAGGAATACCATGGAATCAAGTTTTGCCCAAAAAATCAGAAATAATCTAACTTTATAGCAAACCCTAATTTTGGTACCCTCAGTCTAGGAGGAAATAACACAGTCTCCAAATCCAAATTCCTCTGAATATGATCTGTATCCTCTCCAACAAAGATAAGATATGCCATTTGGTGATGATAAAAACCTAAGGAGCTTTCCCATTGGAGCAATAAACCCAAGAATCTCAAAACCCTAATTTCTGCACTGATTAGGAGAGAGTGGTTCACTTGAGATCTCTTGGCCAATACAAGGACTCTTGCTTGACCCTTTGAAGAACATCTTCTCCTATTGAACTGCCTCAGGTACCTTGACCCCATGCTAAGAACCAATGATATGCAAACATGATAATGCAAGAATGAAATGAAACATAAGCCAGTTAATACTAAAGGTAGGAGAGCAAATTTTGGGGTGCTACAACTGCCCCTATTCAATCAACTTGGTCCTGAAGGTATGATAGCAATGGCTGTCATGCGTTCAAAGGATTCCCGGGGATTGAATACCAAAAGAAACCTAAAATTTGCAATCCTCAAAGGAGGGACGACTCCTCTGGGGAACAAGCAATAAGTGCTGCACTTATCACAACACGAACGAGTGTTGGAAAACAACACGAACAATGTATTGGAATGTCATGAAATAAACACAAACGAGTGTTAACTACTGGGGATAAACACAGACGGGTGTCAAGGAGTCAAAGATATCACATACGAACAGGGTACCGAAAAGATACACGGACGGGTGTAAAAAGGTTCAATACGGACGGGTATCAAAAAGATACACGGGCGGGTGTAAAAAGTTTCAATACGGACGGGTATCGAAAAGGTACACGGACGGGTGTAAAGGGGTTCAATACGGACGGGTATCGAAAAGGTACACGGACGGGTGTAAAAGGGTTCAATACGGACGGGTATCGAAAAGATACACGGACAGGTGTAAAAAGGGTAAATTTAATGGGGATTGATCTCGCTGGGGAACGGAAGGCAACACGGACGGGTGTTAAAAGTCAATACGGACGGGCATTGAAACAAAAGTTCACACACGGACGGGTGCTGAAAGGACACGGACGGACGTCAAAAGTCAATACGGACGGGCATTGGCTTAAAAGGTTCAAACACGGACGGGTGCTGAAAGTACACGGACGGGCGTCAAAAGTCAATACGGACGAGCATTGAAATGAAAGGTTCAAACACGGACGGGTGCTGAAAGGAACACGGACGAGTGTCAAAAGTCAATATGGACGGGCATTGGCTTAAAAGGTTTAAACACGGACGAGTGCTGAAAGGACACGGACGGGTGTCAAAAGTCAATACGGACGGGCATTGAAATGAAAGGTTTAAACACGGACGGGTGCTGAAAGGAACACGGACGGGCGTCAAAAGTCAATACGGACGGGCATTGGCTTAAAAGGTTCAAACAAGGACGGGTGCTGAAAGGACACGGACGGGCGTCAAAAGTCAATACGGACGGGCATTGGCTTAAAAGGTTCAAACACGGACGGGTGCTGAAAGGACACGGACGGGCGTCAAAAGTCAATACGGACGGGCATTGAAATGAAAGGTTCAAACACAGACGGGTGCTGAAAGGAACACGGACGGGTGTCAAAAGTCAATACGGACGGGCATTGGCTTAAAAGGTTCAAACACGGACGGGTGCTGAAAGGACACGGACGGGCGTCAAAATTCAATACGGACGGGCATTGAAACAAAGGTTCAAACATGGACGGGTGCTGAAAGGAACACAGACGGGTGCCAAATGTCAATACGGACGGGCATTAAAATGAAAGGTTCAAACACGGACGGGTGCTAAAAGAACACGGACGGGTGTCTGACGGTAAAAACCCTCGAGGGAATAAACCAAAGGACCACCTGGACGAAGGGGTAAAAATGTAATTATGGATTAACGCTCCTGGCAAACAACTCTGCAAGGGAATGTCAAATATTGCTTTGAATGACCAAACCCAACACCTGTGGAGTAAAGTCGAATGATATTCTCTGAAATATGCTTCTTTCCCGACGAAGGAAAGCTCAAACCTGGCTTATGCTTCGGATGCCAATGTTTGAATTTTGCCGTAGTGCTCCATACGAAGTGGAAATGCTACGCATTTGAGGATGCAATGCAAATGCTTATGATATGCAAAAAGGGTCCCTCCAGCAAAGTAAATGCTGGAGAGAAAAGACCAATTCAGCTGGGGATGACAAAAATAAATTGTCCTCTGAATCCAGGAACTCTGCTGAGAAGGATCACACTGACTGACTCTTTGATCAACAACTTCTTCTGGGGATGAAATCCCAAAAGAACATCCACACTACCGGGGATTACACATGTCCTTTACTGAAGGTAACATCCAAAACCTGAGATTTCTCCTCAACTGGGGGAGTTGAGAATGAATGCCAATAACGGAATCGGCGATCTGTTACTGAAAATTGCTAATAACCAATTGGGCTCAGAACCTGCTGGGGGATGCCAGCCCATGATACCATCCTGTTTGGGGAAAATAATCCATAATACCATCCTGCTTGGGGGCATTGCTGAACTTAGCCTGCTGATGGGGAGAATGACTTTACCCTCACCTTGCTGGGGATTAGAATATGACGTTGTTGGTGAAAGTACATTTCCTGACTGGCTGGGGAAAGTGAACACCCTGATTCTGTGGGGAAATAACATCTTGATCCAGAGAAAATACTTCCCAAGTCTCCTGCTGGGGAAGGTCTGCTCTGCTGAGGAAAGGTGCAATCTCAATGCTGGGGAGAGCAACCTCACTGGGGAAGTACAATCCTGTTGCCATCCAACCTGACTTGTCTCTATGGTCATAGACGACCCTTTGAACTTTCCACTTGCCCCAGACCACCAGGTCTAATGGAAGAAATCAAGAGGATTTTATAGAGGACCGGGCGTTCGCACTGCCCCAGGGTCTTCAAACTCTTGGAGAGATTTATCAGATCTCGACATAACTGCCCCAGACTTCATAATCCATGAAGTACATTACCTCGAAAGGATTTGTAATGAATTGAAAATACTCTGTCCCAGTATTCTGAACTTTGAGGAGGTGTTTTCAATTAACCATTTTCAGGAGTGGACAATTTCTCATGCTCTGGCCTGCCCCAAGTCTTGAAGGAATTTTTCCCCTGACTGATCTTACAGAGATTCGTCAAATCGACCTGATTGCCCCTGTTTGGCTGCTTGAGGGAGAGTTTTCAGCGTGACTGCTCCAGATTAGCTGCATCTTATCACCATTTATTAGGAACCTCCAGGCCGCGCACAGTCTCTTGGCCACATACCCCTTGACATGATTGTCCTTCGGTGTTTTCACCATCTCAACTTGGCATGATTGAGCTTCTCGACTGTCGTTCATCGTGTAAGCTTCTTGGATATCAAACATATGCAAGCAGAAAATGTTTATTATGAGAATGACAATTCTAATGTAACACTCATGTTAATCTTGAAGCTTTATTGAAAATGTGTCGCCAAGCCTTGTGAACGAATCACTAGCTAGGATGCGACCTTGATTTTTGAATGGCAAAACAATGCGCACATGCAATACCAACAAATCTTATTAGCACACAACTCATAGGAGTCAGGAACGATATCCTGTTGAAGTACGTTTTCGGAATAAACCCTGTTTCAATTAGGACTTTGAAGGGTTGTAACGTGGTCTGGTTCACAGTTTCAGAAAAAAGGATTTATGGCTCAAAAATTATCGGTGCCCACCCACTCTTCGTGATGTCCTTCAGTCCTATGTTCAGTTAATCTGACCCAAACGCTCATCTCTCAAAAGGTTTATGATCTTTAAGGAACCTATGCCACTAATGGTTTGGCACCTAAGGGAGTTTTGGAATGACAGTCACCCCTTTTTATCTTTTGTGTCTGTAATCACACGAATTTAATCTTATCGAGGATTTTCTTTTGTAATGCTTTTCGCTTCTTCTTTGTTTTGCTTTTTGTTCCCTAACTTTTCCTGGACTGACTCTTTTGAGTTTTCACTTTTGAAGTCCAGCGGGATGCCTTAGCTTTTGCCTAAGTCACTTGCTTTCAAGTTTTTCGACTTAGCAGGCTTTTTCTTTTTCTCTCTTTTTTTTGAACAAGTCGTGTGACACTGTTTTGTCTGACTTGTTTGAAAGGGCTGTGACTGTTTCACTATTTGATTGTTGATGGATAACCATTGTGGTTTCACATCTCTTGACCTCTTGACGGTGGGATAGAAGGTAAAGGTTCCTCGGATGCACACTCTCCTTGGAATTTGAACGCTCGGTCAAAATAACTGACGCCTACCCTGCCCCTGGGTTAAGTATGAGGGTTTTTTCGTATGAAAGAAACTCCTACTTCAAGGCTCAAAGGGTTGACGAGGGTCTATCTTCCTTATATCTCCAGTGTTTAGGGGTTTGAAACAATGCATGTACATCCTCAACAGGGTTCTATCCTTGAACATACAACCAGAGATTTTGCATTTTCATCTCATCATCCTCCCTCAAGAGTTCTAAACAAGAAAATTGGTATTGCAGTGCATATAAAAATTTAAGAGTGAACACGAATGGATTACTTCAAGAAAAACATGCTCATTGTATTATGATTGTCATTAAAAACAAACAAGTCTTACATGCATACAATGCTTTAACAAGAAATGAAAAAACTACAAATGAAAATGCAGTAAAGAAGCTGAAGATTGCCATTGCTGAGGAAGCTTGATTCTGTCTGGACGTACTTACAGACTGAGTGCTCACTTGAGGAAGGAGGCTTCAATTGATGTACATATCAACTTCAGTGAATGCAATGACCTCTGAGTCCACCAGGTCTTGCACCTTGTGCTTGAACACGTTGCAATTTTCAATTGAATGACCCAGTGTGTCTGAGTGATATTTGCATCTGGCATCCAGATCATAATCAGGAGGAATAGGGTCAGGAACAGGCTTGGCATCCCTTAGTTGAACCAGAGAACTTTCAAGTAGTCGGGCAAGAACATCGCTGTGAGAAATAGGGAGTGTATCGAAACTTCTCGCAGGCCTTCATGGTCTTTTTTGTCTCTGTTGCTGAGGATTCTGCTGTCGATGCTGATTTGGGCGCCTCACCTGCGCTTGCACTTTCCTTTCCACATTTGGCTAAGGCACAAACAAAGGTTGCTGACGTGGAGCTTCTGCAGCAAAAGGTTGTGGAGGGGATTCACGAGGAAATCCATGATCTAGAGCAAATCCCAGAGAAATGGGAGGATTAAGGACTTCTATCATGGAAGCGAGCACAGGACTGTTTAACACTATATTCAAAATTTCCATGACCAAACCCATCTGAGTCTTCATCTGATGACCTCCTCCTTCAGCATCTTCTGCTCCTGGGACATGACCAGCATGTCTTCCCCAAATTGCCTCATCTGAACCTTCATTTCAAGCATCTCCGCACGGAGTTGTTCCATGGCTATCCTCTGGTTATCACAGACTGAGTAGAATACCGATGAACTGGCTGATCAATCCTGTACTGCATAGGAGAACAAAGTAAGAACACCAGAGATAAACACCTGTTATGCAAAATGATTATGCAAAATGCAAATGCACATGTTTGAATATTCGCAGGGCGATCCACCCCTTGATTCCAGTTTAACAATAAGATAGAACGGAACTTCTGCTCATGTATTAAGAAAAACCAGAGGAAAACCAAATGTCAACAATCACAATCCACGATAACAAGTCTGAACACAATAATCATAGATCCCAACCAACAAGCCTGGCGGAGATCCAAATACAATGAAAGAGAAATAGGAAACTATGGCATGTCCTCAAAGTCCACCAGTGCCAATCCCCCCATCCATCATGCTCTTTGCTCTAGTCTTGAATTTCCTTGAACAACTTTTTGGTGTCGGGATGCTTCGGTCTCTGAATTAGCTCTTAAATGAGAACATCTCTCCTATGCATGATCCCTTTCAAGTATCGGCAATGCAACTCCCAAGCGTCTTCTTCAAAAACACCATCCATGCTAGGACCCTCATTTCTAGGTCTCTTCACTTCAGCTTGGATCTTCAGTTCCTCTATGGAGGCTATGGCTTCATTGAGTCGACCCTCGACTGCTTGTCTCTGGAATACCCCTGATAGGATCTCAGCGTCTTTTTTCTTGAGCTTCAACTTTAATTGATCAATCTGAGCTAGATAATCGTCTTCCTTTCGCTTATTATCAGCCATTGCAGTTTCTCGGTGAGCATTAAACTAGTGAATTTTCAACAAAGCCTCGGCCAATTCCTCCTTCTTGGACTTGAGAACCTTACTGATACCCTCTAGAGCTTGCTTCATCCTTTGTCTGGATGTGACCTTATCAGCTAGCTCCTTTTCTGCCTTAGCGAGAAGCTCTGTCTTTAACTTGGCGATATGAATAGCTTCACCCTCTCATGTTTCAACTGGTAAATCTCTCTTTGTAGCTCACTGTTTTCTTCTCGCAGCTTTTCCTTTTCAGCCCACAACTTATTAAACTTCTCTATTTCAACTGTGGTAGGGGGCTCAATCAGCAAGGGGTAAGATGGTGGTTCTTTGGAGAATGGAAAAAGCTCCATCTCTACCCTTTTCTGAATCCAATCTTCATACGCAGGAAATGTTCTGTTGTTGCTCTTCCCAAAAGAAATCTTCCCCTTCTTATGACGATCTTCCCAAGTATTCGCAGCTTCTTTTAACAGTTCTGGATTGATTTCCCCAATCAGATATAAAGATTCTTGGACCTCCTCGTCTCTTGGTGGCTCTTTCAATGCATACCCGAATTGCCTAATAGCAAGAATAGGGTTGTAGTTAATTCCCCCTTTCCGTCCTATTAGAGGCACATTTGGGAGACCTCCACAACTAATCATGATATCTTGGCCCAACAAGTCACGGTTAACCCAAATTAGATTATCTGTCCTCAAGCCCATCAATATTTTGGACCACTCCAAAGTTCCTTGAGTATCTACAAATGCCCCAGATTTGGGAAGACGGTCAGCAAACCATTTGTAGAAGACTGGCGCACAAAAATAAAGGGGTCCTCCCCTCCTCTTCTCGTTCTTATAATGCACTGAATAATACAGATCTCCAAGCAAAGTAAGTACCAAATTCTTCATGGTAAATATCCGGACAGCGTGCATGTCCACAAAATCCTTCATATTCAGAAACAACACCGTTCCATAGACACACATAGCCAAGATGGCATTGAAAACTGACCAACATCTAGCTTTAGCGTACACAGCAGCCTAATCTATCAAAAATTTCACATGAAAGCCTTTACACCCTCCCTTACTGGAAATATTATTTTTCAACAAAGATGGATCCAAATGCAAAGCCTCGGAAACCTTTCCCAAATCAGGAAGTTCTTCAGAAGGATAGAAAGGAGCTTCTTCTTTAATGGCAACATCCAGAATGAGAGAAAATTCCTCCAATGTCGGAGCCAAAAGATAATCAGTGAATAGAAAACATCGCAGGTGAGGGTCATAGAATTGCACCAGAGTGTGCAAAGCCCTATACTCGTATTCAGTGATGTTGCGAGAAAAATTCAAAATTCTTCCATACTCTCCTCTAAAGTCGGCCA
Organism: Lathyrus tuberosus; assembly: GCA_022829125.1. Taxonomy (NCBI): domain Eukaryota; kingdom Viridiplantae; phylum Streptophyta; class Magnoliopsida; order Fabales; family Fabaceae; genus Lathyrus; species Lathyrus tuberosus. Next base: position 15,701,115 of record JALAZF010000062.1, on the reverse strand, counting down.
ATACCCCAGGTTCTGCCATAGACACAATCTTGTGAACAGTATCCAGAATAAGTGATGGGAACTTGTACACTATGATGTTCTTTCTCTTCTCTGTACTCTTCCTTAATAGTCTTCAAAAACCAGAATCAAAGTTAGGATGCAGCCCTGCAAATGAATAAACATGTTAGGATGCAAAATGATGATGCACATGCACACATGGGATCAAGGATGCCACACAGACTGGACGACTGCTGCACTGAACCACTGTATAATCTCAAAGGGTCTGCCCAAATACCCAGAATACCAAAATAACCATAGTACCACACTGATAAATCTGCTGATCAGAAAACCGGGTATGTTGAAGGTCAAGGTTACCTGCAAACCTGTAAACACCCTGCCCTCTCACATGTGGGTACTAGAAAGCCGAGGATCCTCAATATCTCTGACTCTCAGGTTGAGAAATGATGATACGTTCACCATTTCTGGTTTGGCATCATCACCAATCGAGGAGGCCTCAACTGATTCCCCTAAAAAAGAAACATCCTATGGCAAGTCCTCAGTTTCGGCACTGAGGCCGAGAATCAATAGTACATTCATCCCTCGGGGTACAGTACTATCGCCAATCGAGGAGTGCTTCCACTGATTCTTTCCCAAAAGGAAACCCTATAGCAAGTTCCCAGCATTGGGTCCTCGGATCGACATGTGTAATGGGTTTGCCATTTCTAGTCTGCCATTATCACGTCTCGGGAGGAGTGCCGTTACTGAGTCCTCGGGAATGGTCGCCAGAGTCGACAACTTTCCAGGTTACATTCCATCATCTGCACCAATGTGCAGGATAGAACATTACCAAAGAAAACCTCGTCTGGATGTGGATTTTTCATGTATACTACGTCTGGCCAAATGCCACACAAGTCACACTACTTTCCACGCTAATCCTACGTGTACGCTCAAGCCTGGGTATTGGGCTTATCTCTCAGAACTCCCAACCCGCCAAACAGAAAAATAGTGCAGCAGCTGATAATAATATGCAATGTAGTAAATGCGGTAAAAATAAAATACGACAAATAAAGCAAAACAAAAACAAAAACACCCTAAGAGAACAAAAACAAACAAGCGCTAGGACATACTCGCTAAAGGGGATGGACCAGTATAGGTCAACCAGAGTCCCCAGCAGAGTTGCCAGCTGTCGCTCCTAGGATTTTCATCCAAGTACAAACGCGAAAGTGGCGCGGAACACAGAGTCACCAGCCGTGTATATTTATCCCAAGAGAGGTAAAAGGAACATCGCATAAACCTAAGGAAGAGGGAAAGGAATGGTCATCGCAACCATAGCTTGGGTTCGGGAGTCGGTTACGCGAGGGGAAGGTGCTAGCACCCCATGCGTCCATCGTACTCGATGGGATCCACACTTGTTGTCTAATCTAAGGGTGAGTTATCCTAAAGTCTATGGCTGCACTAAAACGGGGGAGGGGAAAACAAAGACAGACTTGGTAGGACGTCGACGTCCTAGGCCTACGTACTCCCTTTGTGCAATGGGAAATTCAGAGTCAACGTAGTTCGGACCAAGTTCTTTTTGTGTTTTTTATGAGCGACGTTAAGTTCGCGTCCGGCAGTTAGGGTCGATGCCTGTTTGCGACTCAGACGGAAGGTAACGTGCCCTTTTTGAAAATAGCCTTTAGTTTGACAATCCCGCAGGATAAAAAGGTTTGAAGTTTGTTTGTATTTTTTTAGACAGAAGTGACTTGAGTTAGTTCATAACTCAACTTGAACCAAAGTCTATGACACGGGAACGAATACGTCGCATGGTCGTCCCCAATGGGACGTATGCTCAACACTCTAGAAGAGAGAAGGGGGACCCCTCAATCTTTATTTCCTATGTTTAAGGCTTGTGTGCAAGGCAAGTTGACCTTATTAAGTATCTTAGAAATTGTTATGAGATGAGAAGAGGGACTCAAAAGAAAAGAAAAAGACTAAGGGGATTCTATCCTGATGTTATCATGCAAAGATGGCCCTAAGGGGAGGTTTGGAGGGAGACTATCCTATGGAATTTAGTCCTAACGTTATCATGCAAAGGTGGCCCTAAGGGGAGGTTTGACAACAACCTAAGCCTAAAGAAAAGAAAAGATGAGAGGAAGAATGAGTGAGAGTGGACATGGATAACTATCCACACTCTCAAATAGCTTACCTCAGCCCCTGCATAAAAGGTTAGTGCAAACAGATATAAGTGACAATAAGACAAATGAAACCCAAACAAGTCACAAACCAAAGAGAAATGATTATAACCCAAATGAAACTCAACCAAGACAGAATGTGTATGACCTAAACATGAATTATGAAGTCAAATAAGCAAACCCAAATGATGGCACAAGTGCCTTCTCAAACAAGTACTTAGACATGATCAAGGATGTGCATAAAGGAAGACCTTAAACAAAGAGCAATCAAACAATTGGCAAACCAACTTCAGAAATTACCAAATTAATTCTCAAGACACCCCAACCAGTGGCAAACAATATGTCAAAAGCTCATGCCAAAATTCCCAAGATAAGTAACTCAAACAATTATGCAAATTCAAGTGAGAATTATGAACTAACATGCAAAAGAGGAGGACTAAAATGCAATGTGAAAAAGTTTTAAAAATGAGAGAAAAATATTTCAATGACATTCCATATATTGATGAAACAATGCAAAAGGAAAGAGTTCAAAATGTTATGTATGCTATGAGAACAAAATTCTACAAGTTTGGGTATGCATGATAAGAATAATTCAAAAAGAAATCACTCAAATAATTAATCCAGATGCTAAAAATAAAATAAAAATAAAAAATAAAATTTGGGAAAATTTTATAAAACTATAAATATGATTCATGATTTTTTTGGGATTTTTAGGATGCAATTATCTATTTTTAAAAATAAAAAATGCAATTGATGCAATTGAATAAAATAAAAATATGGCAATAAACATGGAGGGTGTGAATAGCAGCAAAAACACGTTAAAAAAGGAAGATGGCCTGAAAAGAAGGGTGCAAATAGCAAAGCCTAAAGCACAAAAGTCCAACAGCGAAGTCAATGAGGAACAATGGAATCAGTCAAACCTCAGATTGAATCAAAACCACACGATTGATCCAACGCGTATCATCAATCAAATGAAAATAACAAGTAATCATGATTAACAGCTCAGATTCACATGCACACAATAGTTAAATGAACACGCACACACACGAACATTCTGAACACCAAAGAAATCACATGACATGCACGCGCACATTTTAATGCGTTGTCAATAATCCAACCATCAGATGCATCAGACGTCTCACATTAAATTAACAAAACCAAAATTTATCAAGATCAACGGTCATGATCTGGTGGCACATGATAATACACATGGGTGAACAACACGCAAACATTAAAATAAAAACAAAATTTTAAAAACGTGGCACATAGTGGACCGTTAGATCAAACCAATCAACGGCTCAGACTTCGTCTTCCTCACATAAACCCTAGCCGGCCGGAAAAAGAACCAGATGTCGGAGCCCTAGCTCCGGTCGTCATCTCCGGTGACCACCACCCCCAAAATCCCCAGAAATCACTCACGAGTATATCAAACTGATCAGAAAAACATGAGGGTTAAGAATATCACATCAAAAATCCCAAACAAACAACATACAAGGAGAATCGAGCGAAACAAAGTATGGGTCCAAAACTTAAATCTCACCATATGCACATAATACACGTCTAAACTTAAAATAAAACACATCAGAGTCATCAGCAACAATCACAGATCATTATGCATATTTAAAAGTAGAGTTTTAAGATCATGCAAATTGACCCTAACCTGAGATTATGCAATCCGTATCCTTATTGTTAGCTCCAGATGATGGTTGCTTTGTGCCCTATGGATCCCAAGGGTTCAGATTGTGGAAGAAGTTTTGGAAAAGCTCTAGTGTATTGAGAGATTCGAAGGAATGAAGTTTTAGGGTTTACACTTGAAATCTCCACAAAATAACGTGTCCTCTCCCTCACCAGTGCATGAGTTAGCTTAAATATATTAGGTTAATCCACTGATTGGCATTTGGGCCTTGTTAATTCCTCACTTAATGAGTTTAGAGTGATTTTGGAAATTTGCACAATGTGAAATACCCCCTCCTCCATGCATGCACACCCAAGCCTTTTATGATGGATCACTTATTTAACAATTGCTAATCACACCCGAATTGGATTTGGGCCTTGAGATGTCTTGGTTCATGAGTTTTCAATAATCTTGCAATTTTGCATAATGTGAAATAAGTGATGTACAAGTCATGAAATCTCTTGATTCAAAGGGCAAAAATGATCCTTATGGGAGGTAATTTGATGTTAGAATGGGTCATGAAGGAATGGAACCAAATATAGGTCACTATGTCCCAAAATGCAAAAGTTATGAAAATGGAACCATAAGGAAACCCTAAAAAACCACCTTGCATTCTTTTTTTCATAACTTGAGTTTCACAAATGATATGGAGACCATCTAGTACTTGTTGGAAAGGGGAGAAAAAGATATTCAACTTTCATGTTTGAGGAAAATTCAATTGAAGCTTCTTTGATGATGAAAAGTCAAGTTGAATGTAGTGTAAAAACTTGCCAAAAATGGAAACTTTCAAATTATAGGTCATTTCCATATTTAGTAACTTTTGTACCAACCCTTGATTCTTGATAAATGGTATGAAACTTGACCCTTGAAGACCATATGAGGATGTGAGACCTTGAAAACCTTGAAGAGAACCTCAAAATTTCACAGTTGACTTCCCCTCTCACTGTTGACTTTTCCCCAATTCTCCTGATTCCAAATCCATTGGCCAATTGAACTTCTCATGAATCAAACTGATGGACAATCTTTCATTCCTAGATACTTAGGGACCCAAGGAATACCATGGAATCAAGTCTTGCCCAAAAAATCAGAAATAAATTGACTTTATAGCAAACCCTAATTTTGGTACCCTCAGTCTAGGAGGAAATAGCACAGTCTCCAAATCCAAATTCCTCTGAATATGATGTGTATCCTCTCCAACAAAGATAAGATATACCATTTGGTGATGATAAAAACCCAAGGAGCTTGCCCATTGGAGCAATAAACCCAAGAATCTCAAAACCCTAATTTATGCACTGATTAGGAGGGAGTGGTTCACTTGAGATCTCTTGGCCAATACAAGGACTCTTGCTTGACCCTTTGAAGAACATCTTATCCTCTTGAACTGCCTCAGGAACCTTGACCCCATGCTAAGAACCAATGATATGCAAACATGATAATGCAAGAATGAAATGAAACATAAGCCAGTTAATACTAAAGGTAGGAGAGAAAATTTTGGGGTGCTACACCTTGCACGTGAATGTTTAACAGAACAAACGCTTAAAGAGATTCGGGGAGTTTGGGGTCAGGTTATACAATGGGGAGTTGTCAGTTACCCATCCTATATGTGGTTATCCACAAGTTGTTAGTTTTAGGTTCTGCTTTGTACTTGATGGTGTGTATCTGTTGATGGGTTTGGGAAAGTTTCTTGGGAAATATGAGAGAGAGAGCGAGTTTTTGATGACTTTGGTGAGGTACTGGACCTCAGTTTTGATTGGTATGAAGGTACTTGACCTAAAGTTTTTTTATTTGTATGCTCGCTAAGATTTCGCAATCTTATGCCTACATATTCCCGTTTAAAGAAACAGGGAAATCAGAGCAATCGTAGTTCCTCCTATTCTATGGGAGGAAAATTGTTTTGGTGTCTTGTTCAAAGCCCAAGATTGAAACTAAAGGGTGTATTTGTGTCTTGTTCAAAGCCCAAGATTGAAGCTAATAGGTTTGACTGAGAGAGAACTTGTCATCTCTAAAGGGGAGACATCTCGTCTGTTTATCACAACTATTGGGTGACTGGTTATAAAGGAGGATTACTTTTAACTAGGATATGAGGATCCAACAATGCCATAATTTCCTTTATAAGGGGTTTGCCCCGAAGGAGAAAACTTTAACTCGGTGTAGAGCAATTCCATTTTTTCCTTAGGAATCTTTCATGCTAATGGAGGGACAGTGACGTGGATGTAAATAATCCAGAGGCTTGCCGCTTACAGCAATTAGATGAAAGAAAGGATTTTACTAGGATAAGAGATGGACGACAACTTGGATATTTGAATCAACAAGTGTGCCACTTACAACAGTTATCTGGGATTTAAGGTTTGTTTTGAGTTATCTGTTTTGATAAGTGATATACAGAGAAATGACTTCCTACAGAGATATTTTGATTTCCTCTGAAGGGATGTTGATTTTTGTGTGCCTTGATCAAAGCCCAAGGTTGAAGCTAAGAGATTAATTGACTCCACTAGGGAAGTCCTTATACAAATCCTAAAAGGAGGCTAGAAAATACTGACTCAACAAGAGAGTATTTATCTGTCTTGTACAAAGCCCAAGATTGAGGCTAAAAGAGACTGACTTTTTGGGGATATAATTATACAAAGCCTAAGAGAAGGCTAAAAGTTTGACTTTTCCAGGGAAAATATTTTGTCTATCTTGTACAAAGCCCAAGATTGAGGCTAAAAGGGATTTTGACTCCGCTGGGGAGGGTTTGTATGTGTCTTGTACAAATCCCAAGATTGAGGCTAAAATGAGAATTTACTGACTTTGCTGAGGATATTTTAGGTGTCTTGTACAAAGCCCAAGATTGAGGCTGAAATGAGTTTGACTCTGCGGGAGAGTATTATATGTCTTGTACAAATCCCAAGATTGAGGTTGAAGAGAGGGTTGACTCTGCTTAGGAAGTTTATATGGTGTCTTGTACAAAGCCCAAGATTGAGACTGAACAAGCTGGAGATATCATTATACATAGCCTGCCAGGAGGCTGACTTCTACTAGGGGAAATCATTATACCAAGCCTAAGAGGAGGCTGAAAAAGATCGACTCAACAAGAGAGTGTTTTTATCTGTCTTGTACAAAGCCCAAGATTGAGGCTGAAAAAGGGTTGACTCAACAAGAGAGTATTGAAAGGTGATTGACTCAATAAGAGAGTCTGAAAAGGTTAGCTCCGCTGGGGAGAATCATTGTACAAAGCCCAAGAGGAGGCTGACTGGGCTTTAGAAACCATGGGTTCTAACTCTGCTGGCGATTTATTTAAAATGACCAGGGTTTATCTAGGGAACTTGAGAATATCTTTGAGACTCAAGAGGATATTTAGACTGTCCAAGTCTACTGGTGTGGAAGAGTTTATCTTTGTATGATACCCAAGAGGAGGTATGTGCTTTAAGGGATGAGAATCAACCCTAAAATGGTTTGAGATTTTGACACTGGAAAGACTGCTCTAGCAAAGGATGACTAAGTTCTGTCCTATACCTTTAAGAGGTCTTCAGGGTCCTTGTATTAAGCCCAAGAGAAGGCATGAGAACTTCTAAGAAGCCGGAGGGTCCTTGTACAAAGCCCAAGAGGAGGAGGGGATGCTTTTAGGAAGCCTGTGGGTCCAAACTTAAGAAGAGTTCAAGAAAAGTTTCACCGAGAATAATCTTTTCTTTAATGAACAGTTCTAGGGTTTGAATAAATTCAAGAGAGGTTTCACCGAGAATTAATCCTCTGTGGAGAATGAATTTCTTTGACAATTTCTAATAGTAACAGTCTGAGAAAAGTTTCACCAGGAATAATACCTTTTGTCTTTGTTCCATACTATTTAAGCAAAAAAGAAGGCAAGACTGTATCTGGAAATCCTATGGGGATCTAGTTTTGACTATATTAAAGAGTGACCAACTGGCTTTACCTAGTTCTAGACCTAGTTGTCGGGGAAAACTCTAAGCAGATATACTAGTGTATATATAGTTGATATATGACAAGTATTTAAAAGGATATGAAAGAAGGACTTACAGGTGAGCAAGCTTCCCACAATATAGTTGTATATATAAAAGCATGTAAAGTAAAGCTAATAAAAACTTACAGGTGAGCAAGCTTCCACGCTGTTCAAACAATTATATACATGTATATGTGCAAGTACGTAAAAGAAAGTTGATAAAACTTACAGGAAAACAAGCTTCCATAGCTGTATTGTTAGTGGTTCAAGAAATTAAAGAAAGTTTTGACAACAGCTGTATATTTGAACCTAAATCAAAAGGGAAGTTATTTTTGAAAAGATTGTTGGGGCTTATACTTAAGGAGAGGCCCAGATGAAAAACAGTAAGTGTACCGTTGTTCTGTAAACTGTACTGGGGCTTATACAATGACTGAGGCCCAAAAAGGTTTTCTCTACAAAGAGATGGGTCTTACAACTCAAGGAGAGGCCCAGAAGTTTGAAAAAAGAAAAGAAATGGGACTTACAACACAAGGGTAGGCCTAGTCGATTTTTTGAAAAGGCGACGATCGCGCCGTGGTTTTTTTGAAAATACAGTGGGACTTATACCATGACTGAGGCCCAAAAAAGTTTATGTACAAAGGGGGTTGAGTCTTACACTCTATTAAAGGCCCAAAATTGTTTGAAAAGGCTGGTTAGGGTGATAGTGATCAAAACCCTAATTTTTGGTTTTTTAATGTGTTTTAATTGAATAAAAATTCAATTAAAATAATCAAACATATGAAAAAGAGGTTGGAACCTTGGATTTATATTTGGAAAATCATGTTTCATTCATGGGATGATTAAAAAATCATTTGAATTTACAAAACCAAGAGAAAGAAATATTTTTAATGTTTAAAAACAAAGAAAAATATAATTCTTTACAAAAATATCAAATATATGAAATAAATAATATTTTTGTGAAATTTTCATTGAATAAAATATTTTAACATTTTTGGGAATTTAAAAAAAAAAATCAATAAAAAATAATTAAAATTGAGAGAGAAATTAATTTTTCAATTAATTAACAAAAACATGAAAATATGAAAAAAAATAGCAAAAATAGGGGAAATGGCAAAATGGTCTGGGTGGGGTTTGAACCCACGACCATCAAGCCAAACACACATGCGTGCTACCACTGGGGTGGTGATACATCCGTGTATCAAAACCACCCCATTAAATCATAAGTCATGCCTTGTTTCTAAGCCTGGGCAAGGCAAGCTTTTGGGCAATTTACGTGAAGCCTCTAACTTTCTCATTTTTCCATGGATTAAGACAAAATTTAGGTGCATCTGACCTAGAATTTCACAAGGAATCCAATGGTGGTCTTGGTTTTTCAGGTGAGGTCCCTATTTTAAAACCCGACAGTGGTTTTGAAATAGGCCTATATTTGCATTTTCTATGCTAACACATGGCACAGGCAATAATTACATGATAAATTGGTTCAAACACAACATATATAACATGTATGAGATGTTTATGATTAGTGGACTTCAAAGCAATGCATAATTCAAAAAGTTCAAGTTGTGATGCACTTATCTCTTGGAGCTCCTTGTGCTATCTGTCAAGTTCCTTGTGCCAGAAGTAATTTGATACTTTGGACACCCTCAATTGATCCCTTAGAAGCTTTTGGAATGGTTAGAACCAGCTGAAATCCTCAGGAACAAGTTGTGGCACTTTCTTGCAAAAGGGGAAAAAGTGACCAATATGGCAACTCTCTCAAATGGTGTTCCAGATAAGGGGAACCATTTGGGACAGTTTGAGGATGATATTTGGAATGTGTTTGAGGCTTTGTCGGAAGTCACTGAATCAAGACATGGCTTGAAAAATGCAAAAAAGTCCAATTTTGAGGTTTTGAAAGTGGACTTTGTGATTTTGGTGTTTCAGGTCACAAGTGAGTGTTTGAACAGCTTAGATACAACATATTAGAGGTGTTTGGATCATGAGCTATGATGGAATTGCTCTCTAACTCAAAAGCTCAGAGATACCTTGTGAAATATGGCATTTTGGCCTAAAGAGAGGGATTTTGAGGAAAGCAAGTGTTGTAGTGCTTTGGTGTACTCAAACTGAGCACAAATGAGCTCTATTTATAGTATAGCAAGTTTGTTTTGCAAGCAATAGTGAATGGAAGCTGCAGCAGGCCTTTGGCCAATGTTTAGCAAAAGGAATCTCAACTCTCCTCTAGCCATTGACTTAAGGTTAGGGCACAGGCCTATGGTCATATGATTTATATTTTATTCTGGACTCATTCAGTTAGGAATGTGTCAGTCCATGCCACCTTGGTGTATCCATTAAATTCATTGCAACAAAATTGGAGTCTTGGCACCTTTTTAGCCTTTTTAGGTTTGTTATGGCTAATGTAGATTCTTGGACTTTGGAGGCTTGGGGATCAGATCATTCCCTTCTTGTTTTATCCTCAGATGTGTCCAAATTGATGACAAGGCTTGGATTTATCTGATTTGGAATAATCGAGCAGAATGCATAAATTCTGCCTTGTAAAAACCAATTCATGTTGCCATGTTCCAAGGGTTGTATCTCCCTGCTCAAATGGAATTTGGAGATGATCTGGTACTTGTTGGAAAGCCCTCATGGCATACTTCAACTTTGATGTTCACCCCTATACCTGGTTTAACTTGGATCAAGGTGAAAAATGTCCCTACATTTTGAAAAAAGTAAGGCAGATTTTGACTTTTGTGAAAATTTCACTAAGTGTTGGAAAAGTGTCATTTTCATGTTTTATGCCATTTTGATTATTCCATAACTCAAAATCCATAAAGAATTGGAGTCTGAGGTAGTTGAAGCTTTTGTAGAGTGTAGCAAGACCTAGAAATCCAGCTTTGGATCACCCAAAATGGTTGCTTGGATCTCAAGTTATGATCCTTGGAAGTTGGTACCAAAACCACTTTTATTTCATGACAAAAAAAAATTGGTTTCTCAAGGTTGCCCCTTTTGCAAGAAACCTCACTTTTCTTGATTTTTCTTGATAAATGATGATCAATACCACACATTAACATTATTTTTGACTTAGGGGAATCACATTTGTGAAAAATTCCAAAAAGTCAAACTTGATTTTGTGCAGAGTTCACTTTTTATCGAATGAAATCTAAATTGTGCGGTCCTTTATGAAATCAAGTCCTTGACCTAAATCAAACCTAATGGATGTATTTCATAGGTGTTATAGGGTGTATTGAATCATGTCCCAAGGTTTGGGAGCATGTCCTGATCAAAAGTCAAAGGTACAGTTGACTTTTTCCTCAAAACCCTAATTGTGGTCCTGATGAAATTGAAACTTGTGAATCAAGCTTTTTGGGTCAATCCATTGTTACAAATGGATCAATGTGGTGTATTTGAGGCCCTCAAATCATGTATTGAGGTCTTGGCTCATGCTTTGCCTCAAAAGTCAACTTAGGGGTCAATTAGGTCAAGAAACTTTAATTCCTGATTTTTGGTAAATGCATCTTTGAGGTTAAATTGACTTGATGATTGGGTCCATGAGGTCCCTTAGAGAATCTTGGGTTATGTTTTGAAGTATTGGCTCATGCCCAGGTGAAATTTTTTATCTGGAGGCCTTAGTCGACTAAATCCCTAATTTGGTGACACTGGCGATCTTGAGGCTTAATCCACTTGGAATTTTGCAACCTTGTGCTTGATTCTTGATGTGGGAATCCTCTTGATCCTTTATAGGTGTTTGAGATGTTAGATAAGTTGAGGATCATGTCATTTCTGGATTGATCTTTTGCCTAAGTGCTCTAATAGGGCTCAAAACCCTAATTCTTGATTGTAGTGGATGCTTAACCATCTTTGAGGAGATTGATGAGGCATGGAAGTATATCCATATTGTGGTGATGATTTGCACAATGATGGGAAGTCTTGGTGGTCAAAATTTGGGGTATGACAGATGCCCCTATTTAATTTTCTTGGACCTGAAGGTGTGAATGGCAAAGTTGTTCGGACATTCAGGGTGCAAGAGGATTAAATATCGGAATACCCGAAATTTTGATTGTGGTTATGAATGGTAGTTTGCCCATTCATCTTCCTTTACTAAGCAATGATACTTAGAGAAGGGTCAAACTTCCCCTCGATTCTGGTCTTCAGCCAAGGAACTGGTCTCAGTTTCTGATATAAACTTCCCCTCGATCCGGGTCTTCAGCCACGGAACTGGTCTCAGTTTCTTTTGTCAATAAACTTCCCCTCGATCCTAGTCTTCATCCAAGGAACTGGTCTCAGTTTATTTTGTCAATAAACTTCCCCTTAATCCTGGTCTTTAGCCATGGAATGGGTCTCAGTTTCTTCTTGTTGAGTTTCTTCCTTGACAAGGAATACTATGTGTAGCGGTTTTCATCAAACTTCTCGCAGAGTTTTTACTGGGGAGATGCCATTTGATGGAAAAAAGTTTTGATGTCAGACTTGCTGGGGAACCCATTCGTCTGAGTTGTAGAGGTGTTCAAACTTCTCTATTGGAGATGCCATTTGTTGACTCTACTGGGGAAAACGAGTCTCTTGAGAGACTGCTTTTCTGTTTAGGGATGTTACATCATACTTTTCTTCGAGATCTTTTCGGAGAAATGCCATGTGATGTAATCCAATTTTAAGGTATTGATGACTTCATTAACATTGACTTTCTGGAGAGAAAAACCAATGTGTTTCTGAGAGTCTTCAGTTGCGAGGCTTTCTCTGGGGATTTTCCTTAATCCGGGAAAGCGAAGATATCATCTTCAATGGTGAAGAGTGAAATTTGTCGAATGCCTTCTTGCCTTTCAGGGGTTCAAGTTATCAAAGTGGTCAATGACCGTATCCAATCCAGAAATAAACTGGGGAGAAATTGCTCAGACGCTGCATTTCCTAACAAGTAAAGGACTGATAACTCGATTGAGAGGACTTTTATCACTTGGGGATTAGACTGACCAGAGTGATAGTGATGCAATATGAATATGAGTCTGAATCAATAATGCATGATGTATGTATGTTTATGCTGACAAAACTGACGCGACATACAGACTAATGGATGAACATGATTGGATACTCGACCACTGTGGGGGATGAAAAGTACCATCGATTCAAGATAGCAATCCTGCCTTGCTTAGGGAAAGACGGTCCCCGTGGGGAGAAAGAATTGTTCAATCGGTCGTAAGAGGTATGAAACCCTGTCGAGGATGTCAGATGAAACATGGTCCCTGACACAGTTGATCCTTCATTCAGGTGTACTTGTTTAGAAGGAGTACTTTGATTCTGCACTTTGAGGTTCAATCACCTTTGGAGAAGCGATCGATGTTCTTTTGATGTTCAATAGTCAAAAGAATTGCCATCTTTATTTTAAAAGCAGAAAAAATTTTGACAAGTAAATTCATTTTTGTTTTATTTCAAGAATCGTGGATCATGTTAAAAATATCATTCTGTAAAGCTAAAACAAATAAGAATTGCAAACAAAAGCACTAGGGCTCAAATTTTATTGATAGGATGGAAATCATCCAAGCGCGTGATACCATAGAGTATTTACAAAGTTAGAAAATGGTAATTTAAGGAAAAAGGGGCTACATTGAAACATAACAATCGTTATCCTTCTACCAACTTTGAATTCTGGACATCCTGGGCTTCTATCGAAGATGACCTTGACTAGAGTTTTCCTGATGGATGAAATTACTGCTGAGGAGTTGAACTGATCAGACGTAGTTACTTGCCATTAATCCCTAACTTTTTCCTGGATTGTACTTTGAGATTTCCAATCCATCAGGATGAATTTTTTTGCTTATGTCTCTGATTTTTTCCTGGACCTCCCTTTTGGGTTTTCAATCCACCGAGACGTTTTTTTTTGTTTTTGTTTTAGGCGAAGAATTCTTGACTACATCAACATTCGTGGGGTAGGCAAATTCTTCTCCATCCATAGTTGCGAGTCTCAAGGCGCCACCTGAGAAGGCTTTCTTGACCACATAGGGGCCATCGTAATTTGGAGTCCATTTGCCCCGAGAATCAGTGAGAAATGATTGTATCTTCTTGAGCATAAAGTCTCCTTTTCGGAAGACACGAGGTCGGACCTTTTTGTCGAACACTTTCTTCATTCTTTGCTGATACAATTGACCGTGGCACAGAGCCGTTATTCATTTTTCTTCGATTAGGTTCAGTTCGTCGTGTCGACTTTGACACCATTTTGCTTCTGTTAGCTTAGCTTCCATCAATACCCGGATTGATGGGATCTCTACTTCTATGGGGAGCACTGCCTCCATGCCATATACTAGAGAGAAAGGGATTGCCCCTGTTGAAGTGCGGACAGACGTGCGATAACCGTGAAGAGCAAAAGGCAGCATCTCGTGCCAGTCTTTATAGGTTACAACCATCTTTTGAATGATCTTCTTGATGTTCTTGTTAGCCGCTTCTACCGCTCCGTTCATCTTAGGCCGGTAGGAGGATAAGTTATAGTGTTCGATCTTGAACTCAGTGCACAACTCTTTCATCATCTTGTTGTTCAAGTTGGATCCATTATCAGTAATGATCTGGCTCGGAACACCATAACGGCAGATGAGATTGTTTTTGAGAAATCAGACCACGACTTGTTGGGTTATATTGGCGTATGGCGCTGCTTCGACCCACTTGGTGAAGTAGTCAATGGCTACCAGGATGAACCGATGTCCGTTTGAAGCTTTGGGTTCAATCATGCCAATCGTGTTGATTCCCCACATGGAAAAAGGCCATGGGGAAGAGAAAACTTTGAGATGCGTTGGCGGTACATGGATTTTGTCTGAGTATATCTGACACTTGTGGCATCTCCTCATGTACTTATAGCAATCGGATTCCATTGTCAGCCAATAGTACCCTGCTCTCAGAATTTTTCTCCCCATTGTGTGTCCGTTGGCATGAGTGCCAGAGGAGCCTTCATGAATTTCTTTTATCAGCATGTTTGCTTCTGGTCTGTCTACGCATTGGAGCAAGACCATGTCAAAGTTTCTCTTATAGAGTGCATCACCGCTCAGGAAGAAGCTGCCAGCCAGTCTTCTAAGAGTTTTCCTGTCTTTCCTGGATGCCCCAGGTGGGTACTCTTGTTTCTGAAGGAAACATTTGATATCGTGATACCAAGGTTTGTCGTCTATGACTGCAGCAACCGCGAAGATGTAAGCGGGCCTCTCAAGGCGCATTATGTCAATCATAGGTATGTCATTCCATTGACCTACACTAATCATAGAGTAGAGAGTGGCTAGTGCATCAGCCATGTGATTCTCCTCACAAGGGATATGATGAAACTCGATTCTGTTGAAGAATCATAACAACCTCCTCGCGTAATCTTTGTAAGGAATCAGCCATGATTGGCATGTTTTCCAATCTCCTTTGATCTGATTGACAACCAGGGCTGAGTCTCCGTATACATCCAAGTTCTTGATTCTCAAGTCAATCGCTTCTTCGAGACCCATGATACAAGCTTCGTATTCGGCCTCTTTGTTCGTGCACTTGAATGTCAATATGGCAGTGAATGGAATGTGGGTACCCTGAGGTGTTACGATGATTGCCCCAATTCTGTTTCCATAATGATTAACAACTCCATCAAAGATTAGTCCCCATTGGGAACCTAGTTCTGGCCCTTCACTGGGTAGCGGTTCATCGCAATATTTCATTTTCAAATACATGTCATCTTCGTTTGGGAAGTCAAACCCAACTGATTCTTGATCGTCAATCGGTTGATGAGCCAAATGATCGGCTAAAATACTTCCTTTGATGGCTTTCTGAGCATGGTACTCTATGTCGTATTCTGATAACAACATCTGCCAATGGGCGATCCTTCTTGTAAGGGCAGGCTTTTCAAAGACATATTTGATTGGATCCATTTCGGAGATTAACCAAGTAGTGTGGAAAATCATATACTGGCGAAGACGTTTGGCTGCCCAACCCAGAGCGCAACAAGTTTTCTCAAGCACAGTATACCGAGTTTCACAGTCGGTAAATTTCTTGCTCAGATAGTAAATGGCAGACTCTTTTCTTTTTGTTTCATCTTGTTGGCCAAGTACACAACCCATTGAGTCTTCCAAGACTGTTAGGTAGATGATCAGTGGTCTTCCTTCCACTAGAGGTGACAGGATAGGTGGATTCAACAGGTATTCCTTGATACTGTCGAAGGCGGTTTGGCAGTCTTCTGTCCATACACAATCCTGATTCTTTTTTAGTAATTTAAATATTGGCGCGCATGTCGCGGTCGTGAGGAATATGAATCTGGAAATATAATTCAAACGTCCCAGGAATCCTCTAACTTGTTTTTCAGTCCTAGGAGAAGGCATTTCTTGAATGGCCTTGACCTTGTCAGGATCAACCTCAATTCCTTTCTGGCTGACGATGAACCCTAGCAGTTTTTTCCTGAGTGGACACTGAACGTGCATTTATTAGGATTCAAGCGGAGTTTGTACTTCCTCAGACGCTCGAATAACTTTGACAGGTGGGTCACATGCTCCTTTTCTGTTTTAGATTTGGCGATCATGTCATTGACATACACTTCGATCTCTTTGTGTATCATGTCGTGGAATAGAGTAGTCATGGCCCTTTGATAGGTTGCCCCGGTGTTCTTCAAACCGAATGGAATTACCTTGTAACAAAAGGTACCCCATGGGGTGATGAAGGAAGTTTTCTCCATGTCTTCCGACGCCATTTTGATTTGATTATAGCCCGAGAATCCATCCATGAAGGAGAATACTTTGAACTTTGTTGTATTGTCTGTTAGACGATGGCTATGGATCTAGAAGAGGGGGTTGAATAGATCCCTTGAGTTTTACACGCAAATGGTTTACAAAAATTGTTTTAAAAAATTGTTTAACGGAAGCTACCACTGGATAGAACGTCTACAACGAACCTTCTACCAAAATGATCGGATATGCGCGAATATATCACGGATGAGTATGGAAGAGAAAAATTCAGTTTTGAATACTACACTTAATAACGCAGTCAACAAAATATCCGTTGCTTGATGTTTATTCCAATCCAATGAGGTAAAGTGATAAGCAATTAAAGGCAACGAGTTCGAATTTTGCTTTGAAACAAATTATCAAACACCTAGTGTGCGTAAACGCACTAAGTGCAGAATTTCTATGGAGGGTAATGGAAAGCTGCTCCAAGATACAATTCAAGAAATTGTATCAATTTAACAAAACAGTTTATCAGCTTACAATTACTCTACGACAGAAATTTCGATGACTTGCGACTTCACAAATTTGAACGAACTGAATTGTAAAAGAGTTAAGAAGAGAGAGAATAAACGCGGTTTGATTAGGCAGTTCCCCAATCGTCCTCGCTTTGGGTACGTCTGCCCCCAACTCCACAAATGGAATTGAGATATATATATATATATATATATATATATATATAGTTGATGCAAATTGTTTATTACAAGAGAAAACTATGAACATCCAAACCCTCGAACGTCTTCCATCGTTGATGCAGAATTTTCTCTTCCCTTGATTCGAGATGAATCAAGTTCTTCGAATATGGTTGATCCAATTTTTGTCCCATGCTACTAAACCAAAAGAAACCACCGATCTTCAGTTACCTTCACTCGGTCAATTGCGATCTACCAAGAATTCGAACCCAAACCTCCCTTCTACAATCCTCTGATTACAGCTACTAAACCGAACAATTGCCCCAATTTCCGGTTACCTTCGCCCAGCCGAATCCCTGTAGAAAGAACAATTTGTGCAAAAAAACCCCAAAAATCTATCCGATTCTTGGAGGACAAAACCAATTGGTTTGATTCAAGAAATACCTGTCAAACTCTCAACCCAGAAGATGAAGACCACACTTCCTAAATTCTGAACGTTATCACTTCGATCAATGGGTAACACAAACAAAGATAATTTTGTGTGATTGTTTGTTTACACAATGAAGAAGATGAAGATGAAGAGAGAAATGACATATATCTTTCACGTTTCTTGTTAGTGAAATGAAATAATGACCAAAACTATTTATATGAAAATAAAATGACCAACAAAAAATAGCAACATAAATAACAGAAAAGAAATTAAGTGAAAAATGCAGAGTTTTGAAGCCATGCGTCGACCTCCTAATTCCATGCGTCGATCTGAGATATCGAGAATGCCAAGTTCCCTACGGATGTGAAAGAAAGGCTCTGTAGCTAACGGTTTTGTGAAAATATAAGCAAGTTGATTTTTAGTGTCAACATGCTCAAAAATAACATCACCTTTCTCTACATGATCCCTAAGAAAATGATGGCGTATTTCGATATGCTTGGTGCGTGAATGTAATACGGGGTTCTTAGTTAGATTAATCGCACTAGTGTTATCGCACAAAATTGGAATACGTTCAAGTTTTAAGTTGAAATCAAGTAATTGTTGTTTAAGCCATAAGACTTGAGCACAACAACTACCGGCGACAACGTATTCCGCCTCGGCTGTTGATAAAGTAACGGAAACCTGTTTCTTGCTATGCCAACTCACCAAGGAATTTGCGAAAAACTGACACGTCCCACTAGTACTTTTCCTATCCAACTTGCACCCGGCAAAGTAGGAATCGGAGTAGCCAACTAAGGAACAAACACTACCTTTGGAATACCACAGGCCATACTTTGGAGTACCAGAGAGGTATCGAAGTATGCGTTTAACTGCCTTTAGGTGGGATTCCTTGGGATGTGCCTGATACCTCGTACACATGAATACACTAAACATTATATCGGGATGTAATGCAGTAAGATAAAGAAGAGACCCTATCATACCTCGATACTTCTTTACCTCAACATCCTTACCCTTTTCGTCACGATCAAGATTATCACTTGTAGGCATAGGAGTGTCTATTGCTTTGCAGTTCAGCATATCAAAACGTTTTAGTAACTCAAGAGAATATTTCATTTGACTCACGAATATGCCCTCTTCAAGTTGTTTTATTTGCAATCCGAGGAAATAGTTGAGCTCCCCCATCATGCTCATTTCAAACTCCCCCTGCATCAAACTAGAAAACTCCTTGACCAAGGTCATGTTAGTAGACCCAAATATGATATCTTCAACATAAATTTCTACCAAAATTAAGTGTTTTCCTTGACGTTTAATAAAGAGGGTTGTGTCAACCTTTCCTCTTGAATACCCTTGATCTAGTAGAAATTTGTTTAGACGTTCATACCAAGCCCTAGGGGCTTGTTTAAGTCCGTACAGAGCTCGTTTAAGTTTATAGACATGATCAGGATATTCGCGGGATTCAAAACCCAGAGGTTGGGCTACATAAACCTCTTCATCTATGTATCCGGTAAGGAACGCACTTTTAACATCCATTTGGAATAATTTAAAGTTCTTTGTGCAAGCATAGGCAAGTAGAAGGCGTATGGCCTCGAGTCGGGCAACCGACACATAAGTTTCCTCATAGTCGATTCCTTCCTCTTGGTTATAGCCTTGCGCTACAAGCCTAGCTTTGTTACGCGTTATTACTCCATTTTCATCAAGTTTATTCCTAAACACCCATTGGGTGCCGATTACTCGATGATCTCGCGGAGGGGGGACAAGGTCCCAAACCTCATTTCTACATAATTGATTTAGTTCATATTGCATTGATAGAAACCAATGCTCATCGAGTAATGCTTCCTTAGCGTTTTTAGGTTCAACTTGGGAGACAAAAGCAGAGTAATAACAAAAGTTACTAAGTTTAGAGCGAGTAATTACTCCCTTAGAGATATCACCGAGAATGTTGTCAATTGGATGGTCTTTTGAAGACTTCCAAGCTGGAGGAAGTTCATCTTCATCAGCATGATGATCATCCTCACTTTCACTGGTTGGTGATCCTTTTCCTCCTCAATACGCACTGCTTGAGGTTGATCAATTCCCTTATCAGTGTCCATGAGTATGTCTTCAGTAGGTACACCTGCACCATGAAAAGAACTACCTTCTCCGACATTTCTCGGATAAGACTCGTCAAAAGTAACATGAACTGACTCTTCAACTACACGTAACCTCTTATTATAAATTCTATATGCTTTACTTGACTGAGAGTATCCAAGAAAAATACCCTCGTCGGCCTTGGCATCAAATTTACCAAGAGCCTCTTTCCCATTGTTTAACACAAAGCATTTGCAACCAAATACATGAAGGTGAGAGATGTTTGGCTTACGCCCTTTTAAAAGCTCATACGATGTCTTGTTTAGAATAGGCCAGATGAGCACCCTATTCAAAACATAACAAGCCGTACTTATGGCGCCGGCCCAAAAGTATTTTGGTAATCCACCATCATTGATCATAGTCCTTCCAAAACTCTATTTTTACGTTCCACTACCCCATTTTGTTGAGGGGTACGTGGTGCGGAAAAATTATGATCAATTCCGTTGGAATCACAAAATGCTTCAAATAAATGATTTTCAAACTCACCCCCATGGTCACTTCTAATTGACCCAATGTTTGTGTTTAACTTGTTCTGAGATAACTTAACAAATCGTTCAAAGGCCGAAAAGGTATCACTCCTATTTGCTAAGAAAATGGTCCAGCAAAACCTAGAAAAATCATCGACTATAACAAACCCATAATAGTTACCACCTAGACTTTTAACCCTAGATGGTCCAAAGAGGTCCATATGGAGGAGCTCAAGGGGTCTCATAGTTGAAACGATGTTTTTAAATTTGAATGAGATCCTTGTTTGCTTCCCCATTTGACACGCATCACAAAGTTGATCCTTTGTAAATTTAATTTTGGACAAACCGATGACTAGGTCTTTATAGACAATTTTGTTAAGCAAATCAAAGTTGATGTGAGCCAACCGTCTATGCCACAACCATGAATCTTCATTCATAGCGACTAGACACTTGTCTCCATTCAACGATACCTCATTTAAGTCTAGCATATAGACGTTGTTCACCCTCAAGCCCTTAAACACATTCTTTTTGTCGCTATCTTCAACTATGCAACAATCCTTTGAAAAAGATACTTTATAATTCTTGTCACATAGTTGACTAATGCTTAAAAGGTTGTGTCTAAGGCCTTCCACAAGCAGCACATCAGAGATAGTAGTAGATGAGGGGTTGCCTACACTACCTTTGCCGAGAATCTGTCCCTTATTGTTATCTCCGTAGGTAACAAACCCCTTTTTCTTCGCCACAAAGTCGATGAAAAGGGATATGTCCCCGGTCATATGTCTCGAGCAGCCACTATCTAGAACCCATCTTCCTTCGGTGGTCTCAAGACTTTGTACCTACAAAAACAATCAAGGGATAGTAGGTACCCAATTCTCATTGGATCCTTTAAGGTGAGTGAAACCAAGACCGCACTTGGGTAACCATTGGTAGATGCCTTTTGGAACAAGAAACCTTCTGAAGCGACATTTCGCAATAGTAAGACCAGGCTTACAACAGTAAAGACAATTACGGTTCATTTGTAATTTACTTTTGCTATCACTATCTCGAATCACATAGGTATACTTTTGATATGGATTATTCATGCTCTCACGAAAATGTGATCGATCAATAGCAAACGTAACTTTTGGTTTAAGAGCCTTGTCCAATTTGGCCTTGAGGGTTCTCACCTCTCGTTGCCAAATATGACAAGTGTCACAACCCCAATTGAACCAAGAGGTAGGATCCTCTTCAACCTTGGCTTTTGATGTGTCCACTATAGAGTTTTTGAGAGCTTCTAATTCCTTTTCGGAATCGGAAACCTTCTTCTCCAAATACGTGAAAATCCTTTTATTTGAGTCTAAACGTTGAAATGCTTCCTTAGCCTCATAGTGTAACATGTCAATAGCCTTTTGAAACTCTAAATGCGACATAGTATTAACATGATCATATTTAGAATTCTTTACCTCTTTTTCTTTGTTGTGGCGTGCCATAAGACAAAAGTTAACGGATTCACTTTCGTCACTTGAGGAATCATCTTTCTCCGACTCACCATCGCTTTCCCAAGCGATGTATGCTCGTCGAGACTTGTTGGACTTTTTGTTTGAGCGACTCTTGTCATTATCCTTATCTTTGTGTTTCTTTAGAGATAGACAATCCGGCTTGTAGTGCCCGGAATTTCCACAGTTGTAGCACGTCCCTTTTACCTTGCCATTTTTATTTCCTTCGCTTCTAGATTGCTTCCTAAACTTGACCAGATTTCTATCTGAGTGTTGAATATCATTCTTACGAACATATCTATTGTATCTCTTCACAAATAAGCCCATATCATCACCGGATTCTTCATCTTTGTCATTATTGGTTTCATCATTACTTAGCTCTTGATGTGTGGACTTTGAACAAGAAGCCTTAAGAGCTATCGACTTCTTCTCCATATCTTTTGCCTTCTCTTTCTTGATACTCTTTTCATGTTTATCCAAGCTAATGAGCACTTTCTCATGCTCATCGAGTTTACAAAATAGTGTTGTGAGGTCTAGTGTAGCAAGATCATTTGCCTCCTTGATAGCGGTGACCTTCGGTTGCCATTCCTTGTTAAGACACCTTAGAATTTTGTTAGTAGAAACCTCATTTGGAATTGGTTTACCAAGAACATGCAATTTGTTGATAATGTGAGTAAATCGTTTTTGCATATCCGCAATGGTTTCCCCTTGCTTCATGTAAAACAAATCAAACTCTTGCGTTAGTGTATTAATACGAGCCATCTTAACATCATTAGTGCCTTCGTGGGCTACTTGTAAAGCATCCCACATGGCTTTGGCCGTTTCACAATGGAAGACTCGATAATACTCATCAACTCCCAAGGAGGAGATGATCATATTAGGAGCCTTCCAATCATAGTTGTACTTTTTCTCGTCCTCCTCAGTCCATTAAGCTTCGGGTTTAGGAACGACAACGCCTTCCGCGTTAGTCATAGTAATTTCCATGGGACCGTTTAAAATAACGTTCCAAACCTTCCGATCTATGGTATTAATATGGACGCGTATACAATCCTTCCAGTAGCTGTAGTTTTCACCTGTAAAAACTGGAGCTCTATTATAAGCCCCCTTAGGTTCGTTCGCCATGATCCAAGAAGTTTTACCGAAGTACCAGAATTAACCGGAGCTCGTGATACCACTTGTTAGACGATGGCTATGGATCTAGAAGGGGGGAGGGTTGAATAGATCCCTTGAGTTTTACACGCAAATGGTTTACAAAATTTGTTTTAAAAAATTGTTTAACGGAAGCTACCACTGGATAGAACGTCTACAACGAACCTTCTACCAAAAGGATCGGATATGCGCGAATATATCACGGATGAGTATGGAAGAGAAAAATTCAGTTTTGAATACTACACTTAATAACGCAGTCAACAAAATATCCGTTGGTTGATGTTTATTCCAATCCAATGAGGTAAAGTGATAAGAAATTAAAGGCAACGAGTTCGAATTTTGCTTTGAAACAAATTATCAAACACATAGTGTGCGTAAACACACTAAGTGCAGAATTTCTATGGAGGGTAATGTAAAGCTGCTCCAAGATACAATTCAAGGAATTGTATCAATTTAACAAAATAGTTTATCAGCTTACAATTACTCTACGACAAAAATTTCGATGACTTGCGACTTCACAAATTCGAACGAACTGAATTGTAAAAGAGTTAAGGAGAGAGAGAACAAACGCGGTTTGATTAGGCAGTTCCCCAATCGTCCTCGCTTTAGGTACGTCTTCCCCCAACTCCACAAATGGAATTGAGATATATATATATATATATATATATATATATATATATATAGTTGTTGCAAATTGTTTATTATAAGAGAAAACTATGAACATCCAAACCCTCGAACGTCTTCGATCGTTGATGCAGAATTTTCTCTTCCCTTGATTCAAGATGAATCAAGTCCTTCGAATATGGTTGATCCAATTACCGTCCCACACTACTAAACCGAGAGAAACCCCCATTCTTCAGTTACCTTCACTCGATCAATTGCGATCTACCAATCCCTTCTATGATCCTCTGATTATAGCTACTAAACCGAATAATTGCGCCAATTTACGGTTACCTTCGCCCAGCCGAATCCCTATAGAAAGAACAATTTGTGCAAAAAAACCCCAAAAATCTATCCGATTCTTTGAGGACAAAACCAACTGGTTTGATTCAAGAAACACCTACCAAACTCTCAACCCAGAAGATGAAGATCACACTTCCTAAATTCTGAACGTTATCACTTCGATCAATGGGCGACACAAACAAAGATGATTATGTGTGATTGTTTGTTTACACAATGAATAAGATGAAGATGAGGAGAGAAATGACATATACCTTTCACGTTTCTTTTTAGTGAAATGAAATGATGACCAAAACTATTTGTATGAAAATAAAATGACCAACAAAAAATAACAACAGAAATAACAAAAAAGAAATTAAGTGAAAAATGCAGAGTTTTGAAGTCATGCGTCGACCTCCTAACTCCATGCGTCGACGCATAAACAAATATTTTTGTGTCCATTGAATTGTGCGCTTTCTCGCAGGTTTTGGAGGTTAGCGCATGAAATTGGAGGTTAGCGCATGAATTGGGAGGGTCAGCGCATGAAGTGCATTTTTTCAGGAAATTCAATTTTCTGAGCATTTTCACCAGACCAAGATCAGAAACACATACTAGGCACAACTAAAATGATAGTGGACATTTATTTTTGGGAAAGACAAGATCCTATGCATCTAGACACCTGAACAATAATGGTTAGACGCAATATGCCCGACACGTGTAGTGATACTGCTCAAATTACAGTCTAGTTTCTTACATGTTTGTTGACATCATTAAAACAAGGTAAATAGAAGAATATCCCTCACACTGTCTACCAGCATGTCTATGTGTGGTAAGGGAAAGTCATCCTTTGGACTGGCTTTGTTCAGATCCCTGTAGTCTACACACATTCTGACTTTTCCGTCCTTTTTTAGAACTTGCACTATGTTGGCTAACCATTGAGGATATTCCGATGTGGCAAGGAAACTCGCGTCAATCTGTTTCTGTACTTCCTCCTTGATTTTGATGGCCATATCTGGGTGAGTTCTTCTCAACCTCTATTTTACTGGTGGACATTCTGATCTTAACGGTAAATAATGTTCCACGATGCTGGTATCCAACCCTGACATGTCCTGATAGGACCAAGCGAATACATCGGGAAAATCTTTGAGAAGTTTTATCAAATCTTCTTTGACAGTCGGACTAAGCAGTGCCCCAATCTTGACTTCTTTTCTCTCTTCTTTTGAACCCAAATTGACCGTTTCCGACGACTCTTTGTGAGGTTCAATGGACCTTTCCTCTTGTTTGAGTAATCGGGAGATCTCTTCTGGAATTTCTGTCATTTTCTTCTTCAGCCTTAAATACCGAGAATTCAAAGTTGGGAGAAGGCTTTAGATCGTATGTTTCAACTAGGTTTAAAACAAGCAATCTGCATGATGTGATGATTCATTTTTAGAAAAGATAGAGAGGATGCAAGAGTGTGTGTGTGTATTTTCTGAAAAATGCTTGTTTTTATATTTGAATTGTTTTTAGGATTACCATTTTTTGAAAAAGCGAAAAGTGAAAACAACAATAAAATGCAGAAATTACAGAACGACGTTTTATTTATTTATTTATGATTTTGTCGTTTCTTGAAACTACAGCCCTATAAAACAAAACTCTATCGCTTTGGGCAAAGCGAAGAGAGACATTTACAGAAAGTGAGCCCTATCAAAACATTCGTTTCACCTGGGCAGGGTGAAAAGTTAAAACAAAGACGATAATTACTTAGGTTGATGAACGACTTTCAGGACATTGGCAGCAACCCATTGGCGGCGAACTCCTCGGTGAATCACAAAGTCTGGTACCTTCTTTCTTGGCTTGTCCTCAGAAATGACGCTAATTTCTGGTAGAGCAGGATCGTTGGAGTCTTCCTCCCATGCAGAGTTGTCGTAGACAAACTCTTTTGTTGTGTTTTGTACAGTATTTTCATTCTCAGGTGGATCTCCCCATCCAGTAGGCTGAATGTCTTCGAGCCTGATACGAGAGCTTTCAGGAGCAGTGTACTTGACCAATAAGTCGTACTTACCACTCGGTTATCCTAAAGTGTCCCATACTTCGGTGGAACTAGAGGAGTCATCCTTCTCGATGATGTTGACCTCAGGAAAAGCATAGTTGATGAACTCTTGTCTTGCAATCTTTGCAGATTCATCGTTGTGCTGGATATCTTCCGAATGTCTTGAGTAATGATCCCATGAAGTGGTGGGGACACATGTATTCTTTTCAATGATGCTCAGCTGATATACATCGTTTGGCTGACTCTTTTGCCCCAAGTCTCCTGGGTATGGCTGCCAGATAGGCATGCCATCCATTGGGTCATAATAGTCATAGTAAAAATTGTCTTTCATCAGAGTGTCCTCCTCTAATGAGTTTGGTGGAGCACGGCATCCTTTTGGATCACAATCTCCGTACATCATCTTGTCGTCTGATCTAGGTATATCTCTCGGACTTTTCGCGGGATAGCAAAATGGCGTAGGCATTTCTTCCTGAGACATATATCCGTCCTCGTTGAGATAGGGCTTCCACTCTTCATCTGTATCGGAGGAGTCATCCTCATTGATGGTATGTACTTCTTAAGACACTGGGTGGAGGAAACCTCCACTGTGGAAGAAGTCCTGAATGGGATGAAAACTTTCATCGTTAGTAGCAGTCTGGGTACAGGTCGAAGAGAAACCAAGTCGTTTCTTTGTCTTGTTATCAGTAGGAATGACAAGATGTCCCCATATTTTTACGTCGTTACTTTTGATCACTTCAAGAGCATCTTTGTACGAGGAAATTGATGTTTCTTTCTCTGGTTGATTCTCATTGCTCACTGAAAGTGCTTGGAACTGAGTTCCAACAACCTCTTCTAGCTCTACACAGGATAATGATGATAAGTTGCTCACGATTAAGGGCTGTTCTCCGCAGACTGTGACTAGTTGGTCGTTCTTGACGAACTTCAGCTTCTGGTGAAGTGTCGAAGTGATTGCCCCAGCCTCGTGTGTCCAAGATCTTCCTAACAAACAGGTGTATGCTGCCCGGATGTCCATGACCTGGAAAGTGAATTGGAAAGTGTGAGGACCGATAGTTATGGGAAGAACGACTTCGCCGATAACTGTTTTTTGGGATCTGTCAAATGCTTTGACGATGACTTCACTGCCTCTCATCGGAGATCCTTGAAATGATAGTCGCATTAAAGTAGATTTTGGTATAACATTCAGAGCTGATCTGGTATCTACCAGTACGCTGGCTAAACCATCGTCCTGGCAATTGACTGTAATGTTAAGCGCCATATTGTGATTTTTGTCTTCTTCCGGCAGTTCTTCATCACTGAATCCCAAGTTGTTGCAGGAAGTGATGTTGGAGATAATGCTGTCAAATTGTCTTATTGTTACATTTTGTTCCACAAAGGCCTGCTCTAAGACTTTCTGTAGAGCTTCTCTGTAAGCTTCAAAACTAAGTAAAAGAGACAACACAGAGATTCTTGAAGGAGTTTGCAACAGTTGGTCTACAATGCTGTACTCGCTCTTTTGGATGAGTTTCAGCATCTCATCGTTGTTCTTTGAAAGGCCGGGATTATTGGATTGACCGACTGGTTGATTGGGAACTTCTGTTTGAGGTTCCTTTTCTCCGGTGGGTTCTTCAACTCCTCTGTTGAAGATCCGACCGCTCCGTGTCACTCGACTGATGTCTGCAATATTCACGAAGGAGGGTAATGGAGTTTCCTTTCCATTCTCGATTGTTGTTGCACCGTACTTGTAAGGGATAGCCTTATCGGATTTGTACGGTATAGGTCCAGGCAGATAGATAACCACAGGAGGCTTTTGATTTTTTTGACCATCGTAGGCAGCCTCAATTGGTTCGAGGTTGAGAATCCTTCCACTATCAAGAGGAACTCTTGATTCATGGAGTAGAGGGATGATGGCACATACGTCTTTGGCCACTTCTCGTTTAGGGATTAAGACAACGCCTTTGATTTGATCAGGAAGATAGTCTTGCATTACATTGATCGACCCAAAGCTTGAACATGGTCGAATCTCTTTGCGGTCTAACTGGTTTTAAAGGGCTGCTCGCATGAGGTAGCATCCTTGGTTGTTCTCTGAGCAAACTCTACAGCGCTCATAGTTGTGTGGTGGCACTCGGCCACGTCCACTTTGTATGCAGTGTAACCTTACTAGATCTGTTTCCATTGATCGAACATCCTGACTTTGATGCCTAGTAGGGTTCCCGTCAGTCATACTAATCTGTTGTGTGTCTTCATCTAGATAGATCGAAAGCCACCAGTGGTTCAACAAGTGTTGAAGTGTTCTTTGGACAAGTGCACATCTTTGGTCGTCTTCACGACATACTTTACAGTCTTGATAATCATGTGAAGCCAGAAAACCGAGGCTGACTTGCTCAGCGTGTAACTCTACCAGGCTGATAGTCATCAAGCGAATATCAAAGATTTGAATCATATTAACTTGATAATGACTTCAATCACGGTAATCCTGAATACATCAGAGATCCATCTGACGCTGGAGGGCCTCTTGTACAAAAGAGCATCCCTGATTGTTTATCGAGCAGATCGGACATGAATTGTAATCGTGTCGTGGCACATCATGATGTTGGCTTTGCTTTGAGTGCATTGCCACCCAGTTGACATTCATCGCCAGAATGTTATGGTTCTAGATGATGTTGGAATTTGTATAAGTCATGTTTACCTCACGGATTCGGTGATCTTGGATCCATCCGAGATCCATCTGTTCCTGTAGAGATGATTACACTATGGAACATCCTTGATTATTCTTGGAGCAGATATCACACTGGTGATAATTATGAGACGGTACATGACCATACCTACTTTGTCTGCAATGCATCTTGACCAGATTGGTTCCTAATAGGAGTACATCGTGAATTTGATAGCTGTGGTTAGATTCTTCCTCTATCAAATTTACTGCAGTTTTCTCATGTTGAGGCAACGGGTTCGTCTGAACATTTGGATTTGTATCTTTGAAAGATAGGACCCCGTTCCTGACAAGCTTCTGCACATCAGATTTGAAGCTGAGATAGTTTTCAATGTTGTGCCCCGGTCCTCCTTGATGGTAAGGGCAAGTTTGATCCGCTTTAAACCAGAAAGGCGGATTTTCGGGTACAGTAAGAGGAGACATGGTTTGGACGTGCCCCTTGACAAGTAAGAGTGGAAACAGTTCTGCGTACAACATCGGTATAGGGTCAAACCATGGTGGTCGCGTTGTACGGTTGTTATTGTTGTATTAAGGACGAGCCTGCTGAAGAGGCTGTTGTGTCCTTTGCTGGTACTGTTGGAATAGGCACAGGGTTGATAGCAGGAGTTACTGCTGCTACTGGTTGATACCTTCTCCTTTGCTTTCCAAGAGAGATATTACCAATATCTTGCTCTTTTTTCTTAGGGAAAACACTACCGTGTCTTTTGGTACTGCTTGATGGTCCTGTATCTTTGACCAGACATCCTTCTCGGACTACTTCTTCAAGGCGTACTCCCATGCTTACCATTTCAGTAAAGTCATTGGGCGCACTTGCGACCATTCGGTCGTAGTAGAATGAGCTCAAGGTTTTCAAAAAGATCTTTGTCATCTCTTTTTCCTCAAGAGGGGGACAAATCTGGGCGGCAATCTCACGCCATCTCTGAGCATATTCATTAAAGGTTTCCTTGTCCTTCTGCGACATTGCTCTGAGTTGATCTCTATCTGGTGCCATGTCCAGGTTATACTTATACTCCTGAACGAAGCCAGCGCCAAGATCTCTAAAAGTGATGATCTTGGTGCGGTTTAAACCCATGTACCATTTGAGCACGACACCGGTTAAACTATCTTGGAAGTAATGGATCACTAGCTGTTGATTCTCTTTCTGAGTTGACATCTTTCGAGCGTACATCACCAAATGACTTTGAGGGCAAGAGTTACCCTTGTATTTTTCAAAGCCAGTCACCTTCAATTTGTGCGGTATTTTCACGTAAGGGACCATACAAAGGTCTGTGGCGTCCTTTCTGAATAAATCCTGACCGCGAATGGCATGCAGTTCCTTCTGCATTTCCAGAAATTGTTCCTGGAACTCATTCATTCTGTCGTACATACTTTCATTTCCACTAGAAGGTATCTGTGGAATTTGTCTTGTTGGGACAGTGTGTATCACGGGTTATGGTATAGTCATTACGGCGGTGACCTTTGGTGCTTCCCTATCCCGAAGTTTGTAACCTTCAGGAGTTGCTATCATGACTCTTGCATCCTCGCTTTCCTGAAGTTTGTAACCTTCAGGCCCAGCGGTTCCTGCTACAGTTTTCGAGTCTTTCGTGACCGGCGAAATATATCCTTTAGGGATAAAGTTGAGAGGCATGCCCCAGGGACGATCTTTAAGCATGTTGTACCGAGGATCATACGTCTCCACTATGGGCGTAGATGTGATCTCCGAGATCACAGTCATTTGTTGTTGTCTCTGAGCTGCTGCCAGAGATTACATATCACTGTGAAGTTTCCTCATATCTTCTTTCAGAGCATCGATTTCTTCTCTCAGCTCTTTGTTCTCTTCCTCGAGATCTTCCATTTTCTTTTGTCGATTGGCCTGATTATTGTACGAATGAGACAACTTGACTCTAGAATCGAGACACAGACGTGAGATTCGTAGGGAAGGAGAATGTGTTATGTGAGAATGAAGAATACAATGATATATTATATATTTTTGTTATTTCAATCAAAAAGAAACTTCAACAATTGGATTGCAAATATCATACAGCGGGGAAACCCCGTTTTATTGAATTTGAAAGATTGCAGAAAGGGAAATACAATATTTTACAAAGTGCTGTAAAAGCAAAAGTCTAAGCTTATGGATCCTGAGTCCTTTCTAAGGAGAGCTCAGGTGTTGGTTTTCGTATTTTCCTTTTCTTTGATCGGGGCTCTTGAGCCGTTGTCGGGTTGTCATTCCTTTGCCAAGTGAAAGGAGCGAGTAAGTCCCTTTGATCTTCTATAGCATGTTGTTCTAGAATCTCGATCAGAGCATCCTTTTCTTTTAACAGTTGCTGAATTTTGGCACACTCCACATTGAGAATACGGTACTTGTTCTTCCAAAATTTCTTTTCCCGTTGAACTTTGTTGAGTGCGACCTGGAGTTTTTCCGTATCAGACATAAAATAAAGGACAGATTCCCTCAACGGAAGAACTTCTTGACGAGGGTGAGGCATCCTCAGCTTGAGGGCTCTAGTTTGTACCTAGTGGAGATAAGGTTCCACAGAGACACAGTCTGGTTTTCCTAGAGACTCTCTTCCTTTCCTGTGAACATGTTTCCAGGCATGCACTATTTATGTCTTTAGTGCCCTGTCATTTTCTCCTTCCTTGAAGAAAAGACCTTCCAGATGAACATTACGCGGGATATGTCTCATCGGGTATCCGAGTTGACGACGAACTAAAACTGGATGATAGTTGATTCCTCCTTTAGTTCCTATGAGGGGTACATTAGGGAAATTTCTACAATGGTCGCTGATCCTTATCCCATCATAGATTCGATTGTACCAGTCTATGTCAGAGTTGGTAAGAGACATGATTCTCTGTGACCAACGTAGAGTACTCTTATGATCCCAAAAAGCAGCAGACTTGGGTAAATGAGAAGTGAACCATTTGTATGGCAAGGGTACACAGCATGTGATCATTCCTCCACTGTACAAATTCCTTAAGTGTACAGAATGATAAGCATCTGCGAGCAAGGTCGATACAGGGTTTCCAATTAGAAATATCTTAATGGCATTGATATCAATGAAGTTATCTATGTTGGGAAAAAGGAATAACCCATATGTGAGCATAACAAAGATATCTTCGAAAGCAGTAACGTTTCCTATATTGGCAAAGTACTGGGCTTTCTCTATCAAAAACTTGGTCGGTAAACCTTGGATTCCATCCTTAACGGTCAGGTGAGTCCTGACTTCTGATTCATCCAAATAGATTGCTTTTGCAATGGTTTAATCCTTTGGAATTTCTTCCAATCCAGAAAAGGGAGCTTGGTCAGTGATGGGTAAATCAGTCAGGTGAGAATACTCCTCCAGTGTTGGTGCCAGTTGATAATCTGGGAACGTGAAACAGTGATAAACCAGATCATAAAACTGGATTAGCGTAGATAGGATTCCTTCAACTACGTGGACCCTTAACAGAGACATCAATCCTTCTTACTTAGCTCTGAAAGCATCAGGGTTGGTGATCATCCTTGCCAACCCTCTTAAATACTCTAGTTTTGGAACCTTGAAGGTGTACTTGTGCGTATTTCTTCTACCAAAATCCATAATACAATCTTTTTCTCTGATATTTGCAATCATTGTCTTAGTTTAATTTGAAAAAGAGAGACTAGAAAAGAAGATTTTTTCTTTGTTAAATTTTTTTTTTAAATGATTGCATGAATGCAGCACACAAAAACATAGAAAAAAAATGGGTTCAAAGGTTCAGCGTCACGAGCATGGAGTCATGACTCTACCCATCCCAAAGGTTGTACTATGGTGAAATTTTGTACCTGTACTCAAAATCATTGACCCCCCTTAGGATAACAACAGAAGGCTGGTTCACCCGAGCAAGCTGTAGCATCTTAGGGTAATCTCAATTGAGTGTACTATCGCGTGACAATTATTTCCGATTGCTTCCGCACTACTAAATAGCCATATGGTTACTGTCTACTAAATCCTTAGTTTCATGGATACCACAATTGAACAATCTGCTTTCACAAAAGAAGTCGTTAGACACTGAATCCACAAAGGGTGTCTCCACTGATTTGATGGTCTACCGGGACAGCTTATTCGAGATTCACTCCCTGTAAGACCGCCTGTCTCTGCCATCACCTATCTTAGGTATCACTCAAACTTTCCACATGCGACATCACTCGCATTCCCATTAGCAGAAAAATAAAGACGAATATCAAGTAGGAAAAGCAATATATATATATATATATATATATATATATATATATATATATATATATATATATTCATTCCTAAAACTAACATCCTAGACCTCTTAAGAATTCTAGTCTATAATCCTAAACAGACAAAATGATTCCCCAACAGAGTCTCCATTTATCTGTTGGAAAATGATGACGATGATGACTAAGGTAAAAAAAATCCTAATGGCACTCCCCAGCAGAGTCGCCATTTATCTGTACCGTGCGATTTTTGTCGGTGACGCGACCACCTTATCGCCATGGGTCTTCTCATCACAATGAGGAGGAGTGGGGTGCTACTTTCTGATTTCTTATTTATCCCGTGAAGCTGGAAGGGAAAGGGAAGCTATCTAAAACTAACCTTGCACACGAATGTTTAACTGAACAAACGCTTAAAGAGATTCGAGGAGTTCGGGGCCAGGTTATACAATAGGGAGTTGTCAGTTACCCATCCTATATGTGGTTATCCACAGGTTGTTAGTTTTAGGTTCTTCTTTGTACTTGATGGTGTGTATCTGTTGATGGGTTTGGGAAAGTTTCTTGGGAAATATGAGAGAGAGAGAGAGAGAGAGTTTTTGATGACTTTGGTAAGGTACTGGACCTCAGTTTTGATTGGTATGAAGGTACTGGGCCTAAAGTTTTTGATTTGTATGCTCGCTTAGATTTCACAATCTTATGCCTACGTATTTCCGTTTAAAGAAACAGGGAAATTAGAGCAATCGTAGTTCCTCATATTCTATGGGAGGAAAATTGTTTTGGTGTCTTGTTCAAAGCCAAAGATTGAACCTAAAGGGTGTATTTGTGTCTTGTTCAAAGCCCAAGATTGAAGCTAAAAGGTTTGACTGAGAAAGAACTCGTCATCTCTAAAGGGGAGAGATCTCGTCTGTTTATCACAATTGTTGGATGACTGATTATAAAGGAGGATTAATTTTAACTGGGATATGAGGATCCAGCAATGTCATAATTTCCTTTATGAGGGATTTTTCCCGAAGGAGAAAACTTTAACTCGGTGTAGAGCAATGCCATTTTTTCCTTAGGAATCTTTCATGCTAAGGGAGGGACAGTGGCGTGGATGTAAATAATCCAGAGACTTGCCGCTTACATCAATTAGATGAAAGTGAGGATTTTACCAGGATAAGAGATGGACGACAGCTTGGATATTTGAATCAACAAGTGTGCCACTTACAGCAGTTATCTGGGATTTAAGGTTTGTTTTGAGTTATCTCTTTTGATAAGTGATATACTGAGAAATGACTTCCTACAGAGAAATTTTGATTTCTTCTGAAGAGATGTTGATTTTTGTGTGCCTTGATCAAAGCCCAAGGTTGAAACTAAGAGATTGATTGACTCCACTAGGGAAGTCCTTATACAAAGCATAAAAGGAGGCTAGAAAAGACTGACTCTACAAGAGAGTATTTATCTGTCTTGTACAAAGCTCAAGATTGAGACTAAAAGAGACTGACTTTTTGGGGATATCATTATACAAAGCCTAAGAGGAGGCTAAAAGTTTGACTTTTCCGGGGAAAATATTCAGTCTGTCTTGTACAAAGCCCAAGATTGAGGGTAAAAGGGATTTTGACTCCGTCGGGGAGGGTTTGTATGTGTCTTGTACAAAGCCCAAGATTGAGGCTAAAATGAGACTTTACTGACTCGGCTGAGGATATTTTAGGTGTCTTGTACAAAGCCCAAGATTGAGGCTGAAATGAGTTTGACTCTGCGGGAGAGTATTATATGTCTTGTACAAAGCCCAAGATTGAGGCTGAAGAGAGGGTTGACTCTGCTTAGGAAGTTTATATGGTGTCTTGTACAAAGCCCAATATTGAGGCTAAATAAGCTGGAGAAATCATTATACATAGCCTGCGAGGAGGCTGACTTCTACTAGGGGAAATCATTATACCAAGCTTAAGAGGAGGCTGAAAAAGATCGACTCAACAAGAGAGTGTTTTTATCTGTCTTGTACAAAGCCCAAGATTGAGGCTGAAAAAGGGTTGACTCAACAAGAGAGTATTGAAAGGTGATTGACTCAACAAGAGAGTCTGAAAAGGTTAGCTCCACTGGGGAGAATCATTGTACAAAGCCCAAGAGGAGGCTGACTGGGCTTTAGAAACCATGGGTTATAACTCTGCTGGAGATTTATTTAAAATGACCAGGGTTTCTCTAGGGAACTTGAGAATGTCTTTGAGACTCAAGAGGAGATTTAGACTGTCTAAGTCTACTGGTGTGGAAGATTTTATCTTTATATGATGCCCAAGAGGAGGCAGGTGCTTTAAAGGATGAGAATCAACCCTAAAATGGTTTGAGATTTTGACACTGGAAAGAGTGCTCCAGCAAAGGATGACTAAGTTTTGTCCTATACCTTTAAGAGGTCTTCAGGGTCCTTGTATTAAGCCAAAGAGAAGGCATGAGAACTTATAAGAAGCCGGAGGGTCCTTGTTCAAATCCCAAGAGGAGGCGGGGATGCTTTTAGGATGCCTGTGGGTCCAAACTTAAGAAGAGTTCAAGAAAAGTTTCACCGAGAATAATATTTTCTTTAATGAACAGTTCTAGAGTTTGAAGAAATTCAAGATAGGTTTCACCGAGAATTAATCCTCTCTGGGGAATGAATTTCTTTGATAATTTCTAATCGTAACAGTCTGAGAAAAGTTTCACCAGGAATAATCCCTTTCTCTTTGTTCCATATTGTTTAAGCCCAAGAGAAGGCAAGATTGTATCTAGAAATCCTATGGGGATCTAGTTTTGACTGTATTAAAGAGTGAGCAACTGGCTTTACCTAGTTCTAGACCTAGTTGCCAAGGAAAACTCTAAGCAGATATACTAGTGTATATACAGTTGATATATGACAAGTATTTAAAAGGATATGAAAGAAGGACTTACAGGTGAGCAAGCTTCCCACAATACAGTTGTATATATAAAAGCATGAAAATTAAAGCTGATAAAAACTTACAGGTGAGCAAGCTTCCATGCTGTTCAAATAAATATATACATGTATATGTGCAAGTACGTAAAAGAAAGCTGATAAAACTTACAGGCGAGCAAGCTTCCATAGCTGTATTGTTAGTGGTTCAAGAAATTAAAGAAAGTTTTGATAACAACTGTATATTTGAACCTAAATCGAAATGGAAGTTGTTTTTGAAAAGATTATTGGGGCGTATACTTAAGGAGAGGCCCAGATGAAAAACAGTAATTGTAACGTTGTTCTGTAAACTATACTGAGGCTTATACAATGACTGAGGCCCAAAAAGGTTTTCTGTACAAAGCGATGGGTCTTACAACTCAAGGAGAGGCCCAGAAGTTTGAAAAAAGAAAATAAATGGGATTTACAACACAAGGGTAGGCCCAATCGCTTTTTTGAAAAGGCGACGATCGCGCTGTGGTTTTTTTGAAAATACAGTGGGACTTGACTGAGGCCCAAAAAAGTTTATGTACAAAGGGGGTTGGGTCTTACACTCTATTAGAGGCCCAAAATTGTTTGAAAAGGTTGGTTAGGGTGATAGTGATCAAAACCCTAATTTTTGGGTTTTTAATGTATTTTAATTGAATAAAAATTCAATTAAAATAATCAAACATATGAAAAAGAGGTTGGAACCTTGGATTCATATTTGGAAAATCATGTTTCATTCATGGGATGAATAAAAAATCATTTGAATTTTACAAAACCAAGAGAAAGAAATATTTTTAATGTTTAAAAACAAAGAAAAATATAATTCTTTACAAAAATATCAAATATATGAAATAAATAATATTTTTGTGAAATTTTCATGAAATAAAATATTTTAACATTTTTGGGAATTTTCAAAAAAAAGAACCAATAAAAAATAATTAAAATTGAGAGAGAAATTAATTTTTCAAATAATTAACAAAAACATGAAAATATGAAAAAAAAATAGCAAAAATAGGGGAAAATGAAAAATGGTCTGGGTGGGGTTTGAACCCACGACCATCAAGCCAAACACACATGCGCGCTACCACTGGGGTGGTGATACATCCGTGTATCAGAACCACCCCATTAAATCATAAGTCATGCCTTGTTTCTAGGCCTGGGCAAGGCAAGGCAAGGCAAGCTTTTGGGCAATTTACGTGAAGCCTCTAACTTTCTCATTTCTCCATGGATTGGGACAAAATTTAGGTGCATCTGACCTAGAATTTCACAAGGAATCCAATGGTGGTCTTGGTTTTTTAGATGAGGTCCCTATTTTAAAACCCGATAGTGGTTTTGAAATAGGCCTATATTTACATTTTCTATGCTAACACATGACACAGGCAAGAATTACATGACAAATTGGTTCAAACACAACATATATAACATGTATGAGATGTTTATGATCAGTGTACTTCAAAGCAATGCATAATTCAAAGAGTTCAAATTGTGATGCACTTACCTCTTGGAGCTCCTTGTGCTATCTGTCAAGTTCCTTGTGCCAGAAGTAATTTGATACTTTGGACACCCTCAATTGATCCCTTAGAAGCTTTTGGAATGGTTAGAACCAGCTGGAATCCTCAGGAACAAGTTATGGCACTTTCTCGTGGATGATATTTTGAGTGTGTTTGAGGCTTTTTCTGGTTTTGGAAGTGACTGAATCAAGACATGGCTTGAAAAATGCAAAAAAAGTCAAATTTTGAGGTTTTGAAAGTGGACTTTGTGATTTTGGTGTTTCAGGTCACAAGTGAGTGTTTGAACAACTTAGATACAACATATTAGAGGTGTTTGGGTCATGAGCTATGATGGAATTGCTCTCTAACTCAAAAACTCAGAGATACCTTGTGAAAGAAGGCATTTTGGCCTAAAGAGAGGGATTTTGAGGAAAACAAGTGTTGTAGTGCTTTGGTGTACTCAAACTGATCACAAATGAGCTCTATTTATAGTAGAGCAAGTTTTTTTTGCAAGCAATAATGAATGGCAGCTGCAGCAGGCCTTTGGCCAATGTTGAGCAAAAGGAATCTCAAGTCTCCTTTAGCCATTGATTTGAGGTTAGGGCACAAGCCTATGGTCCTATGATTCAGAGCTTATTCTTGGCTCATTCAGTTAGGAATGTGTCAGTCCATGCCACCTTGGTGTATCCATTAAATGCATTGCAACAAAATTGGAGTCTTGGCACCTTTTTAGCCTTTTTAGGTTTGTTATGGCTAATGTAGGTTCTTGGACTTTGGAGGCTTGGGAATCAGATCATTCCTTTCTTGTTTTATCCTCAGATGTGTCCAAATTGATGACAAGGCTTGGATTTATCAGATTTGGACAAATCGAGCAAAATGCACAAATTTTGCCTTGTAAAAACCAGTTCATGATGCCATGTTCCAAGGGTTGTATCTCCCTGCTCAAATGGAATTTAGAGATGATCTGGTACTTGTTGGAAAGCCCTCATGGTGTAGCGAGTGATTTTTGGATGTGGTTGCAAAGCACGATCGCTCTAGTACTACAGTTCGATTCATTTTTTATCCTATTAAAGCTGATAAAGGAAGGGAAATAGATGTCTCCAATTAACCCTGCTTGTATACTGAGATTAAACAGTCGACACTGTTGGTTTACAGATGCTACAAAGATTCGGAGTTTGTCCTAGGTTTATTTTGTTGACGAGGGGTGCTTTAGGCTATTGGTTAGGATGTTAGGACGAATATATATGAAAGTATGGGATTTTGGGTTTTTGTTTAGTGTGCTCGCTAAGATTTTTCTTTCAATCTTATGCCTACGTATTCCCATTAACCGAAACAGGGAAATCAGAGCGTTCGTAGTTCCTCCTATTCTATGGGAGGAAATGGTTGTTTTGGTGTCTTGTTCAAAGCCCAAGACGTGAAGCGAAAGGTAGTTTGTATCTTATTCAAAGCCCAAGATGTGAAGCTAAAAGTGTTGACCTTAGAGAGAATTTGTCATCTCTACAAGGGGTCTGTCTGTTACGACTGTTTATAAAGGAGAATTACTTTAACCGGGGTTTGTGAATCCGGCAATGCCATAATTTCCTTTAAAGGGGATTTCAACCTGAAGGAGAAGACTTTAACTCAGTG
Organism: Lathyrus tuberosus; assembly: GCA_022829125.1. NCBI lineage: Eukaryota > Viridiplantae > Streptophyta > Magnoliopsida > Fabales > Fabaceae > Lathyrus > Lathyrus tuberosus. Next base: position 15,662,525 of record JALAZF010000062.1, on the reverse strand, counting down.
TAGAGCAATGCCATCTTTCCTTAGGAATTTCTCATACTCACAGAGGGACATTGGCATGGATGTAGATGATCCAGAGGCTTGCCGCTTACAGCAGTTAGATGGAGGGGAAAGAGTTGTTGATGTTTGTGTACTGTGAACGAGGCACAGCTTTGATGCTAAAAGGTTAATTGGATCAACCAGTGGTTTTCTTATACAAAGCCTAAGAGGAGGCTATTATGTGTCTCGTACAAAGCCTGAGAGAGAGGCTAAAAAGGTTTTGACTCAACGAGGGAATCTTTTGGTATCTCGTATAAAGCCCGAGATGGAGGTTATTTGACTCAACAAGAGAGTTTTTTTGTATCTTGTACGAAGCCCGAGATGGAGGCGAAAGGGTGAGTGACTCCACGAGGGAGTCTCTTATGTGTCTCGTACAAAGCCCGAGAGAGAGGCTAAACGTTGTTTGACACCGCTGGGGAGAATCATTGTACAAAGCCCAAGAGAGAGGCTAACTTCACCGGAGAAGGATCATTATACAAAGCCTAAGAGGAGGCTGTGGTTACTGTTTCAGTTAAGTGACAGGTTCAGTAGACTGATTTTTAAAGAGAAAATCAGTTCTTATATGAGCAACACTGTACTCGAGGATTCGGTTCGAGGATCCAGGTTATTCCTGTTCTTTAAGGAAGTGGGAAATCCGAAGGGTATTGAGACTGTCCGAGTCTATGGGTTTTCTTCCTATTTAACGAAGGGGTCACTTGAGAATGTCTTTGAGACTCAAGGAGATTAGACTGTCCAAGTCTAGAGTTTCATCTTTTGTACTATGCTTTGAGAAATAGTAGTATACTCTATGAAAGGACTGTTCTATGCAGATCACTAGGTTCTGTTCCTATACCTCTAGGAGGTCGTCGGGACAATTTGTACGAAGCCCAAGAGGAGGCTGGAAACTTTTAAGAAGCCGACGGGTCCTTGTACGATGCCCAAGAGGAGGTTATCATTCCCGGAGGAAGAGATCATTATACGAAGCCTAAGAGGAGGCTGTGAATACTTCTAAGAAGCCATAGGGTCCTTGTACTAAGCCCAAGAGGAGGCAGGGTCTCTTTTAGGAAGCCTGTGGGTCCTTGTACGATTCCCAAGAGGAGGCCGATGCTTTTAAGAAGCCCGTGGGTCCCCAAACCCTGAGAAATTCAAGGCAAGTTATTCACAAGGAATAGATCAAGTCAGGAAAGTTCGAGAATTTGGAAGAAACTCAAAGATGCCATTCACGGAGAATACATTCATCTCTGGGAATAGAGTTTCTTGACAATTCCTAATGAGGACAGCCGAAGAGAAGACGGTATCTGGTGATCTTATTGGGGATCTAGTTGTCTATTTCTACGAATAAACGAAACGGCGCCACCTAGTTCTAGACGTAGTTGCCGGGGAAACTCTAAATATCTATACTATTATTACACAGTTGATATGAGTTTATGAAAGAAGACTTACAGTGAAACAGCCCCACAATACAGTTATATGTATATGAAAGCGGTAAATGAAAGCAATAACCACTTACTCGGTTGTAGAGCTTCCATGTTGTTTGGTTAGTTATTCAACAAAGAAAGATTGAAAACAATAGTATATTCAAAATCAAAGGAGAAAGTGCTTTGAAAAAGAAAGATTTGGGGCTTACAGCTCAAGGAGAGGCCCAGGGTTTTATCAGTGAGCGCACTGTTTGAATTTGTACAGAGGTACTTATACAAGTGACTGTGGCCCAAAAAGTGTTTTCTGTACAAAGGGATGGGTCTTACACTCTCTCAAGAGGCCCAAAAAGTTTTAAAGAAAAAGAGTGGGGCATATAACACGAGGGTAGGCCCAGATGATTTTTTCGTTAAAAATGGCGATCGCGCCGAGATTTTCTTTTAACGCGAAGGGACTTATACAATAAGTGAAGCCCAAAATGATTTTGGTTAAAAGGGAGTTAGATCTTCCACTCTAATAGAGGCCCAAAAGTTTTGAATGGGTCTTATAGCTCGAGGAGAGGCCCAAAAGGTTATTTTTCAAAAGGCGACGATCGCGCCGTTTGTTTTTGACGTTATCGGGACTTATACAATACACTGAGGCCCAAAATGAGTTGGTCAAACAAGGATTGGGTCTTGCACTCTATTAGAGGCCCATGAGTGTTTGACAATGATTTGTTTGAGTGAAAATCAAAGAAACCCTAATTTTATTCTTTAAAAGTACATATTTAAAGAAAATCAATGAAAAATACCAAATAGGTTTGAATAAACCACTTGTGATTTTTGTTTAAGGTTTGAAAAATGAGGTATAAATCACAAGAGATATTAAAACTCATTTGGTCTTGATTTTTCAAGATGAATATTCATTTTAAAATGTTTAAAAATAAATAAAAATGAATTTATTCACAAAAATACTAATTATATTAAATTAATAATATAAATTCAATTTTTTTGTGGAATAAAAAATTTCAACATTTTTGTGATTTTTTGCAAAAAGAACCAATAAAAAATAATTAAAATTGAAAGAGTTATTAATTTTCCAATTAATTAATAAAACATAAAAATATTGGAAAAAATGGCAAAATGTGAAAAAACACAAAATGGCATGGGTGGGGTTTGAACCCAAGACCTCAAGGTTACAAGGCGCGCTCCTTACCACTGGGGTAGTGATACATCCATTGTTTGAAACAAAACAAGAAATATACAAGGCATGACTTGGTTTTAGGCCTGGCCCAAGGCAAGTTTTGGCTCAGAAACGTGAAGGTCATAACTTTCTCAATTCTTAATGGTTTGAGACAAAATTTATATGCATCTGGACCAAAATTTCATAAGGAATCCAATGGTGGTGGTAGTTTTTTCAGATCACACTCCCTCCTTAAAACCCGATAGCGGTTTTGAAAATGACCTATAAATGCATTTTCTATGCTACAACTTGGTACAACCATAGATTACATGGTGAATTAGCTCAAACACAACATATACAACATGTATGAGATGTTTATGATCAGTGGACTTCAAAGCATTGCATGTTTGAAAGATTCCAAGTTGTGAGGCTTACCTCTTTTTTTGAGATTTTGGAGCTTTTGTGCAATCTGTCAAACCTCTTGTTCCAGGAATGATTTGATGCTTTAGACACACTCAAATGATCCCTTAGAAGCTTTTAGGATGATTGGAATTGACTGGTACCTGCAAAAACATAACCAGTCCCTTTCTTGCAAAAGGGGTTAAAAGTGACCAAAATAGCAACTCTCTCAAATGGTGTTCCAGATGAGGGAAACCATTTGGGACAGTTCAAGGATGATATTTGGAGTGTGTTTGAGGTTTTATCTGGTTTGGAAAGTGACTGAATCAAGACATGGCTTGAAAAATGCAAACAAAGCCTATTTTGAGGTTTTGAGAGGTGACTTTGTGATTTTGTGGTTACAGGTCACTTGTGATAGTTTGCACAGCTTACATATGATATATATGAGGTGTGTGTGTGATTGATTGTGATGAAAAAGCTCTCAAGCTCAAAAACTCAAAGTTGCCTTGCTAAAGAAAGCATTTTTGCTAAGAGAAAGAGGTTTTGAGGAAAGCATCTGTTTGATGGCTTTGGTGTACTCAAACTGCTCACAATTGAGCTCTATTTATAGTAGAGCAAGTTTTTTTTGGGATCCACAGTGAATGGCAACTGCAGTAGGTGTTTGTTCAATGTTGGCCAATGGAAATCCAAGTCTCCTCTAGCCATTGACTAGAGGTTAGGGCACAGGGTTGTGGTTCCCTTGGTCTTGGATAAGTCTTGACTGAATTCAGTTGCAAATGGCTCAGTCCATGCCACCTTGATGTTTCCATTGAATGCTCCAATCCAAAATTGGAGTCTTGTCCCCATTTTGGCCATTCTAGGTTCAACATGCTATTTCTTGTTCCAAAGACTTTGGAGGCTTGGCTTAGTGATTGTCCCCTTTAGATTCAATCCTCAGAGGTGTCCAAGTGGATAGGAGCATTTGGATTTGGTTGATTTTGGCAAATCGAGCAAAAATGCAAATTCTGCCTTGCCTTGGCAGGTTTCAGCAAGGCAACTTTCCAATGTCATATCTCATGACTCAAATTGAATTTGGTAATGTTCTTGGCCATTTTAGAAAGCCCTTACATGATACAACAACTGTTTGAACATATTTGGTTTTGATCTCTTTTGAATCCAAGTGAAAAATCCCCCTACATTTGGCAAAAAGTAGGGTAAAATCTGACTTAGTGAAATTTTCACTAAGTGTTGGAACAAAGTGACTTTTCTTGATTTTGATCACTTCATAACTCAAAATCCATGAGGAGTTGGAATTAGGTCTAGTTGAAGTTTTTGTAGAGGGCAATGAGATCTACAAATCAAGCCTTGGATGGGAGAAAATGGCTTTGTGGTTTAGGAGTTATGACCCTCCAAAGTTAGTACCCTAGCCACTTTATTTTTAACTTAGAAAATTTTCTAAGTTTTTTATGGTTACCCCTTTTACAAGTTATCCAACTTTTCTTGATTTTTCTTGATGAATGATGATTCAAATCATACATAAACATTATTTTAGGGTTAAAAATCCATTTTTGTGAAAAATCTCAAAAAGACAAAGTTGACTTTTGTGCACGGTTGACTTTTTATCAGATGAATTCCAAACTGTGCAATTTTTTATGAAATCACGTCCTTGACCTAAATCAAACTTGATGGACATGTTCCATGGGTGTCATAGGGTATATTGAATCATGTCTTAGGATTTGGGAGCATGTCTTGGTCAAAAGTCAAAGTTACAGTTGACTTTTTCCGCAAAACCCTAATTGTGGTGTAGATGAAATTGAGACTTGTTGCTCAAGCTTCTTGGATTAATCCATTGTTCCAAATGGATCAATATAGTATATTAAAGACCCTCAAATCCTCTCTTGAGGTCTTGGCTCATGATTTATCCCAAAAGTCAACTTAGGGGTGAATTAGGTCAAGAAACCCTAATTCTTGATTTTTGATGTATGCATCCCCTGAGGTCAAATTGACTTGATGCTTGGGTTCATGAGGTTCCATGGAGTATATTAGGTTATGTTTTGGATCATTGGCTTGTGCCCAAATGAAAATTTTCCATCTGGCGGCCCTGGTCGACCAAAACCCTAATTTGGTGACACTGTCGATCATGAGACTTGATCCACCTAAAAGGGAGCAGCCTTGTGCTTAATCCTTGAAGTGGGAGTCCTTTTGATCCATTGTGGATGTTTGAGAAGTTAGACAAGTTGAAGATCATGTCATTCCTTGATTGATCCTTTGTCTAAGCACTCAGAGAGGGCTTGAAACCCTAATTTTGATTGTAGTGAATGCTCACCCATCTTTGGGGAGACTGATGAAGTATGATGGTTCCCCCATATTGTGATGATGATTTTCACAATGATGGGAAATCTTAGTGGTCAAAATTTGGGGTATGACACATGGCATACTTCAACTTTGATGTTCACCCCTAGACCTGGTTTAACTTGAATCAAGGTGAAAAATGTCCCTACATTTTGGAAAAAGTAAGGCAGATTCTGACTTTTGTGAAAATTTCACTAAGTGTTGGAAAAGTGTCATATTCATGTTTTTTGCCATTTTAATCATTCCATAACTCAAAATCCATAAAGAATTGGTGTCTGAGGTAGTTGAAGCTTTTGTAGAGTGTAGCAAGACCTAGAAATCCAGCTTTGGATCACCCAAAATGGTTGCTTGGATCTCAAGTTATGATCCTTGGAAGTTGGTACCAAAACCACTTTTATTTCATAAATTAGAAAAATTTTGGTTTCTCAAGGTTGCCCATTTTGCAAGAAACCCCACTTTTCTTGATTTTTCTTGATGAATGATGATCAATACCACACATTAACATTATTTTTGACTTAGGGGAATCACATTTGTGAAAAATTCCAAAAAGTCAAACTTGATTTTGTGCAGAGTTGACTTTTTATCAAATGAAATCCAAACTGTGCGATCCTTTGTGAAATCAAGTCCTTGACCTAAACCAAAAATAATGGATGGATTCCATAGGTGTTATAGGGTGTACTGAATCATGTCCCAAGGTTTGGGAGCATATCTTGATCAAAAGTCAAAGGTACAATTGACTTTTTCCTCAAAACCCTAATTGTGGTCCTGATGAAATTGAAACTTATGAATCAAGCTTCTTGGGTCAATCCATTGTTACAAATGGATCAATATGGTGTATTTGAGGCCCTCAAATTATGTATTGAGGTCTTGGTTCATGCTTTGCCTCAAAAGCCAACTTAGGGATGAATTAGGTCAAGAAACCCTAATTCCTAATTTTTGGTAAATGCATCCCCTGAGGTTAAATTGACTTGATGATTGGGTCCATGAGGTCCCTTAGAGCATCTTGGGTTATGTTTTGAAGTATTGGCTCATGCCCAGGTGAAAATTTTTATCTGGAGGCCTCAGTCGACCAAAACCCTAATTTGGTGACACTGGAGATCTTGAGGCTTAATCCACTTGGAATGTTGCAACCTGTCATACCCAAAATTTTAACCACTAAGATTCCCCATCATTGTGCAAATCATCATCACAATATGGATGAACCATTAGTCTCCCCAAAGATGGGTGGGCATCCACTACAATCAGACTTAGGGTTTCAAGCCCTCTCAGAACTTTAGACAAAGGATCAATCAAGGAATGACATGATCTTCAACTTGTCTAAACCTCTCAAACATCCAAAAAGGATCAAGAGGACTCCCACTTCAAGAATCAAGCACAAGGCTGCAACATTCTTAGTGGATCAAGCCTCGAGATCGCCAGTGTCACCAAATTAGGGTTTGGTCAACCAGGGCCTCCAGATGGAAATTTTCCTCTGGGCATGAGCCAATGCTTCAAAGTATAACCTAAAATACTCTAAGGGACATCATAAACCCAATCATCAAGTCAATTTAGCCTCAAGGGATGCATTCACAAAAAAATCAGGAATTAGGGTTTCTTGACCTAATTCACCCCCAAGTTGACTTTTGGGACAAAACATGAGCCAAGACCTCAAGATATGGTTTAAGGGTCTCTAATAAACTACATTGATCAACAATGGATTAATCCAAGAAGCTTAATTCACAAGTTTCAAGTTCATCAGAACCACAGTTAGGGTTTCACGAGAAAAGTCAACTGTGCCTTTGACTTTTGACCAGGACATGCTCCTAAACCTTGGGACATGATTCAATACACCCTATAACACCTATGAAATCAATCCATCAAGTTTGGTTTAGATCAAGGACTTGATTTCATAGAGGATCACACAGTTTGAAATTCATCTGATAAAAAGTCAACTGTGCACAAAAGTCAAACTTTGACTTTTTGAGATTTTTCACAATTATGGTTTTTTAACCCTAAAATGATGTTAATGTGTGATTGGAATCATCATTCATCAAGAAAAATAAAAAAAAGTGGGATAACTTGTAAAAGGGGTAACCATAAAAAACTTAGAAATTTTCTAAGTCATGGAACAAAGTGGCTAGGGTATAAACTTTGGAGGATCATAACTCCTAAACCACAAGGCCATTTTTCCCCTTCCAAAGCTGGATTTGTAGCTCTCATGACCCTCTACAAAAGCTTCAAACGCAACTCATTCCAATTCCTCATGGATTTTAAGTTATGGAATGATCAAAATCACAAAAAGTGAAAATGTCACTTTTTTCCAACACTTAGTGAAATTTTCACTAAGTCAGAATCTGCCTTACTTTTTTCCAAATGTAGGGGCATTTTTCACTTGGATCCAAAAAGTATCAAAACCAATTATGATCAAACAGTTGTTGTATCATATGAGGGCTTTCCAAAATAGCCAAGAACTCCATCAAATTCCACTTGAGCAATGAGATATGACAATGCCAATATGCCTTGCTGCAAACAGTCATGACAAGGCAGATTTTGGGATTTTGCTCGATTTGCTCAAATTTTGCAAAGGGGAAGCAACTCTATCCATCTGAACACCTCAAGGGGGGACCAAGGAGGAACCAACTCTGATCCCAAGCCTTCCAAGTCTTTGTAACCAAAAATAGCATGCCAAACCTAGAAATGCCTAAAAGAGGGACAAGACTCCAATTTTGGATTAGAGCATTCAATGCATACACCAAGGTGGCATGGACTGAGCCATTTCCAACTAAATTCAGTCAAGACATATCCAAGACCAAGGGGACCAGCAGCCTGTGCCCTAACCTAATCAATGGCTAGAGGAGACTTGGATTCTCATTGATCAACATTGGCCAAACCTATGTAGCAGTTGCCATTCACTATTCCTTGCAAAACAAACTTGCTCTACTATAAATAGAGCTAATTTGTGATCGGTTTGAGTACACCAAAGCCATCAAACAGATGCTTTCCTCAAAATCTCCTTCTTCACTCCAAAATTGCCTTCCAAAGCAAGTCACTATCGGGTTTTGAGTTTGAGAGATATTCCAACCAAAGCAATCACACACACACACACACACACACCTCATAAACATCATATAGAAGTGATCCAAACACTCACATAACATCTGGAACATCAAAATCACAAAATCATTAGCCAATTGCTCAAGTTCTTGACAGATTTGCAGTTGGGGTACCATCTCAAGTTCCAGATCATTTCAATCTACTCCAAGCATCCAGACACACTCCATAGCACCTAGGGAAGCTGTCCATATCCTTGGAACCAAGCTGTAACACCTCTAACACAAAACACGATCACCAGCTACAAGAGGTAAGCATGAGCTCTTCTAACTCTATGATCCATGCAATTTTTGCTGCACAATAATTTGGCCATATGTTCATAATCATGCATGGAGTGTTTTTCCTCAATCAATTGCTTTGTTTGAATCGTGTATGGAATTTCTGAACCTTCATGCAAATTTTAGGGTTCTTGAGGTTTCTCTTTGATTTCTTATTCCATGTTTAAAATAAATGAAATTAAAGACCATAGACATGATCGTGAGGTTGAAACAAGTAGATTGATATGTAGATTGCATGATATCATCAAGTACTCAATGAGATTGGATTGAAAACGCAAATCTGCAGAAACAGAGGGTGGCGCGTGTTATTGCCCTTGTACTTGGCGCCCTTTTTTGAAAATTTGAATATTTGAATTTTGTGATTTTATTTAATTTGAATACTTGGCGCTCTTTTTTTAATAATTCACAAAAATGTTAAAATATTTTATTTTCCCAAAAAATCCCAAAAATATTATTTATTTTATATACTTGATATTTTTGTACAGAATTAATATTTTAATTGTTTTTTGACATTTAAAATATGTTCTCCCTCTTGATTTTTCAAATTTTAGTGATGTCCAATCATTTTGTTGATAGAAACCTAATTTTTGGAACATTAATCCAAGATCACAATTTGTTTTCCACATGTTTAACAATTTTGATAATTTTAATTGAATTTTTATTCAATTAAAATACATTTTTGAAAACATATTAGGGTTTTTGATTAATTCAACCCTCATCAAACTTTGTCAAACTCTTTGGGGTTCTAATAGAGTGTAAGACCCAACCCTTTGTAAATACAAACCTATTTTGGGCCTCAAATGTTGTATAAGTCCCGTTGTATTTCAAAAGTTCTGCGCAATCATTGCTCGTTTAAAACAATCATCTGGGCCTCTCCTCGAGCTATAAGACCCATTCAAAACTCTTTGGGCCTCTAATAGAGTGTAAGACCCAATCCCCTTTTAACCAAAACAAATTTGGGCCTCAGATTTTGTATAAGTCCCTCTGCGTTAAAAGAAAATCTTGGCGCGATCACCAGTTCAAAAATCAAACCCTTGGGCCTACCCTCGTGTTATAAGCCAAATTCTTTAAAAACCATTGGGCCTCTAGTAGAGTGTAAGACCCAACCCTTTTTGAAAACCAAAATAATTTGAGCCTCAGTGTATTGTATAAGTCCCGATACCATCAAAAAGTTTGGCGCAATCGTCGCCTTTTTAAACAAAACTTTTGGGCCTCTCCTCTGTAAGCCCCACCACTTGTATAAAAATAAACCTTTAGGCCTCTTGAGAGAGTGTAAGACCCATCCCTTTGTACATAAAACCTTTTTGGGCCTCAGTCACTTGTATAAGTCCCTCTGTGCAATTTCAAAACAATAGTGCAATCACTAATAAAACCTTGGGCCTCTCCTTGAGCTGTAAGCCCCAACAATCTTTTCAAAGCACTTTCTCCTTTGATTTTGAATATAATATTGTTATCAAAGCTTTCTTTGTTGAACAAACTAACCAAACAACATGGAAGCTCTACAACCGAGTAAGTGTTTTCCCGCTTTCTTTATCCGCTTTCATATATATATATATATAACTGTATTGTGGGGCTGCTCACTGTAAGTCTTCTTTCACAAACTTTTATATACTTTTCATATATCCACTATGTAATACTAGTATAGTTATTTAGAGTTTTCCCCGGCAACTACGTCTAGCACTAGTTAAACCCCTGTTGGTCACTCTTAAATACAAACAAAACTAGATCCCCATAGGATTACCAGACACAGTCTTCCCTCCTCTTGGGGTTAAAAAATATGGAGACGTGAAAGGCAGCATTCTCGGTGAACCCTTTCTCAGACTGTCACCCTTAGAAATCGTCAAAGAGACTCTACTCCCCAGAGATGATCTTTTCTTCATGAATGGCATCTCTTGAGTTTCTTCCAAATTCTCGGACTTTCCTGGCTTGATCTATTCTCGGTGAATGGCATGTCTTGAACTTCTCGGGGTTTAGGGACCCACGGGCTTCTTAAAAGCATCCCCGCCTCCTCTTGGGTGTTGTACAAGGCCCCTTCGACTTCTTAAAAGCTCTCATGCCTTCTCTTGGGCTTAGTGCAAGGACCTAGAGACCTCTACAGGTATAGGAACAGAACCTAGTCATTAATTTGATAGAGCTGTCTTTCTGAGTCAAGTGTCAAACCAGTTAATGGGTTGACCTTTATCCCTTAACATATCAGCCTTCTCTTGGGCATCATCCAAAGATCATTCACTATCCGAGAATCGACTTCTCAAAAACACCCGTAGACTTGGACAGTCTTCGTACCCTTTGGATTTCCCATTTCCTTAAAGAACATGAAATAACCCCGATCCTCCGATCAATCCCTGAGCACAACATTACCCATATAAGAACTGATTTTCTCTTTATCCAACATACTGGACCTGTCACTAAACTGAATCAATTAATAGCACAATAGCCTCCTCTTGGACTTTGTACAATGATTCTCCCCAGCGGAGCTAACCCTTTTAGCCTCCATCTCGGGCTTCGAAAGAGATACCAAATCACTCTCTTGTTGAGTATAAAAGGCTCTCTTGTTGAGTCAACCCCCTTTTAGCCTCCATCTCGGGCTTCGTACGAGATACAAAAACACTCTCTTGTTGAGTATAAAAGACTCTCTTGTTGAGTCAAACAATTTCAGCCTCCATCTCGGGCTTCGTACGAGGTACAAAGACTCTCTTGTTGAGTCAAGCACCTTTAGCCTCCGTCTTGGGCTTTGTACAAGACACATACAAAAGCATTCTCTTGTTGAGTCAACCCTTTTAGCCTCTCTCTCGGGCTTCGTATGAGACACATAAAAACACCCTCTTGTTGGGTCAATAGCCTCCTCTTAGCCTTTGTATAAGGAAACCCCGTTTGAGTCAATCAACCTTTTAGCATCAAAATCTGTGCCTCGTTCACCGTATACAAACATCAACAACTCCTTTTCCCCCCATCTAGTTGCTGCAAGCGGCAAGCCTCTGGATTATTTACATCCACGCCCCTGTCCCTCTTTTAGCATGAGAAATTCCTAAGGAAATATGGCATTGCTCTAAACTGAGTTAAAGTCTTCTTCTTCAGGTTAAAAATCCCCTATAAAGGAAATTATGGCATTGATGGATTCACATATCCCAATTAAAGTAATTCTCCTTTATAATCAATCACCCAACAGTTGTGACAAACAGACCCCCTTTAGAGATGACAAATTCTCTCTAAAGTCAAAACCCTTTAGCTTCACATCTTGGGCTTCGAACAAGATACAAATAGACCCTTCAGCTTCACATCTTGGGCTTTGAACAAGATACAAACCACCTTTAGCTTCACGTCTTGGGCTTTGAACAAGACACCAAAACAACCCTTTTTCCTCCCATAGAATAGGAGGAACTACGATCGCTCTGATTTCACTATTTCGTTAAACGGGAATACGTAGGCATAAGATTGCAAAAGAATCTTAGCGAGCACACTAATCAAAAACCCAAAATACCATACCTTCATACATCAATCGAAAAGCATTAGTCCTAACATCCTACCAATAACATAGCCCCGTCATTTCATTCTTAGCAAAATAAGCAGAGAGAGGCCCACAATCTAAACCACATCTGTAAACCAACATTCCGCTGTTCAAACTCAGTATGCAAGCAGGGTTAATTGGAGACATCTATTTCCCTTCCTTCATCAGCTTCAATAGGATAAAAAATGAATCGACCTGTAGTACCCCAGAGCGACAGTGCTTAAGAACCACGTCCAAAATCGCTCGCTACACAACCTTGTGCTTGATTCTTGATGTGGGAGTCCTATTGATCCTTTATAGGTGTTTGAGATGTTAGACAAGTTGAGGATCATGTCATTTCTTGATTGATCTTTTGCCTAAGTGCTCTGAGAGGGCTCAAAACCCTAATTCTTGATTGTAGTGGATGTTCAACCATCTTTGAGGAGATTGATGAGGCATGGAAGTATATCCATATTGTGGTGATGATTTTCACAATGATGGGAAGTCTTGGTGGTCAAAATTTGGGGTATGAAACTTTGATCTCTCTTTGCTTAGCTTTAGGCCATGATTTTTGCTTTTCATTTACTTAGGGTTTTTGTTCGATCTTTTCTCTATTCCCTTGGTTAAAATAAAAGTTTGGTGGTGATATCTTTATTTTGCGAGCCAAGCTGATCCGATAACTTTGGTATCCAATTCTCACCGCGACAATGGGCATTGTCGAAATGTTCATAGACTTTCAAATATAATTTTAACAAAAGCACATGTCCTAGGATTCACTAGTTGATCCTGTAAAGTAAACCATTTTTGGAGACCAGAGGTTGTTTACCCATTTTCATGGTAAACAAATTGGCACGCCCAGTGGAACCGTGCTAATGTTAGAATATTTCTTTTTTAAAATTTTTTTTATAAGTTCTTCATTTTACTATCTCTCTAAATTTGTTGCCTGAGACTAAGGAGTAGTAGAATAGCCACAAACAACAAAGAAAGACCAAGGAGAAGATACATAAGGAGGATGGTGGATCAAAATCCACCAAATAATCAAAATCCACCAAATAATGGAGAAGCACCTGATAAGTGCAAATTGTGGCTATTTTTGTATATAAGTTTTATTGCAATTATCGATACTTTTTGTTAATATCATTCGAATAAACCCCGCTTTGTTTGTAAATACGTTTACTTTACGTTTTAGTGTATATATTGCGTATCGTGTAAATATCATTGAGTTTAATTGATTTTCTATAATTTTTATAGGTATTCAAGCAATTATATTTTTCCATTTTTGTATAGAAAATTGAATAAGCTTTCCAGCACTTCCGACCGTGCGTCAATCCGAGTTACGGTTCAGAAGTTGTGGTCAAAATAAGGGCAAGTTTGCTGTCAAGTTTGCTTTGCGAACTTTCCAGCGAATGTTCGCTTTGCGAAATTCCCAGCGAATGCTCCCAGAATTATGGCAGTAGAAAAAGGGACCAAAGTTCGCTTTGCGAACTTTCCAGCGAATATTCGCTTTGCGAATAAAAGTTCGCATTGCGAACTTCTGCAGAAAAGCAGAGGCGGTTTAGCTATTTTAGGGCACTTAAGTGCCAATTTTGGAGTTCGCTTTACGAATAAAAGTTTGCACTGTGAACTTGACGGATTTTGTAATTACTATAAGTTCATTTTCATTCATTTTTTAGGTTATGGTTTTGGGGATTTTTGCTCCCAACTCCATTAAACTCATTTTTCAGTAGAATTAGCTAGAAAACAACATTGAAGCTTGCACACGGATGATCCGGGGTGGATTTCTCATCAATCGGCTCTAACAATCCGCGAGATGTTTGGTTTATTTCTCTTCTTCTTTGTGTATTTCTTCTTTGTTGGGTTGTTATATATGTATTTACTTTGAACTCATGTATATTTGTCGCCCATGGCATTGTATAAAATCTGTTTTACAAATTTTTATCGGTGATTGTCCTTGATTTTTGCTTTATGCTCGGGGTTTGGGTTGTGTTAGAGATAAACATTGGAAACTTTAATTAGGGATGATTATCTGTTAGTTTCTGGATGCTAGAGATAGATTTAGAGCTAACAATCTTTATGGGTGTCGAAGCTTAATGCCTCCGTATCTTGAGTCGGGTGCGAGAGTGTCGACGAGGGTAACACGGTTGTTCTCTCAGCTCAGTGTGTCAGAGATGGACACTATTGTGAGTGATGCTAGATGATATTGAGGAGTATTATAGGTTGAGTATAGCTGGTCGATAGGTTTAAGTTTGTGAGGAGTGGATTATATGCATGTCGGACAAGTTTTTTCTCTCTGAAGAATGAATTCTTTTTGTATTAATATTTACTTTTCTGCATTTACTTTAAACCCATTTTAACCCAAACTCTCTAACATTTAAATTGTCAAACGGCAGTTCAATAGCACCAATCTCTGTGGACACGATAAATTCCCGGAAAAGTACTTCCAAAACTTTTTGTTGCTTGCCGCTCTACCGTTTCAACAACACCCCCTTCATCTTCGACAGGGGGAACTACGATTCCAGCATCTGTATCTGAAATTGTACCAGCCACGACAAGTACGACACCTGAGTAGTCAATTTCCTAAAGTGGACCTATTTTGTCTTATGTAGGGACACAGGGTCCACCAGTGACCCCCTCTTCAGTGGGGAATAGTTTATTCAGACCTTATATGCCTAGATTTTCAATGTCTCTAACTAGTCGTGAACAGCCTTATGGCGTGCCAACTTCAGTGATAACAAGTTTTCAAAATACAACATCAACGTTCGCAGACCCAGTGGTGAACGTCACTTCACCACTACAATAATCTGGTTCAGGCATTAACAATGTGGGTCAAATTATCCAGCCCTTAGGGATGGGATTTCCCACCCAAATGCCTAATATCACCAATAATTATGCAGCAGTGATAAGGCAACAAATGGACAAAAGCAACCACGAAATGGTTCAAATGCTTGCCCAACAAATGGGTGTGATATTTAACCCTTTAATCCATAACACTACCCAAACAAACCAACAGTTGGCAGCATATATGAGGCGCATTTCTTATTTTTTTGGTGTTCCACAACCCCCTCGACACCCTCAAAGGGAATGGATGATAGAAAATCAGGGGTTAATCTTGGAAGAGGACCCCACCATTAACCAAATCCAACGAAATGTACCTCAAGCGAACGTGGAAAATCAGGGAGTAGGAGTCGAACCACCTAGGGTCGAACCTCCTAGGCTTGAACAACAAATTACAAGGGAATAGTGATGGTGAATAAGAACCAAAATGCCGACGAAGTCATAAATCAGGTTCGACGTGATGATATGGCAGCAGACAATAACTTAGCAGCCATGGTCGAAAGAATTATGGTGCAGAATGGGGTAAATATTGGCCTTCATAGGTCAAATTACACATCACCATTATCTGAGTATGTTCTGCAATCAGAATTACCCCTAGGTGTAAAGTCCCCAAGTTTACTAAATTTGCTGGGGACACTAGTGAGTCCACTGTCGAACAATTGGCTAGATACCTAATAGAGGCTGCGAAAATTGCCAACAATGAGAACCTAAGAATGAAATACTTCCCAAGTTCCCTTACGAAGAATGCCCTTACATGGTTCACCATGTTACCAGCAAATTCAATTCATAATTGGACACAATTGGAAAGATTGTTCCATGAGCAGTTTTACATGGGTGAGTCGAAGATTAATTTGGAGGAATTAGCCAGTATCAAACGAAAATTCACTAAGCCAATAGATGATTACTTGAATAGATTTCGTTTGCTTAAGGCCAGATGTTTTGCACAAGTGCCTGAGCATGAGTTGATCGAAATGACCGTTGGTGACCTTAACTAATCTATTAGAAAGAAACTAGATACCCAATATCTGAGGGATATAGCCCAGTTTACTGATAGAGTTCGACAAGTGGAATGCCTGAAGGTTGAAAAAGCCAGGGCAAATAAGAATAACAGAAAGGAAAGGATAGCCTACGTAGAATTTGATGAAGATGATCAAGAGACGAATAATGATCCTTTAAATTTCGACGAGGGCGAAGTTGAACTTGCTGAACTAAAGCAAGGACCACCCAATTCTTGTAAAGTTCTAACGCCTTCGAATGGAAAAAATCCAGTAGAACCAGAAAAGAGCGATAGGTTCCCTAAGAAAACTTATACCTTCGACATCACCAAGTGTGACGAGATTTTTGATTTATTAGTTAAAGATGGTCAGATGATAGTGCCTCATGGCGCTAAAACACCTCCTTTAGAACAAAGAAAAAAATAGAGGTTTCTGTAAATATCATAATTTTTTGGACCATAAAACTTCACAATGTTTTCTTTTCAGGGATCTTGTTCAGAACCCTATAAAAAAAGAAGGCTCAAATTCGGAGATAAGTCAAAGACTCAAATGAGGATTGATTCATATTCTTTACCAATTGTGGATGCGCATTATTCTTAGCCATCCATGATCAATATGGTGGAAGTATCTGAGGAGTACGCCAACGAAGCTGTAATGATCGAAGTGACTAAAGGCTTCACCAAAGGAGTCACTGAGGACTTTGACAAGGAAACCACTGAGGGTTTTATTCAAGAAGTTACTGAAAGCTTCACCAAAGGATTCACTGAGGACTTCGACAAGGAAACCACTGAGGGTTTCATTCAATGAGCTACTGAAGGCTTTGACAAAGGAGTCACTGAGGACTTCGACAAGAAAACCACTGAGGGTTCCAGTCAGATGATCACAACAACTGAAACTACTGAGGGTTTTATACAGGTTAATAAAATAACTAAGGCCACTGAGGGCCTTAGAGTCAAACTATAAGATTTAAACATCACTGAGGATGCCAACTTAGGGGTTAATATGGCTAAAGTGACCCGGGAAACTGCAATGGAGGTTGATGAACAAAGCCTCAGGCAAGAGGAGTATGTCAAAGTGGCCTATCCCAAGAAGGATGAGAGCCTGGTCGAATTCCTTCACAGGTTCTAAAGGAAAAACTCTGAAGTGATGATGTACCCAAGGTGCATCTCAGTCTTCGATAGAAAGGCTGTAGAAAACATGGAGGGGGGTTCGACTCGCCAAGAACAGGAATAATTGGAGAGACACTAATAACCGTTTTTCCTTCGACAAGAGGCGAAGACCCAGAAAGCAAGAGCGAGGTGGACAAGGACTTCGTGGAAATAAACCAGCCACATTCAAGACTACTGCTGACGCCCCTATGGGTAAGTGGGTAAAGCCTATCAAAAGGAGGGAACAAGGCCAAAAGAAATGGAAGAACTTTGAAGTAGAAATAGGTTCCTCACTGGCATACCATAAGGAATTCCAAGCCTTAAAGCAGTTAGCATATCACTCTGAAAACTATAAGGGAAAAAATCCTATGTCAAGGTCTCAATGGAGGAGACAGCAGAGAAGGCGAAAAGCTGAGAGAGAGAGGCCGGAGAGAAGGAAAAGGATGAATTGAGTAGTAATGTCCCCCTCAAAATGGATAGGAACAAAGAAAATAAGCATGTCGAAAGGAAACTATTTGCTTCTCAAAAGGAGGTTATAGGAGAGAAGTCTGACCAGGCAGCAGAAGATGATATGCTAATAGATGATTTCGACACAAGTTCAGAGCCTTCATTGGATATCGTTTGCAACGTGGTGTCCGTATTGCCTAGGGAATACAACCAAGTTACGAAGATAGAGGAACCTGAGGATGCAACTGAGTTGGAAATGGCTAAACACAGGCTAGTCTGCTATTACATACTGAACAATGGATGTGTGGAAGAATTGAACGCCTTTTTTGAAAGGCCTGAAGAAACGATGAAGAACCATTTAAAGCCCCTGTTTATTAGGGGCAAAATAAAAAACATTGGAGTGAATAAGATTTTAGTTGATGGAGGAGCGGCGGTGAATTTGATGTTGCATTGCATGTTTAAAAGAATAGGAAAAGATGACACTGACACCAAACCTCATTACATGGTTCTGTCGAACTATGAGGGAAAAGTTGGTACTACAATGGGGGTAATCCAAGTGGACCTCACTGTTGGAAACATTACAAGGCCAACTATGTTCATGGTCATAGCGTCGAAGGCCAACTACAGTTTACTTTTGGGTCAAGAATGGATCCATGGCATTGGCGCAGTCCCTTCTTCACTACATCAGCGTATTTCAATTTGGCGAAGCGATGGAATAGTGGAGACTATAGAAGCTGGCCAGAGCTATTATATGGCTGAAGCCAATCAGGTGGACAGAAGGAACTTCGACAAGAACCTGGCCCACATTACACCTTGCAATCCTGCAGGGTTCGACTTTACGGCCACTAACAATGCATTCGGTTCCCTTTACCTGCACCCAACCCATGGCTTTAAATAGGATAAGAAGTAGTAGGTGACGAAAATTTTAGATTTGGAACAGAAGGAATCCAACCAACGGGTTAGGGAAGTGAATTCGATGACGATGACTGAGTCAAAGACACTAAAAAGATTTCAGCTTACATAGCCAAAAACAAGTTAAAAGCAGCCCTAGAGGCTGAAGTGAAGTACATGACTGTCGAAGCCAAAAATAATGGAGAACACTTCGAAGGTCCTGTTGGTTGGATAAGGACCAATATGAAGCGCAAGGCCAGAGGTTTGACACCATCTATGATGACGAGCCTTTGGGCTTTGAAATTGATCCACTGGAAAACAACATAAAGATGTTAGCGCAAGATCCTCTAGAAGAGATCGACTTGGGAGAGGGGGCAATAAAAAGGCCAACATACATCAGCACCAACATTAGCCCACAACTCAGAGTCGAAGTAATCTAACTATTAAAGGAGTTCAAGGACTGATTCGCATGGGATTACAACGAGATTCCTGGTTTAAGCAGAGATCTGGTCGAACTGAATTTGCATATAAAGCCTGGAAAAATAAAGCAGACTCCAAGGCATTTTGCACCTGAAGTTCTGTTGAAGATCAAGGAAGAGGTCGAAAGGCTTCTTAAATGAAAATTCATCCGCACGACCAGGTATGTCGAATGAATTGCTAACATAGTACCAGTCATTAAGAAAAATGTCACTTTGAGGGTTTGTATTAATTTCAGAGATTTGAACGTTGCAACCCCAAAGATGAATTTCCAATACTTGTGGTGGAGATGTTAGTCTATTCTGCTGCAGGATATGAGTATCTTAGTATGCTCGACGGGTATTCTAGATACAACCATATTTTCATTACTGAAGAAGATGTGCCAAAAAAAGCATTTCGATGCCCCGGAGCCTTAGGCACCTTCGAATGGGTGGTGATGCCTTTTGGCCTAAAAAATGTTGGGGAAACTTATCAAAGAACAATGAACTCTATATTTCATGACTTCATTAAAAATTTCATGCAAATTTATATGGATGACATTGTGATTAAGTCTGTTTCAGGGAAAAGTCATATAGACCATCTTCAACAATCATTCGAAAGAATGAGGAAACATGGTATTAAGATGAATCCTATTAAGTGTACTTTTTCTGTGCAGGCTGTGGATTTTCTACGCTTCGTGGTCCATAAGAAAGGAATTGAAATCAACTAAAACAAGACCAAGGCCATTGATCGGTCACCATTTTCACTTGTTTTTCGTCCATCATTCGGCACGAAACCGCACAATTGGTAACACATTGTTGGTTATTATTATTGTTTTTCAGTTTATTTTTACTTTTTGCATTGTCTTTCCATTATTGTTTCTTTTGTGAGTTTTTACTATTTTGTGCACTTTATGCGTGTTTTGGTAGTTTGTGTTGGTTTCAGATCACAACGTGGAAGCCCCGGAAGACTTACGCGAAGAATGGAAAAGTTCGGAGTGTTTCGAAAGCTTTTTGGAAGAAGCCAGAAGCCTGACACGGGCCCCTGTGTTTCCTGGCACGGGTCATGTCAGGAGAAGTGATGAAAAGAAGAATTTGGGCAAGAGTCAGAGAGCTGACACGGGTGCCCGTGTCAGCTGACACGGCCCGTGTCAGCACACCTGTAGTGAAAAAGTTTTGCGCAGAGAGTCAGAGGGCTAACACGGGTGTCTGTGTCAGCTGACACGACCCGTGTCAACAAGCCTGGGAGAGACAACTTTGTGATTTTTTCATATTTTCTGAGTTAAGTGCCCTGAGGGGTAATCTGGGAATTTCGCACTGTTATGATTGATTTGGAACTACTTAGGCTAGGTTGAGAGAAAAAAGAAGACACTTTTACTTTTACGAACAATTGACTTTAGAGTGGATGCGATCAAGGAGATTGGGAGAAGACGATCGTTCATGAGCGGAAGCGATTGAAGAATCAGTTTTACTCCGATCAAATTGTAATGTCTACCTTTAATTTTCTTATTGTTTTTGTTTTGATTATTATGAGAGGCTAAACCCCCCAATGCTATGGGGTGTCCCTGAATTGTTATGTAATGAACATCTTTTGAATTATTCGATGAGACTATGCATTTTTACCTTAATCTTTTATTATGCAAATTATTTAACACTTTTTCGATCGGACAAATTGGGAACGATTTACGATTAGGGATTTGGCCTGAAAAACCAATCTATTGCTTTTGCGTAATAACATTACGGTAGATATTGCCTAGGAATGGGGATATCCTGTAGTGACTGATGAAACCTTGTTAGAACTATTGCTCGATGTTCTGCTTTGACTGCTGAGGAATTAGGGTCAAGGAGAATCTCAAAGGTTTTTCGGTTAAGGAATTAAAGAAAAATATTATTGAGGTTCAGTAAAATTAAGGTTTTGAGGCATGTCTCTTTGATAATAATTTAGGGTTCTACTGAGCAATTCATACACCTTTCCCTAGCATATTTTATCATAATTGTCAAAGTCATTTTTATTATTCTGCTTATTTCATACTGTCATTATAATTATTTTCAAAACCACCAAACAAAACCCCCTAAGGATATTTTTGTTTAATTGAAATAACATCTGTACTTACAATTGCACGCAGTCCTCGAGAGATCGATTCTGGGGATAACCCCAACTATTACTACATCGGTAAAAAATAGTACACTTGCTATTTTTTCGATCAAGTTTTTGGCGCCATTGTTGGGGACTGCCAAATTATAAGTTCATGTGTTAATTCAATTGAAATTTTGTCACTCTGTGACTAAAATTTTATTTTTATTTTTATTTTGACGCAGAAATCGAAAGAACCTTACACGCAAGGCATAGACAAACAAGACTGGCAGCTTCAGAAGCAGAACTGCCCGTCCAAACACTAGAAGAAGAAAAAGTTTCTGTTCACTCTGAACAATCAGATTCAGGCTCAGACACAGGTTCAGAGGCGGACAAAGATATTGTGATTATGGCTGGAAATCAACCAGCAGAGAGACTTCTGGGAGATTGCGGTGGGGCAAATGCACCGGCTGGTAGGTTGACCATTGTAAACCAACCGGTGAATGTGCCGAATTTCCAGCTGCATCCTAGCACCATCACTCAACTTGAGAGGAGACCTTTCACCGGAAAGGTTAATGAAGATGCGAACAAACATCTGCAAAGATTTCTAACTATGAGCACCACTCTCAAGATTGAGGGGCACACGAAGGAAGCAAAGAAGTTAAGAATGTTTCCTTTCACTCTGGCGGAAGAGGCTGAAGAGTGGTTCTACTCGTTACCTGCTGGGAGTATTACCACTTGGGAAGAGATGGAGAAGCCATTTCTGAATGATATTTTCCGGCCTCTGTTTATATCCAAAAAAGATATGATATTGTGAACTTTAAACAGAAGGACGGAGAATCTCTCGGAGACGCATACAAGAGGTTCAAAAAGGTTTTTGTAGCTTGTCTGACTCACAACATGGATCAAACTGAGCAGATGTAGGTGTTCGTAAATGGCCTCCGAATGAAAACTAAGCAACTTATTGATACAGCTGCTGGTAGATCATCCAACTTCACCACTGCAACTGGTATCAAGAAAATTATTGAAGCTATTGCTGCCAACGAACATTTGGAGCTATATGATCGAAGTGTGAGTAAATCTGAGGGTGTGATTGACTTGAAGTTGAATAATCAGGTTGCGAAAGTAGAAGATCAGATTGCTGCGGAAGTTGAAAGACGGTTAAAGGCTATGACAGTGGGTACTCAAAGTGTGGCACAAGTTTAAACTGGTCAACCCATGAGTTGTGAGATCTGTAGTGGACCCCATTACACTGCACATTGTGTTGCGACTCCGCAACAAATTGAAGAGATAAAATTCCTGAAGCAGAATAATCCCTATGCTCAAACTTATAATCCAAGGTTGAAGAATCATCCTAACTTCTCCTGGAAAGATCATAATCAACAACAATACCCACAGCAGCAACAAGCTCCCCAAAAAGCACAATGGGAGATTGCCATTGAGAAGATGGCAGCTCATAACATGCAATTTCAGGAAGAGACCCGAAATAGCTATAGGAATACCACAACCTCCATAAAGAATCTGGAGGCTCAAATGAGCCAGATAGCACAACAATTAGCAAGTTCTCAGACACCAGGCGCCCTCCCAAGCGCCACAATCCCCAATCCGAAGAATCATGAGAATGTCAATGTTGTTACCACAAAAAGCCAGGAAGTTGTAGAAGAAGAATCCATGTCAACCGAAGAGAAAAGAAAAGAAGCGGTTAAACCTAAGATCAAGTTACCGTACCCCTCAAGAGTGACAAAGAAGGAGACACAAGAAAAAAACTTTGAGAAATTCAGCTCATTGGTCAAAAAGTTAGAGATCAATATGCCCTTCTTTGAAGCACTTGAACAATTTCCTCTATACAAGAAATTCATGAAGGAGGTCATTGGAAAAAAGAAACCTAGTGGAGAGGAGGTAAAGAGTCTAATTGAGGAGAGTAGTGGGGAATCACAAGGTAGGAGAATTCCAATCAAACGGAAAGATCCTGGTTCTGTATCAATCCCCTGTACCATAAAGGACAGGACTTTTAAGAGAGTCTTGATTGATTCGGGTGCTAGCGTGAATCTCATGCCCCTCTCAATTTTCAAAAAGCTGGGTATAAAGAAAATAAGTGAAACGGGAACAAATCTAAAGTTTGCCGACCTCACAACCAAGCAGTCATACGGCTTAGTAGAAGATGTGCTTGTAACTATTGAAAACTTCACATATCCAGTAGACTTTGAGATCATTGATCTACCTGAGGATGAGGAGACGACCATCATACTGGGTCGACCATTCTTGATGACTAGTCGGTGCAGTGTGGATATTGAGGCTGGAACTTTAACCTTGATAATTTTTAAGGAAAAAGCAACCTTGAAAGTGTTGGAACTCGAGAAGCAAGGTCAAGAGGAAAGTATTCATCCCGCAGTTGGAATGATCCAAACTGTGGGAAAAAGTAAAAGCTCAAAACCACTTCTTGAAAAAGTCTCTGGAATAATCCATCGTTACAGCATCTGATACTCCAACACCCAGTTAATAAGTCAATAAGAGGAAGAAGAATCAAAGAAAGAAGAGAAAAAAATATCAATGGAAGAAGGTGGAAGTTGGATGTGAGTTGAATCACAATGTAGCTTGTAGTCCTGAATCTGACTGGCGCTCTGTTGCGGAAAGGTCAATCAACAAAAGCAACAAAACTTGTCAGCTGAAGTATACCCATAGCATTAGGGAGTAACCCGTCGAGCCATGCGACGTTAAACAAAGCGCTACGTGGGAGGCAAACCACGCTTGTCTGATTAATTTCTTTCTTTTTGCTGTTTGTTTTGTTTTGGTTGCAGGAAATAATCTGGATCCTACAGATGCACATGCTGATGCAGCAGTTAATGCTGCAGTTTCCTCAACCTCCTCCTCAGTGAGGCTTTGTGAGTGCCCTCTTATGCTTGTTCTAAAACATTGAGGCCAATTTTTGGTTCAAGTGTGGGGGGATTTTATTTGTAAGCTTTCAGTTTTTAATTTGTTGTTTTATTTCCGTTATTTTTATTTGGTTTGGTATTGTGTTTCCGTGTCTTTCAGATTGGAGGTATTTGTGCTGGGTGATTGACGAGGCTAGTAGTTAGTGGAGGAAAAGATGCAACCCATACTTACTCTCCACGTAATTCTCGAAGGTTGGTACTGGTTGAATAGAAGATTGGACGCGACTTTCCGACATTGGACCGAGACCGGAGTACTATGCACCCGAGGCTAAAGGACACTACATCACACTGAAGGAACTTTGGAACATGTAAGCTATACCAAACATGGTGAGGATCATAAAAGCCAAACACATTATCATCACGAGAGTTCTTCAGGTATGTCTCTGTCACTCTCGGTTTGCGTACTGATCTGTTGGAATTTCAATGCACGCGAATACACACTGAGGCATTTGTTTGTTTTAACCCCGAGCCTTTCTAGCCATCCATTTTTATGTTACCCTTCGTTAACCCCCTTCGAGCCATTTTCCCTTTGTTTGTTTATTAACCATATAATTAAACCATGAGCCCAAACACTCCCTCACCTTGCTCAGATAAGTGTTGTTGATTTTTGATCTGTGAAAAATTCTAAGTTTGGGTTTGGGATACCTATAAGAACTAGGTAAGTGCAAAAAGAAAAAAAAAAGAAGAATGAAGAAAAGAAAAGAAGTTGAATAAAGCACTTACCTAGAGGAGGATTTAGTTTGAAGAATTCAAAAAGTAAGCTCGAAGAAACAATTGAGTAGAAACTAAAGAATCCTAGTAAAATGGTGCCTGATACCCTTGATGTGAAACAGAACAAATAACACAGTGATAAGATGACGACACTGAGTCTGAGCCAAAAACCACTCGTTTTCCCCTTTTGTTTGTTTATCCCACCTTGTCCCTTAGCCCCATTACAACCGTAAAAGCCCTCAAAAAGTGTGTGTTGTGTGCGTATGAGATGAAAATAGATGTTATTCAAGCTTATGAGTTGACTTTGCATGCTATGATTATTGAGTGTAAACACTTTAACTCGAGAGATTTGGCTAGAGTGTGAAAAGCTTACAGGTAAAGAGGTACCTTGATGTGAAAGTGTAGTTGATCGTCATCAGTTGGGTAAGAAGGAAAGGTTGAAAGGAAAGTGAAAGAGAGTCGCGAATGACCTAATCGGTATTGTGGTTGTTTAGAATAATTTGGGGTGACCTAATTGCTGTCTTGAGCATTGCTTGAGGACAAGTAATGAGATAAGTTTGGGGTTGTGATCGGTCACCATTTTCACTATTAAGTGTGCTTTTTCTGTGCAGGCTGAGGATTTTCTACGCTTCGTGGTCCATAAGAAAGGAATCAAAATTAACTAAAATAAGACTAAGGCCATTATGGAGGCAAAATTGCCATCAACGAAGAAGGAACTGCAGATGTTGCTGGGAAAGATCAACTTCCTAAGGAGGTTCACAGTACTACGCAAAACCCATTTAACAACGGTTAGGAAAGATATATAATCACACGGGCGCAGGCGTTGTTATATAGAGTGCCGTTATATATATGACACTTATAATCACAACCCAGTAATCATTATAATAATCTGGAAAGCGCGTGCCCTATCACAACGGGTTTTTCAAAAGACCGTTGTTGTATTTTAGAAAGCGTGCGCCATATAACAACGGTAAGTTAACCCAACTGTTGTGATAGAAACCGCTGTCAAAACTTCCTCTATTTTAAATATGCAATTTTCTTCTTTTCAAATTCTTCACATTTTTTATCCTGTAACTATTATAACCATATAAGAGAATTTACAACAACCTGTATTTTTGTTAACCATGCATAAAGAGCATAAACAACAGCTAACATTGTGCATCAAAAGCCAAAATTAATATTTACATCAAACATAATATGTTTAATTTAAAAGTAATATTCACATCATCAATATAGAAAATAAGTCATTAGCACATCTCAATAAATCAATCAGCGGGACCCTTAAGCACATTGTGGATATACGCCCAACGTCTACGAAGATCTACAAAGTCCTCAACCGAGAATGGGGTTTCGTCATTAACATCTACATAACAAAGAGAAAAAAATTGAATATCATGCATGATAATAATTCAATAGTCAACTTATATATTAGTATATGTAAACATTTTATGACATATATACCTTATCCCATGAATCAACAATACTGGCAACGACAATGTTTAACATGTGTTTCATGACATAATACCCACACTCGTAAGTCCCAAGTTGTCTCCTCGTCTACAAATTTAAGCAATAATTGCATGAATATAATCACACATGAATGTAATTGAAAGAAACAGGTAATCGGGCCACTTACTTTAGGAAAGATCCATGAGGGCTTTCTTCTAACATTGTTCATCATATTCACTTGCTCCACAAAACTGTACATTGAAAATGAATTAAACATATTACATGATAAACTGATAACAATGTCAAATAAAATGAATTAAACATACACTTATGAATTAATAATGTATTTCATTTTCTTTTCGAGAGGGTCATGCAAGGAACACAGTACAGTTACCGTATTCGTCTTAAATGATATGATGATTAATTACCAATGACCACTGAATAAACACGAGCATGTATATTATTAGGATTTGCTAAAACAAAACTAAATATAGAATACATAAACATCAATTACAAAAATACTTACGAACAGAGAAATGGTGCTAAGTAACATTCTTTGCCTCCCCCATTTAACCATTTTTTCAAGTACTCTTGAATATCTTTTGGTTGATTAAACACCCATCGAATAAAAAGCAGATCCAATATTCCATAAATACTCGATTTATTTAACTCTATACAAACACGGTGAATGTACCTAAATGGTTAAAGAAAATGAATAAATTAAGGGAGGAAATACAAAAAAGGATAATGTTCTATAATGACATGTATATTCAACTATATACTTACGTGCACCAAACTTGCAATATCCCTACGTCCAGTCACTTATATCCACTGACAAAATACTTTACATCACCAGGACTATAATAGAATAACTCCAAACATAGAAAATGTTCTAGCAGGAGAGTTTGCATATTATTTATCACCGCAACGTTCAAGTATAGTGTGGTGATTTCATTTGTGTTAGGGTCCACTATCTCATTGCAGTTATCTGGAGGGGGAGGAGCTGAACAATTACTTCTTTTTGTAGAAGCCCGATGTACAACACTTCTACTTGGAGTTTGATCATCATCATCACCATCAACATAACGGTGATCTTCATTTGTATGTTGTTCGAGGTTTTCACTTAACCTCTACATCATAATATTCAATTAGAACATAAAAAAAATAAGCACAATATATATCATACATTTCCGATAAAATATTAACATCTCAAGTAAAGAACATACCGAATATAACTCTTGAAACATTTCCATATCTTTCTCCCTTTTTTCCCTCTCCTCTTCTAACATCCTCCTTTGTTCTTCTAATTGCTTCTCAACATTCTCAATCTTTTGTCTTTGTGCATTAAAATCCGGGCTTTTGGTACTTTTTTGAGACCCAAAGAATAACCTCAAGATGACACCTTCTCCAACACCACGGGCACTCCCACCATGCTCATCTGTTCCGATAGCTTCTACTAATATGTCATGTCGTGCTTCTGGAACAAATGTGCCTTCACGGGCCGCCTCAACCAACTTATCTTACACAACATGAGCAACTTACATATATTGCTACCAACACATTTAAATAACAAACAACATAAGCAAAACAAATCATACTTACAATTTTCTCAGCAACTAATCTTGACGCCTCATAGGTGTACTCTCCATTTGGTCTTAATCGAGCCCTCTTCCCTTTCTCATGTCTTGACGGTGGAGATGGGATGCGATCATCTTTTGTTTCTTATTTTTTTCAAGCATGATTCTTTTCTCAAGTTTCCTGTAACCCCCACGAGACAATCTATGGGGGTACATTTTCTTTGCCTTGTTTTGTATTCCTACTTCGCTTTTAACCTGCTATTAACATAGTGAAAAATATTTATGATTAGTATCTATATATAACTCATTAGCATAACATTATCGGTTACATATGACTAGTACTAACCTTGAATTCCTCAGAATGACGTATCTTCGCAAACTTGTTCCATTGCTTCTTCGATATAAAACTATATCGAATCCATGGACGAGCAAGACCACTCTTAGGCTTCCTAATGTAGTCAGCCGTGAGTTGTGACTTAAATCCCCTTCAATGAGAACCGACATAAGATATCCACTTTTTTATTCAACATTGAGTCATTGGTAAACTCAAAATTCAACTACATTTAAATCAATATATAAGTATGTATTATAAGTTATAGGTAGTAATATCAAATATATGAAAATTATAGTATGTAATACCTTAACGTCTGTCCATATGCTTTCTTTGACTTTATCATCCACTTGTTTCCAATTATCTATCAGTATACTGACTTTGCTACGTGCAAGGAACGCTACATAACTCTTGAAAGTAGAGTAATGTTCATGATCCACTACTCTATAGAACGAATCAAACTCGATCGGAATTTTTTCACCTGATGAGTTACAAACTAATGTGAATTGGGGCATCATTGTGACACCTCTTTGTGATCTTTTCGATTGAGTATCAATTTTTTGAGTTTCATCCGCACACCCTCATTTGTTTGAGTTTCTTCGCTAGTATCTGATTCAGAACTCGACAAGGTCGACATCAATGTTAAAAAACAACAACAACATGAACAACAAGAACATAAACAACAACCACAACATAAACAAAAACAACCACAACAATGGCAAATGAAGTTTACTATAGATGCATGGGGAAAATATTTTACGTACCCTAAATGTGATGAATAAGTAAATGATGTTGGTGTTGGTGTTGATGTTGTCTTCCTTCCTTACGGCAACGACGGCGTTGTTGTTGTCTTCCTTATCGACGGTGACAACTTGGTTGGTGGACTCTTCCTTCTCAACATCACAATCGTGATGGTCTTGTCAACCTCCTTGATGATGATGACGAAAATGACAAATACACAGTGAATATAATGGATACTGAAGAGACAAGCTAGGGTGAACAATGGTGTTTTGGTTGAAACCGTGTATTGTTTCACAGTATTGAACGTTAGGGTTTATGGTTGAAATTAGGTATTGTTTCGTCTAGTTTCTATTTTCAATGGAAAACAGGATACTGAAGAGACAAGCTAACTAGGAGTGTATAATATTATAAAGCTACCACAACGGCCAATACCAGAAACCGTTATGTTATATTACTTTCATAGTGAAATTTCATAAAGAAGCGCCAGAGTTTAATTTACAATTAATAAATTTAAATAAAAAAAATTATATCACAATGGTGGAACTCATCAACCGTAGTCATAACCCTTTAAGTTTTTTATTTAAAAATAAATAAAAAAGAAAAGGCGCGCCTTAATATTAAAGTAATAATATATATGAGGGCATTGAGGTTCGAACCCATGAAATCTTGATGGTAACACCACTGTTGGCTCCTCAACCGTTGTTATATACAAATACTTTTTAATAAAAAAACAAAAATAATATGATAGCACCTTAGTTTATAGATGTCACCACGGTGTAGGGAAGAACCGTGGTGACCATAGCGTTGTTGTTTACGCATTTTGTAGTAGTGTCATCTCAAACTTAAGTGGCAAGACTCAAGCCTTATCACCTATACTTCGACTCAAGAAGGAAAGTTTTGAATGGGGGCAAGCGCAACAAGAGGTTTTCAACAAGATTAAAGACTACCTTGTCCATCCTCCAATTCTAGCACCTCCTTGTAGGAATAGAAGTATGAGGTTGTACATATCTGAATCTGATATGACTTTAGGGAGCATATTGGCTCAAGAGGATGAAAATGGCGTCGAAAGAGCCATTTACTACTTTAGTAGAGTCTTAAATGATGCAGAAACTAGATATAGTATAGTCGAAAAGTTATGTCTATGTCTATACTTCTCATGTACAAAGTTAAAGCATTATATAAAGCCAATTGATGTTTATGTTTCATATCACTTCAACATTATTAAACATATGTTATCTAAACCAATTTTGCATATTCAAATTGGTAAATGAGCACTGGCCATAATGAGTATTCTTTAACTTACATGCCTTTAAAGTTTGTTAAGGGACAAATGGTAGCAGACTTCATAGTCGACCACTTTATAGTCGAAAACTCCTTAAACTATCTGGAGCATAAACCTTGGAAGTTATACTTTGACGATTCTAGTCATAAAGATGGAACAGGTGTAGGAGTACTGATTATTTCTCCCAACAAAATTCAAGTATAAGGTCGAAGACCTCTGTTTAAACAACGAGACTGAATATGAGGTTTTGATATCCAGACTTAAGATCTTGTTGGAATTGGGGGCACCTCGAGTCGAAATAATGGGCGACTCAGAATTGGTTATAAAACAAATCACAAAGGAATATAAATGTGTCAAAGAGAATCTTATAATGTACTTTGTAATATCCAATAGACTGTTACGAAGGTTTAAAATGGTAAGCATTCGACACATACCTCGACTTAAGAACTAAGAGGTCAATGACCTGGCCCAAATTGCTTATGGATAAAAAATTTCAAAAGAAAAATTTCAAGATGCAATAGAAGTCAGAGGAAGGGTTGTATCAACCATATTAGCCCCATCAGATTTGGAAATGACAAAGCTAGGTTATGTGACGAAGAGAATTTTAAGATACTAGCCATAAATAGTTTGATAGACGAAGATTGGAGAAAGCCAATAGTGGAATACTTAGAAAACCCAATAGCATCTGTTGAACGAAAAGTCAGGTATCATGCTTTAGGTTATATTCTTATGGGGAACAAATTATTTAAAAAGACGCTTGAAGGAGTCTTACTCAAATGCCTTAGTGAGTCTGAGGCATACTTAGCCCTCTCTAGTGTCCATAGTGGGGCATGTGGGGCACATCAGGTGGGTCATAAAATGAAATGGTTATTTTTTCGACAACGGATGTATTGGCCTACCATGCTCAAGGATTGTATCGAATTCGCCAAAGGATGTCAAGAATGTCAAGTACATGCAGGTATTCAATATGTTCCTGCAAGTGAATTGCATTCCATAGTGAAGTCTTACACTTCAGAGGGTGGGCTTTGGATCTAGTTGGAGAAATTCCACCAACATCATCCAAAAGTCAAAAATACATTCTAGTGGGGATAAATTATTTCACTAAGTGGATTTAGGCTATACCATTGGGTCATGTTGACCAGGAGGCCGTGATCAAATTTATCCAAAAGCATATCATTTATAGGTTTGGAATCCCATAAACCATTACAACTGATCAAGGATCAGTTTTCCCTAGTCGAAAGGTTCAGGAGTTTGCTAAAGAAATGGGATTCAAGCTATTGACATCTACACCTTACTATGCTCAAGCAAATGGTAAAGTCAAAGCAGCAAATAAGGTAGTGATTGGCCTAATAAAAAAACATGGGGGGAAAAAGCCAAGGAATTGGCATAAGACATTGAACTAGATTCTATGGGCATGTTGAACCTCCCCTAAAGAGGCTACAAACACTACACCTTTTCGACTGACATATGGTCACAATGCAATTTTACCAGTCAAAATTTACCTGCAGTCAACTAGAATCCAAAGACAGCATGAAATCCCATTTGTGACTTATTGGAATATGATGTTGGATGAATTAGTTGACCTAGATGAAGAAAGATTAAATGCCTTAGAATTATTAAAAAGGCAGAAGAAAAGAGTAGAGAAATCATACAATAAAAAGGTTAAGGTTAAGTTGTTTTTGACTGGAGACCTAGTTTGGAAGGTAATTCTACCCATGGATCGAAAAGATAGAGCATTCGGTAAATGGTCCCCTAAATGGGAAGGCCCTTTTCAAGTTATCCAATTTTTTTCTAACGGTGCATAAGAAATCGAAGAATTAGCTGAGGATCGAAGAGTCTTGAGAGTGAATGGGAAATATTTGAAAAAATATAAGCCTGCACTTCAAGAAATAAAAATAACACAAGAGTAATTCATATACAACAGTCAAAGCCAAAATGGTAAATCGAAATGCATAAATTGCCAAAATGGCTAAGTCATTACATAGGTACCACAAAGGACTTAAAATTAGTACATCAAAAATCCAAATTCGTCAAAGAAGAAAAAGTTCAACAATTACAACCAAGTTAAAAGGGAAGGGAAGCCTTCATCTTCTGGTACTTCGACTTCTGAAGTCTCAAGCGTCATTCATAAATAGATTTGGTGGAAGTGAGGCCATCAATTTCCTTTCCTAGCTTTGGAGCCCTTTCGACATGATGCATGCCAACTTGGATTTCCTTGGCCAGTTCGTCTTGATCAAGCTTGTGGAGTTCATCTTTATGCTCCCTGGCCTTGGTAATCTTGGCTTGCAACTCTTTTATCTGTTGTTCCCAAGCTTGGATGTTCTTGTCACATGTGTCATACCCCAAATTTTGACCACTAAGATTTCCCATCATTGTGCAAATCATCATCACAATATGGATGAACCATTAGTCTCCCCAAAGATGGGTGAGCCTTCACTACAGTCAGAATTAGGGTTTCAAGCCCTCTGTGAGTGCTTAGGCAAAGGATCAATCAAGAAATGACATGATCTTCAACTTGTCTAACCCCTCAAACATCCACAATGGATCAAGAGGACTCCCACCTCAAGGATTAAGCACAAGGCTGCAACATTCTGAACAGATCAAGTCTCAAGATCGCTAGTGTCACCAAATTAGGGTTTTGGTCGACCAGGGCCTCCAGATGGGA
The DNA here is from genome assembly GCA_022829125.1 of Lathyrus tuberosus. NCBI lineage: Eukaryota > Viridiplantae > Streptophyta > Magnoliopsida > Fabales > Fabaceae > Lathyrus > Lathyrus tuberosus. The sequence goes on along the minus strand of JALAZF010000062.1, from coordinate 15,629,817 downwards.
ATTTTCCTCTGGGCATGAGCCAATGCTTCAAAGAATAGCCTAATATACCCCACGGAACCTCTTGGACCTAATCATCAAGTCAATTTAGCCTCAGGGGATGCATTCATCAGAAAATCAGGAATTAGGGTTTTTTGACCTAATTCACCCCTAAGTTGACTTTTGGGACAAAACATGAGCCAAGGCCTCAAAGGAGGATTTTAGGGTCTCTAATAAACTACATGGATCCATTTGAAACATTGGATTGAGCCAAGAAGCTTGTGCGACAAGTTTCAAATTCATCAGAACCATAATTAGGGTTTTGAGGAAAAAGTCAACAGTGCCTTTGACTTTTGACAAAGACATGCTCCCAAACCTTGGGACATGATTCAATACACCCTATAACACCTATGAAATCAATCCATCAAGTTTTATTTAGGTCAAGGACTTGATTTCATAGAGGATCGCACAGTTTGGAATTCATCTGACAAAAAGTCAACTGTGCACAAAAGTCAACTTTGACTTTTTGAGATTTTTCACAATTATGGTTCCTTAACCCTAAAATGATGTTAATGTCTGATTGGAATCATCATTCATCAAGAAAAATCAAGAAAAGTGGGATAACTTGTAAAAGGGGTAACCATAAAAACTTAGAAAATTTTCTAAGTTATGGAACAAAGTGGCTAGGGTACCAACTTTGGAGGATCATAACTCCTAAACCACAAGGCCATTTTTCCCCATTCAAAGCTGGATTTGTAGCTCTCATGGCACTTTGCAAAAGCTTCAAACATAACTCATTCCAATTCCTCATGGATTTTAAGTTATGGAATGATCAAAATCACAAAAAGTGAAAATGTCACTTTTTTCCAACGCTTAGTGAAATTTTCACTAAGTCAGAATCTGTCTTACTTTTTTCCAAATGTAGGGGTATTTTTCACTTGGATCCAAAAAGTATCAAAACCAATTATGATCAAACAGTTGTTGTATCATATGAGGGCTTTCCAAAATGGCCAAGAACTCCATCAAATTCCACTAGAGCCATGAGATATGACAATGGCAACATGCCTTGCTGAAAACTGTCAAAGCAAGGCAGATTTGTTCATTTTGCTCAATTTGCCAAATTTGTGCAAATGACAAACACATTTATCCATCTGAACACCTCAAGGGGAGACCAAGGAGGAACCAACTCTGATCTCAAGCCTCCCAAGTCCTTGGAACTAAAAATAGCATACCAAACCTAGAAATCCCTAAAGAGGGGACAAGACTCCAATTTTGTTTTGGAGCATTCAATGGATGCACCAAGGTGGCATGGACTGAGCCATTTCCAACTAAATTTAGTCAAGACATATCCAAGACCAAGGGAACCAGCAGCCTGTGCCCTAACCTCTTGTCAATGGCTAGAGGAGACTTGGATTCTCATTGATCAACATTGGCCAAACCTATGCAACAGTTGCCATTCACTATTCCTTGCAAAACAAACTTGCTCTACTATAAATAGAGCTTATTTGTGATCAGTTTGAGTCCACCAAAGCCATCAAACAGATGCTTTCCTCAAAATATCATTCTTCACTCCAAAATTGCCTTCCAAAGCAAGTCACTATCGGGTTTTGAGTTTGAGAGCTATTCCAATCAAACCAATCATACACACACACCTCATAAACATCATATTGAAGTGATCCAAACACTCACACAACATCTGGAACACCAAAATCACAAAATCACTAGCCAATTGCTCAACTTCTTGACAGATTTGCAGTTGGGGTACCATCTCAAGTTCTAGATCATTTCCATTCATTCCAAGCATCTAGACACACTCCATAACACCTAGGGAAGTCGTCCATATCCTTGGAACCAAGATTTAATACCTCTAACACAAAACACGATCACCAGCTGCAAGAGGTAAGCATGAGCTCTTCTAACTCTATGATCCATGCATTTTTTGCTGCACAATAATTTGGCTATATGTTCATAATCATGCATAGAGTGTTTTCCCGCAATCAATTGCTTTGTTTGAATCGTGTATGGAATTTATGAACCTTCATGCAAATTTTAGGGTTTTTGAGGTTTCTCTTTGGTTTCTTATTCCATGTTTAAAATAAATGAAATTAAAGACCATAGACATGATCGTGAGGTGAAAACGAGTAGATTGATATGTAGACTGCATGATATCATCAAGTATTCAGTGAGATTGGATAGAAAATGCAAATTTGCAGAAACAGAGGGTGGCGCGTGTTCTTGCCATGTTCTTGGCGATCATTTTTGAACATTTGAATATTTGAATTTTGTGATTTTATTTAATTGATTAAAAAATTAATTTCTCTCTGAGTTTTAATGATTTTGAGTTGATTCTTTTTTTAATCATTCACAAAAATGTTAAAATATTTTATTTTACCAAAAAATCCCAAAAATATTATTTATTTCATATACTTGATATTTTTGTAAAGAATTAATATTTTAATTGTTTTTTGACATTTAAAATATTTTCTCCCTCTTGATTTTTCAAATTTTAGTGATTTCCAATCATTTTGTGGATAGAAACATAATTTTTTAAACATTAATCCAAGATCACAATTTGTTTCCACACATGTTCAACAATTTTGATCATTTTAATTGAATTTTTATTCAATTAAAATTTATTTTGAAAACAAATTAGGGTTTTTGATTAATTCAACCCTCATCAAACTTTTTCAAATACTTTGGGCCTCTAATAGAGTGTAAGACCCAACCCATTTTTTAAACCAAAATATTTGGGCCTCAGTCATTGTATAAGACCCACTGTGCTTTCAAAAACCTCGGCGCGATCGCCGTTTTCAAAACAAATAAACATGGGCCTCTCCTTGAGTTGTAAGCCCCACCACTTGTATAAATATAAATCATTGGGCCTCTAATAGAGTGTAAGACCCAACCCATTTTTGAAACCAAAATATTTGGGCCTCAGTCATTGTATAAGACCCACTGTGCTTTCAAAAACCTCGACACGATCGTCGTTTTCAAAACAAATAAACCTGGGCCTCTCCTTGAGTTGTAAGCCCCACCACTTGTACAAAAATAAATCATTGGGCCTCTAATAGAGTGTAAGACCCAACCTCCTTTTAACCAAAACTTTTTTTGGGCCTCAATGCATTGTATAAGACCCAATACGTAAAAGAAACCTCGGCGCGATCGCCAGTTCAAAAAATCAAAATCATCTGGGCCTACCCTCGTGTTATAAGCCCCATTATTTTTCTTTAAACTCTTAGGGCCTCTTGAGAGAGTATAAGACCCATCGCTTTGTACAGAAAACCTTTTTGGGCCTCAGTCACTTGTATAAGTCCCTGTACAAAACAACAGTGCAATCACTGATAAAACCTTGGGCCTCTCCTAGAGCTGTAAGCCCCAACAATCTTTTCAAAGCACTTTCTCCTTTGATTTGAATATAATATTGTTATCAAAGCTTTCTTTGTTGAACAACTAACTAAACAGCATGGAAGCTCTACAACCGAGTAAGTGTTTACTCGCTTTCTTTATCCGCTTTTATATATAAACTCTGTAAGTCTTCTTTCACGAACTTTTATATACTTGTCAAATATCCACTGTGTAATACTAGTATAGTTATTTAGAGTTTTCCCCAGCAACTACGTCTAGCACTAGGTAAAGCCCTGTTGGTCACTCTTAAATACAAACAAAACTAGATCCCCATAGGATTACCAGACACAGTCTTTCCTCCTCTTGGGGTTAAACAATATGGAGACGTGAAAGGCAGCACTCTCATTGAACACTTTCTCAGACTGTCACCCTTAGAAATCGTCAGAGACTCTACTCCCCAGAGATGATCTTTTCTCTGTGAATGGCATCTCTTGAGTTTCTTCCAAATTCTCGGACTTTCCTGGCTTGATCTATTCTCGGTGAATGATATGTCTTGAACTTCTCGGGGTTTGGGGACCCACAGGCTTCTTAAAAGCATCCCCGCCTCCTCTTGGGCGTTGTACAAGGACCCTTCGGCTTCTTAAAATCTCTCATGCCTTCTCTTGGGCTTAGTACAAGGACCCAGAGACCTCTACAGGTATAGGAACATAACCTAGTCATCAATTTGCTAGAGTTGTCTTTCTGAGTCAAGTGTCAGACCTGTTAATGGGTTGACCTTCATCCCTTAGCATACCAGCCTTCTCTTGGGCATTATACAAAGATCATTCACTATCCGAGAATCGATTTCTCCAAAACACCAGTAGACTTGGACAGTATCAATACCCTTTGGATTTCCCATTTCCTTAAAGAACAGGAAATAACCCTGATCCTCTGATCAATCCCAAAGCACAACAATACCTTTAATCGTTCCCTTCATAAGAACTGATTTTCGCTTTTATCCAACATACTGGACCTGTCAATAAACTTAAACAGTCACCAGCACTTTTAGCCTCCATCTCGGGCTTCGTACGAGATACCAAAACACTCTCTTGTTGAGTATAAAAGACACTCTTGTTGAGTCAAAGCCTTTTAGCCTCCATCTCGGGCTTTGTGCGAGATAAAAAATTCACACTCTTGTTGAGTATAAAAGACTCTCTTGTTGAGTCAAAGCCTTTCAGCCTCCATCTCGGGCTTTGTACGAGATACAAAATCACTCTCTTGTTGAGTATAAAAGACCCTCATGTGGAGTCAAAACCTTTTAGCCTCCGTCTTGGGCTTCGTACAAGACACATATAACGATCACTCTCTTGTTGAGTCAGTCACTTATTAGCACCCTCTTGTTGAGTAAACCCATTTTAGCCTCTCTCTCGGGCTTTGTACGAGATAGATAAAAAACACCCTCTTGTTGGGTCAATAGCCCCCTCTTAGGCTTTGTATAAGAAAACCCCGGTTGAGTCAATCAACCTTTTAGCATCAAAATCTGTGCCTTGCTCACAGTATATAAACATCAATAACTCCTTTTCCCCTATCTAATTGATGTAAGCGTCAAGCCTCTGGATTATTTACATCCACGCCACTGTCCCTCTTTTAGCATGAGAAATTCCTAAAGAAAGATGGCATTGATCTAAACTGAGTTAAAGTCTTCTCCTTCAGGTTAAAAATCCCTATAAAGGAAATTATGGAATTGTTTGATTCACACATCCCAGTTAAAGTAATTCTCCTTTATAATCAGTCACCCAACAGTTGTGACAAACAGACCCCCTTTAGAGATGACAAATTCTCTCTAAAGTCAAAACCCTTTAGCTTCACATCTTGGGCTTTGAACAAGATACAAACCACATTTAGCTTCACATCTTGGGCTTTGAACAAGACACCAAAACAACCTTTTTTTCCTCCCATAGAATAGGAGGAACTAAGATCTCTATGATTTCCCTATTTCATTAAACGGGAATACGTAGGCATAAGATTGAAATATCTTAGCGAGCATACTAATCAAAAACCCAAAATCCCGTACCTTCATACATCAATCGAAAAGCATCAGTCCTAACATCCTACCAATAGCCTAGACACTGTTTTCTTAACAAAATAACCTAAGAGAGACCCTTAATCTTAATAGCATATGTAAACCAACAATCATCTATTTAAACTCAGTTTGCAAGCAGGGTTAATTGGATATATCTATTTCCCTTCCTTCATCAGCTTCAACGGGATAAAAAATTAATTGAACTGTAGTACCTCAAAGCGATAGTGCTTCACAACCACGTAAAAATTCGCGCTACAGAAAAATGGCGACTTCACTGGGGAGTCACTGTAAGATCTGCTTTACCTTAGTCATCATTCGTCCCCATTTTTCCACAAACAGAAAAATGGCGACTCCACTGGGGACATTCATAGAGATCTTGTTCTCTTCCCATCTCTTAGGTAGAAACCTTGAGTTCTCGAAATGTCACAGAAATGGCGACTCTGCTGGGGAGTCATTACCTGTATAGGAACATAAGACTAGAGGTCTAGGATGGTTAAGACAAATATATATACTGCTTTTCCTAATTGATATCTGTGTTTATTTTTCTGCAAATGGGAATGCATGTGATGCCGCATGTGGAAAGATTGAGTATACACCTAAGATAGGTGATGGCAATACGGGTAATCTTACTGGTAGTGAATTCTAGTTAAGAGCCCCTGATCGACCATCAAACTCAGTGGAGACTCCCTTTGCAGATACATTGCCTATACGACTTCGGTTGTTGAAAGTAGTGTGGTCGACTGGGTTATCTGAGAAGCTGAGGTTTTTAGTAGACTTAAGCCATTTTGTAGTGCGAAAGCTATCGGAAATAGTTGTCACGCGATACTACCCTCATCTGAGATCGCTGCAGGATACATCAGCTCGCTGGCGATCCGCCTGCTGTTGTTATCCCAGAGGGGTCAATGATTTTGCGGACAGGTACAAAAAATCACCAGTAAAAACCTTTGGGGGGGGGGGGAGGGGGTAGAGCCTTGACTTCATGACACCGACCCTTTGACCCCATGTTTTTCCTATGTTTTTGTGTGCTGCATTCATGCATTCATTTAAAAAACATTAAAACAAAAAAAAATCTTCTCTTCTAGTCTCTCTTTTTCAAATTAAACTAAGACAATGATTGCAAATGTCAGAGAGAAGGAGATTGCGCTAATGGATTTCGGTAGAAGGAAAACTCATAAGTACACCTTCAAGGTTCCAAAGTTAGAGGATTTAAGAGGTTTGGCGAGAATGATCACCAACCACGAGGCTTTCAGAGCCAAGTATGGAGGACTGCTGTCTCTATTAAGGGTCCATGTAATCGAAGGAATCCTGTCCACACTAATCCAGTTCTACAATCCGGTCTATCACTGTTTCACATTCCTGGATTATCAGCTTGCATCAACACTGGAGGAGTATTCTCACCTGACTTGTTTACATATTACTGATCAAGCTCCCTTTTCTGGACTAGAAGAAATTCCAAAGGATCAAACCATTGCAAGAACAATTTATTTGGACGAGTCAGAAGTCAAGACTCACATAACCACTAAGGGTGGCATCCAGGGTTTGCCAGCCTAATTCTAGATAAAGAAAGCCCTATACTTTGCTAGTATAGGGAACGTGGCCGCTTTCGAGAGCATCTTTGTTTTGCTCACCTACGGGTTATTTTTGTTTCCCAACATCGATAACTTTGTAGGTATCAACGCCATTAAGATTTTCCTGATTGGAAACCCTGTACCGACTTTGCTCGCAGACGCTTATCATTCGGTACACTTAAGGAATTTGTATAGCGGAGGAATGATCACGTGCTGTGTACCCTTGCTTTACAAATGGTTCACTTCCCATTTTCCCAAGTCTGCTGCATTTTGGGATCAAAAGAATACTTTAGGCTGGTCGCAGAGAATCATGTCTCTTACCAACTCTAACATCGATTGGTACAATTAAATCTACGACAGGATCAGAATCATTGACCATTGTGGAAATTTCCTAAATGTACCCCTTATAGGAACTAAGGGAGGAATCAATTATCATCCAGTTTTAGTTTGTTGTCAATTTGGATACCCAATGAGGCATGTCCCGCTCAATGCTCATCTGGAAGGTCTTTTCTTCAAGGAAGGAGAAAATGACAGGGCACTAAAGACGGAAATAGTACACGCTTGGAAACACGTTCATAGGAAAGGAATAGAGTCTCTAGGAAAACCAGACTGTGTCTCAGTGGAGCCTTATCTCCACTGGGTACAAACTAGAGCTCTCAGGATGAGGATGCCTTACCCTCATCAGGAAGTTCTTCCATTAAGGGACTCTGCCCTTTATTTCATGTCTGAGACGGAAAAATTTCAGGTTACTCTCAGCAAAGTTCAGTAGGAGAAGAGGTCTTGGAGGAACAAGTACCGTATTCTCAATGTGGAGTGTAAGAAAATACAACAGCTATTAAGAGATAAGGATGCTCTGATTGAGATTTTAGAGCAACATGCTGTAGAAAATTAGGATGACCAAAGGAATTTGCTCACTCCTTTCACTTGGCAAAGGAATAATAACCTAACAACGACCCAAGAACCCCGGTCAAAGAAGAGGAAAGCACCCAAACCAGCACCGGAGCTCTCTTCAGAGAGGACTCAGGATCCATTAGTTTAGATTTCCTTTTTTAGCACTTTGTAATCTACTGTACTTCCATTTCTGCAATCCTTTGAATTCAATAAAACGGGGTTTCCCCACTGTTTGATATTTGTAATCTAATTGTCGAAGTTTACTTTGAATAAACAAAAATAATTAATAATCATTGCATTCATCATTCTCATAAACGCATTCTTCTTACCTACGAATCTCACGTTTGCGTCTCGATTCTAGAGTCAAATTGTCTCATTCTTAAAATACTCAGGCCAATCGTCAGAAAAAGATGGATGATCTTGAGGAAGAGAACAGAGAGTTAAGAGAAGAGATCGACACTCTAAAAGAGGATTTGAGAAAGATTCATAACGACATGCAAACTCTAGCAGAAGCTCAGATGCAACAATAAAGGACTGTGATCTCAGAGATCACATCTACGCCCATAGTGGAAAAGTATGATCCTAGGTACAAGATGCCGAAAGATCGTCCATGGGGCATGCCTATTAACTATATCCCGGAAGGATATGTTCCGCCGATCGCTGAGGATCAGGGAACCACAGCAGGAACCGTTGGGCCTGAAGGTTACAAACTTCGGGAAAGCGAAGATGCCAGGGGCATGGCAGTAACTCCTAAAGGTTACAAACTTCGGGAGACACCGAGAGTCTCGGCCATAATGACTATACCACCGCCCGTGGTACACACTGTCCCGGAAGGACAGGTTCCACAAATACCTTATGGTGGAAAAGACAGTATGTTCGACAGAATGAATGAATTCCAGAAACAATTCTTGGAGATGCAGAAAGAACTGCATGCCCTTCGCAGTCAGGATCTATTTGGAAAGGACACCGCAGACCTTTGTTTGGTCCCCAATGTGAAAGTTCCACACAAGTTCCAAGTGCCCGACTTTGAAAAGTACAAGGGTAACTCTTGCCCTCAAAGCCATTTGGTGATGTACGCTCGGCGAATGTCAGCTCAGACAAAGAACCAGGAGCTACTGATTCACTTCTTTCAAGATAGTTTAACTGGTGCCGCATTAAAATGGTACATGGGTTTAAACCACGCTACGATCGGCACATTCAGAGATCTTGGCGCTGCTTTCGTTCAACAATATAAATACAATTTAGACATGGTACCGGACAGAGATCAATGTCACAAAAGGACAAGGAAACCTTTAAGGAGTACGCTCAGAGATGGCGCGAAATTTCCGCCCAGATTTGTCCACCTCTTGAGGAAAAAGAGATGACAAAGATCTTCTTAAAGACCTTAATCTCATTTTACTAGGATAGAATGGTCGCCAGTGCGCCCAGTGATTTCACCGAGATGGTGGACATGGGGGTTCATCTTGAGGAATCCGTCCGAGAAGGACGTTTGGTTAAAGACGCTAGATCATCAAGTAGTACAAAACGATACGGTAATGCTCTCCCTAAGAAAAAGAGCAAGATATCAGGAATATCTCTCTCGGAAAACAAAGGCGACGTTACCAACCAGTAGCAACTGTAACTCCTACTATTAACCATGTGTCTGTTTCTATGTATCAACCTAAGGTTGCTCAGAGCCAACCTAATCAACAGCAATATTAGCAAAGGACACAACAGCCTCTTCAGCAGGCTCGTCCTCAGTATAACAACAACCGTACAACATGACCGCCAGGGTTCGACCCTATACCGATGTTGTACGCAAAACTGTTTCCATTACTACTGGTCAAGGGGCACCTCCAAACTAAGTCTCCTCTTACAGTACCAGAAAATCTGCCCTTTTGGTTCAAAACGGATCAGACGTGTCCGTACCATCAAGGAGGACCAGGGCATAACATAGAAAACTGTCTCAGTTTCAAATCCGATGCACAAAAGCTTGTTAGGAGCGGGGTCTTATCTTTCAAGGATACGAATCCTAATGTTCTCACAAACCCGCTGCCTCAACATGAGAAAGCTGCAGTCCATTTGATAGAGGGAGAGTCTAACAACATCTATCAAATTCATGATGTACTCTTATTAAGGGCCAACTTGGTCAAGATGCATTGTAGACAGAGCGGATATGGCCATGTGCCACCTCATAATTATCACCAGTGTGATATCTGCTCTAAAAACAATTAAGGATGTTCTGTGGTGCAATCAGCCCTACAGGAACAATTGGATCTCGGATGGATCCAAGAGCACCGAGTTCGTGGGGTTAACATGACTTATACGAATTCCAATATCATTCAGAACCACGACATCCGTGCAATGAATGTCAACTTGGTGGCGATGCACTCAAGGCAAAGCCAGTATCATAATCTGCTGCGACACGATTATAATTCCTGTCTGACTTGCTCGGTAAACAAACAGGGATGCTCTTTTGTACAAGAGGCCCTCCAGTGTCAGATGGATCTTGGATGGATCCAGGACTACCATGATAGAAATCCTTATCATATCAACATGATTCAAATCTTTGATATTCGTCTGATGAATACCAGCTTGGTAGAGTTACATGCCAGGCAGGTCTAACTCGGTTTTCTAATTTCACATGATTATCTGAGCCGTAAAGGATGTTGTGAGAGTAACCCAGGGTGCGCTCTCGTTCAGAGAACTTTACAACACTTGTTAAACCACTGGTGGCTTCCAATCTATCTGGATGAAGACACGCAACAAATCAATATGCTTAATGGAAACCCTACTTGACGTCAGAGTCAGGATGTGCGATCTACAGAAACAAACCTGGTAAGGTTGCACTGCATTCAAAGCAGACGTGGCTAGGTGCCACCACTCAACTATGAACGCTGTAGAGTCTGCCCGGAGAATAACCAAGGATGCTACCTTGTGCGGGCAGCCCTTCAGGGTCAGCTGGATCGTAAAGGGATTCACACGTGTCCGAGTTCCGAGCCAATCAACTGGACGCCAGACTACTTCACTGATCAAATCAGAGACGTTGTCATAATCTCTGATCATCAACAGAACAAGGATGTTTGTACCATCAGCCCTCTACTAGACGAATCAAAGGTTCTTAGCCAGGAACTAATTGAAGTTACTTACGACAGTCAGAAAAATCAGAAGGCTCCTGTAGTTATCTATCTACCATGACCGTCACCGTATGAATCAGCTAAGGCGATCCCTTACAAATACGGTGCAACAATAATTGAGAATGGAAAGGAAATTCCATTACCCTCCATCGTGAATATTGCAGACATCAGTCGAGTAACACGGAGCGGTCGAATCTTCAACCGAGGGGTTGGAGAACCTAACAGAGAAAAGGAACCTCAAACGGAAGTTCCCAATCCACCAGTCGGTCCATCCAGTGATACCGACCTTTCAAAGAACAATGATGAGATGCTGAAACTCATCCAAAGGAGTGAATACAACATTGTTGATCAGGCCTTTGTGGAACAGGATGTGTCAATACGACAGTTCGATAGCATCATCTCTAACATCACTTCCTGCAACAACTTAGGATTCAGTGATGAGGATTTTCCAGAGGAGGGCAAAAGTCACAACATGGCGCTCAATATCACAGTTAACTGCCAGGACGATGCTTTAGCCAGCGTACTGGTAGACACATGATCGGCCATCAATGTTATGCCGAAGTCCACTTTAATGCGAATATCATTCAAAGGGTCCCCGATGAAGGGCAGTAAGGTCATCATCAAAGTATTTGACGGGTCTCGGAAAGCAGTTATCGGCGAAGTCGACCTTCCCATAACTATCGATCCTCACACTTTCCTAATCACTTTCCAGGTCATGGACGTCCGGGCAGCGTACAGCTGTTTATTAGGAAGACCTTGGATACACCAGGCTGGGGCAGTCACTTCGACACTTCACCAGAAACTGAAATTTGTCAAGAATGACTAACTCGTCACAGTCTGTGGGGAGCAGGCCTTGCTCGTGAGTAACTTGTCATTATCTACTTGTGTAGAACTCGAGGAGGTTGTTGGAACTCAGTTCTAAGCACTTTTGGTGAACACGGAGAATCAATCAGAGAAAGGAACCTCGATTTCCTCATACAGAGATGCTCTCGAAGTGATCGAGAATAACAATACAAAAGGATGGGGACACCTTGTCATTCCTACTGATAATAAAACAAAGAAGGGTCTTGGTTTTTCTGCAACCTGCACCCAGACAGCTGCTAACGATGAAAGTCTTCATCTCATTCAGGACTTCTTCCACAATGGAGGTTTCCTTCACCCAGTGCATTAGGAAGTGCACACCATCAACAAGGGAGATCCCTCTGATACGGATAAGGAATGGAAGCCCTATCTCAGCGAGGACGGTTATATGTCTCAGGAAGAGGTGCCTACGACATTTTGCTATCCCGCACAGAGTCCGAGATTTATACCCAGGTCAGACGTCAAAATGATATATAGAGATTGTGATCCAGAAGGATGCCGAGCTCCACCAAACTCATTAGAGGAAGACACTCTGATGAAGGATAACTTTAACCACGACTATTATGGCCCAATAGATGGCCTGCCTATCTGCCAGCCGTACCCAGGAGACTTGGGGCAAGAAAATCAGTCGAACAATGAAAATCAGCTGAGCGTCATTGAAAAGAATACATGCGTCCCCACCATGTCATGGGATCAACACTTAGGTCATTCAGAAAATATCCAGCATGACGATGAATTAGCAAAGTTTGCTGGACTAGAATTCATTAACTATGTTTTTCCCGAGGGGAACGTCATTGAGAAAGATGACTCCTCTAGTTCCAAAGAAGTGTGGGACACCTTAGGACAACCAAGTGGAAAATTTGACTTCATGGTCAAGTACACTGTTCCCGAAAGCTCTCGTATCTGGTTCGAAGATATCCAGCCAACTGGATGGGGAGATATACCTGAGAGCACAAATACTATGCAAAATACAACTGAGGAATCCTCCTACGACAACTCTTCCTGGGAGACAGATTCCAATGATCCTGCTCTGCCAGAAATCAACGTTATTTCTGAAGTCAAATCAAGGAAGCTACCAGAATTTGTGATTCACCGAGGAGTTCGCCGCCAATGGGTTGCTGTCGATGTTCCGAAGATTGTTCATAAGTCAAAGTAATTGCCGTCTTTAACCTTTCACCCTGCCCAGGTGAAACGGATGTTTTGATAGGGCTCACTTTCTGTAAATTTCCCTCTTCGCTTCGCCCAAAGCGACAGAGTTTTGTTTTATAGGGTTGTAGTTTCAAGAATTGACTTGTTCATAAATAAAATAACGTCGTTCTCTAATCTCCGCATTAATTGCTGTTTTCTCTTTTCTCTTTTCTCCAAAAATGGTAATCCTAAAAAAAAACAACAAATAATAAAAACAAGCAGTAAAAAAAAATACACTGCACACACTCGCATTTTCTCTATCTCTTCTAAACACAAATCATCACGTCATACAGATTGCTTGTTTTAAACCCCGTTGAAACATACGATCCGATGCCTTCTCCCGACTATGAGTTCCCGATATATGGGGCTGAAGAAGAAGTTGACAACGAAATTCCAGAAGAGATCTCCTGATTACTCCGACAAGAGTAAAGGTCCATTGGACCTCACAAAGAGCCATTGGAAACAATCAACGTGGGTTCAGAAAAAGAGAGAAAAGAAATCAGGATTGGGGCACTGCTCAGTCACACTGCCAAAGAGAGTCTGACAAAGCTTCTCAGAGAATTTCCCGATGTGTTTGCTTGGTCCTATCAAGACATGCCAGGGTTGGATACCAGCATCGTGGAACATCATCTACCGTTGAAATCAGAATGTCCGCCAGTAAAACAGAGGTTGAGACGGACTCACCCGAACATGGCCATCAAAATCAAAGAGGAAGTACAGAAACAGATTGACGCGGGTTTCCTCGCCACATCAGAGTATCCTCAATGGTTAGCCAATATCGTACCCGTTCCAAAAAAGGACGGAAAAGTTAGAATGTCTGTCGATTACAGAGATCTAAACAAGGCTAGTCCAAAGGACGACTTTCCTTTACCACACATCGACATGCTGGTAGACAGTACAGCAAAGTTCAAAGTTTTTTCCTTCATGGATAGACTCTCGGGCTATAATCAAATCAAAATGGCACCGAAAGAAATGGAGAAAACTTCGTTCATTACCCCATGGGGTACATTTTGTTACAAGGTAATGCCGTTCAGTCTGAAGAACGTCGGGCCAACCTATCAAAGGGCCATGACTACTCTGTTTCATGACATGATACACAAAGAGAACGAGGTATATGTCGATGACATGATTGCCAAATCTAAAACAGAAGAGGAGCATGTGACCCACATGTCAAAGCTATTCGAGCGGTTGAGAAAGTAAAAACTCCGCTTGAATCCCAACAAGTGCACCTTCGGTGTCCGTTCAGGGAAACTCTTAGGGTTCATCGTCAGCCAAAAAGGAATTGAGGTTGATCCTGACAAGGTCAAGGCTATTCAAGAAATGCCTTCTCCAAAAACTGAAAAAAAAGTCAGAGGATTCCTGGGACGTTTGAACTACATTTCCAGGCTCATATTCCTCATGACCGCGACATGTGCGCCAATTTTCAAATTACTCAAAAAGGATCAAGACTGCGTTTGGACAGAGGACTGTCAAACCGCCCTCGACAGTATTAAGGAATACCTGTTGAACCCACCGATTCTATCACCTCCAGTGGAAGGAAGACCACTGATCATCTATCTCACAGTCCTAGAGGACTCCATGGGTTGTGTACTTGGCCAACAAGACGAAACAAAAAGGAAAGAGTATGCCATTTACTATCTGAGCAAGAAATTCACCGACTGCGAGACTTGGTACACTATGCTTGAGAAAACTTGCTTCACTTTGGCTTGGGCAGCTAAATGTCTTCGCCAGTACATGATTCGTCACACTACTTGGTTTATCTCAGAAATGGATCCAATCAAGTATGTCTTTGAAAAACCTGCTCTCACGGGAAGGATTGCCCGTTGACAAATGTTGTTATCAGAATACGACATCGAGTACCATGCACAGAAAGCCGTTAAAGGAAGTGTTTTAGCCGATCATTTGGATCATCAACCGATTTACGATCAAGAATCAATCGGGTTTGACTTCCCAGACGAAGATGTTATGTATCTAAAAATGAAAGACTGCGATGAACCACTACCTAGTGAAGGGCCAGAACCAGGTTCCCAATGGGGACTAATCTTTGACGGAGCTGTCAATCATTACGAAAACAAAATTGGGGAAATCATCATAACACCTCAGGGTACCCACATTCCTTTCACTGCCAAACTTACATTCAAGTCCACAAACAACGAGGCCGAATACGAAGCTTGTATTATGGGTCTCGAAGAAGCGATCGACTTAAGGATCAAAAACTTGGATGTATATGGCAACTCAGCGCTGGTCATCAATCAGATCAAAGGAGATTGGAACACATACCAATCAGGATTGATTCCTTACAAAGATTATGCGGGAAGATTGTTACCATTCTTCAACAGAATCGAGTTTCATCACATCCCTCGTGATAAGAACCACATGGCTGATGCATTAGCCACTCTCTCTTCCATGATTAGTGTAGGTCAATGAACGACTTACCCAAGAACGACATAATGCGCCTTAAAAGGCCCGGTTACATCTTCACGATTGAAGCAGTCATAGACGATAAACCTTGGTATCACGATATCAAATGCTTCCTTCAGAAATAAGAGTACCCACCCGGGGCATCCAGAAAGGACAGAAAGACCCTCAGGAGACTGGCAGGCAGTTTCTTCCTGAGCGGTGATACACTCTATAAGAGAAATTTTGACATGGTCTTGCTCCGATGTGTAGACAGACCAGAAGCAAACATTCTGATAAAAGAAATTCATGAAGGATCCTTTGACACTCATGCCAACGGACACACAATGGCGAGAAAAATTCTGAGAGCAGGGTACTACTGGTTGACCATGGAATCTGACTGCTACAAGTACATAAGGAGATGTCACAAGTGTCAGATATACTCAGACAAAATCCATGTACCGCCAACGCATCTCAAAGTTCTCTCTTCCCCGTGGCCTTTTTCCATATGGGGAATTGACATGATTGGCATGATTGAACCCAAGGCTTCAAACGGACATCGGTTCATCCTAGTAGCCATCGACTACTTCACAAAATGGGTCGAAGCAGCGTCATACGCTAATTTAACCCGACAAGTGGTAGTCCAATTTATCAAAAACAATATCATCTGCCGTTATAGTGTTCCAAGCCAGATCGTTACTGATAATGGATCTAACTTGAATAATAAGATGATGAAGGAGTTGTGCGCATAGTTTAAGATCAAACACCATAACTCGTCTCCCTGCCGACCCAAGATGAACGGAGCGGTAGAAGCGGCTAACAAGAACATCAAGAAGATCGTTCAAAAGATGGTTGTAACCTACAAAGACTGGCACAAGATGCTACCCTTTGCTCTTCACGGTTATCGCACATCTGTCCGCACTTCAATAGGGGCAAACCCTTTCTCTCTAGTATATGGCATGGAGGCAGTGCTTCCCATAGAAGTAGAGATCCCATCGATCCGGGTATTGATGGAAGCTAAGCTTACAGAAGCTGAATGGTGTCAAAGCAGACACGACGAACTGAATCTGATCGAAGAAAAATGAATAACGGCTCTGTTCCACGGTCAGTTGTATCAGCGAAAAGTGAAGAAGGCGTTTGACAAAAAGGTTCGACCTCGCATCTTCAGGAAAGGAGACCTCGTGCTCAAAAAGATACAATCCTTTCTCACTGACTCTCGGGGCAAATGGACCCCGAATTATGACAACCCTTATGTGGTCAAGAAAGCTTTCTCAGGCGGCGCCTTGAGACTTGCAACCATGGACGGAGAGGAATTTTCCTACCCCACAAATGTTGATGTAGTCAAGAAATACTTCGCCTAAACTAAAAAAAAAACGTCTCGGTGAATTAAAAACCCAAAAGGGCGGTCCAGGAAAAAATTAGAGGCATAATCAAAAAAATCATCCTGGTGGATTGAAAATCTCAAAGTACAATTCAGGCAAAAGTTAGGGATAATGGCAAGTAATTACGTCCAACAGGGGAAAATTCCCTAGTAGCAGTCATGCCATCCATCAGAAAAACTCCAGCTACGGTCATCTTCGAGAAGCTCAGGATGTCCCGAATTCAAAGTTGGTAGAAGGATAGTTGTCGTTATGTTTCAATGTAGCCCTTTTCCCCTTAAATTACCATTTTCGAACTTTGTAAATACTCTATGGAATCACGCACTTGGCTGATTTCCATCCTATCAATAAAATTTGATCCCTTGTGCTTTTGTTTGCAATTCTTATTTGTTTTAGCTTTACAGAACGACATTTTAACATGATCAACGATTCTTGAAACGAAACAAAAACGAATTTACTTGTCAAACTTTTATGCTTTTAAAATAAAGATGGCAATTTCTTTTGACTGTTGAACATCGAAAGAACATCGATCGCTTCACCAGAAGTAATCGAGCTTCAAAGTGCAGAATCAAAGTACTCCTTCTAAACCAGTGCGCCTAAACGAAGGATCAGTTATGCCATATGCGAATACTCCATCTGACATCTTCGACCGAGTTCTCATCTCCTAAGCCCGATCAACGGTTGTTCCCCTACAGGGACTACTTCACCTAAGCAAGGTAGAATTTCTATTGTGAACCAGAGATACTTTTTATCTCCCCACTGTGGCCGAGTATCCAATTGTGTTCATCCATTAGTCTGTATGTCGTGTCAGTTTTGTCAGCATATACATACATGCATCATGCATTATTGATTTACATTCATTTATATTGCATCACTATCACTTTAGTCGGTCTTGTCCCCTAGTGATAAAAGGCTTCACAATTGAGTTGTCGGTTCTTTCCTCGTCAGGAAATGTTGCGTCTGAACAATCTCTCTCCTCTAATTTATTTCTGGATTAGAGTTGGCCCTTGACCACTTTGATAACTTGAACCTCTGAGAAAACCAGAGAAACTGTCGACAAATGTCACTCTTCGCCATTGAAGATGATATCTTCGTTTTCCCAGATTAAGGAAAATCCCTAGAGAAAGCCTCATAACTAAAGACTTTCAGCAACACATTGACTTTGCTCTCCGGAGAGTCGATGTTAATAAAGTCATCAGCACCTGAAAATTGGATCACATCATATGGCAGTTCTCCGAGAAGATCTCCGAGAAAAGTATGATGTAATATCTCCAAGCGAAAACAATCTCTCAAGAGACTCGTTTTCCCCAGATAGAGTCAACAAATGGCATCTCCAACAGAGAAGTTTGTACCCCTCTACAACTCAGACGACTAGGTTCCCCAGCAAGTCTGACATCAAAACTTTTTCCATCAAATGGAATCTCCCCAGGAAAAATTGGCGAGAAGTTTGAGGAAAACCGCTACGCATAGCGTCCCTTGTCAATAAAGTTTATTGACAAAAGAAACCTAGACCAGTTCCTTGGTAGGAAACCAGGATAGAAGGGAAGTTCATTTCAGAAACTTAGACCAGTTCCTTAGTAGGAAACCAGGATCGAGGGGAAGTTCATTTCAGAAACTTATACCAGTTCCTTGGTAGGAAACTAGGATCGAGGGGAAGTTCATTTCAGAAACTTAGACAAGTTCCTTGGTAGGAAACCAGGATCGAGGGGAAGTTCATTTCAGAAACTTAGACCAGTTCCTTGGTAGGAAACTAGGATCGAGGGGAAGTTCATTTCAGAAACTAAGACCAGTTCCTTGGTAGGAAACTAGGATCGAGGGGAAGTTTACCTTTTCTAAGCATCATCTCTTAGCAAAAGAAGAAGGATGAGCGAATTTTATTCTTAACCACTATCAAAATTTCGGGTATTCCGATATTTAATCATCTTGTACCCCGAATGCCCGAATACCTTCGCCATTCACACCTTCGGGTCCAAGAAGATTAAATAGGGGCATCTGTCATACCCCAAATTTTGGCCACTAAGATTTCCCATCATTGTGCAAATCATCATCATAATATGGATGAACCATTAGTCTCCTCAAAGATGGGTGAGCCTTCACTACAGTCAGAATTAGGGTTTCAAGCCCTCTCTAAGTGCTTAGTCAAAGGATCAATCAAGAAATGACATGATTTTTAACTTGTCTAACCCCTCAAACATCCACAATGGATCAAGAGGACTCCCACCTCAAGGATTAAGCACAAGGCTGCAACATTCTGAACAGATCAAGTCTCAAGATCGCCAGTGTCACCAAATTAGGGTTTTGGTCGACCAGGGCCTCCAGATGGGAATTTTCCTCTGGGCATGAGCCAATGCTTCAAAGCATAACCTAATATACCCCCACGGAACCTCATGGACCCAATCATCAAGTCAATTTAGCCTCAGGGGATGCATTCTGTCATACTCCAAATTTTGACCACTAAGATTTCCCATCATTGTGCAAATCATCATCACAATATGGATGAACCATCATGCCTCATCAATCTCCTCAAGGAATTGTTGAGCATTCACCACAATCAAAATTAGGGATTTCAAGCCCTCTCAGAGCCTTAGACAAAGGATCAATCAAGGAATGACATGATCTTCAACTTTTCTAACCTCTCAAACATCCACAATGGATCAAGAGGACTCCCACTTCAAGGATCAAGCACAAGGATGCTCCCTTTTAGGTGGATCAAGTCTCAAGATCGATAGTGTCACCAAATTAGGGTTTTGGTCGACCAGGGCCTCCAGATGGAAACTTTTCATCTGGGCACAAGCCAATGATCCAAATCATAACCTAATATACTCCATGGAACCTCATGGGCCCAATCATCAAGTCAATCTTGCCTCAGGGGATGCATTCATCAAAAATCAGGAATTAGGGTTTCTTGACCTAATTCACCCCTAACTTGACTTTTGGGACAAATCATGAGCCAAGACCTCAAGAGAGGGTTTGAGGGTCTCTAATATACCATGTTTATCCATTTGGAACAATGGATTGATCCAAGAAGCTTGAGCAACAAGTCTCAATTTCATCTGCACCACAATTAGGGTTTTAAGGGAAAAGTCAACTATAACTTTGACTTTTGACCAGGACACACTCCCAAGCCCCATGACATGCATCAATATACCCTATGACACCCATGGAACATGTCCATCAAGTTTGATTAAGGTCAATGACATGATTTCCTGAAGAATTGCACAGTTTGGAATTCATCTGATAAAAAGTCAACTGTGCACAAAAGTCAACTTTGACTTTTTGAGATTTTTCACCAAAAATGGATTTTTAACCCTAAAATGATGTTAATGTATGATTTGAATCATCATTCATCAAGAAAAATCACGAAAAGTTGGATAACTTGTAAAAGGTAACCATAAAAACTTAGAAAATTTTCTAAGTTAAAAATAAAGTGACAAGGGTACCAACTTTGGAGGATCATAACTCCTAAACCACAAAGCCATTTTTCCTCATCCAAAGATGGATTTGTAGCCCTCATTACCCTCTACAAAAACTTCAACTAGACCTAAGTCCAATTCATTAAGGATTTTGAGTTATGGAGTGATCAAAATGGCTGAAAAATGAAAATGTCACTTTTTCCAACACTTAGTGAAATTTTCACTAAGTCCAAATCTGTCTTCATTTTTTTCCAAATGTAGGGGGATTTTTCACTTGGATTCAAAAGATATCAAAACCAAACATGTTCAAACAGTTGTTGTATCATGTAAGGGCTTTCCAAAATGGCCAAGAACATTGCCAAATTCCATTTGGGCTATGAGTTATGACATTGTCAAATTGCCTTGTTGAAATCTGTCAAGGCAAGGCAGAATTTGCATTTTTGCTCGATTTGCCAAAATTGTGCAAATCCAAACACTCCTATCCACTTGGACACATCTGAGGATTGAATCTAAAAGGGACAATCACTGAGCCAAGCCTCCAAAGTCTTGGGAACAAGAAATAGCATGTTGAACCTAGAATGGCCAAAATAGGGACAAGACTCCAAATTTGGATTGAAGCATTCAATGGAAGCATCAAGGTTGCATAGACTGAGCCATTCTCATCTGAAATCAGTCAAGACTTATCCAAGACCAAGGGAACCAAAGCTCTATTCCCTAACCTCTAGTCAATGGCTAGAGGAGACTTGGATTTTCATTTGCCAACATTGGCCAAACCTACTTAGCAGTTGCCATTCACTATTCCTTGCAAAACAAACTTGCTATACTATAAATAGAGCTCAATTGTGTTCAGTTTAAGTACACCAAAGACCTACAACACTTGCCTTTCTCAAAATCTCTTTCTCTTGGCAAAAATGCCTTTCTTAGCAAGGTAACTATCGGGTTTTGAGCTAGAGGGCAATTCCACTCAAACCAATCACTCACACACCTCATATACATCACATATGAGCTGATCAAACACTTAAACAACAACTGGAACATTGATTTCTTAGAATCACCAGTCGATTGCTCAAGGTTTTAACCAAAGTGCAGTTGAGATGCCATGAAGTGATCCAGCCAATTTCCATCAAGGCCAAGCATTCAAACACACTCCATAACACCTAGGGAAGCTGTTCAGATCATCACAACACAACTGTAACACCTCCTACACAAATCACGATCACCAGCTGCGAGTGGTAAGCATGAGCTCTTCTAACTCTATGATCCACGCAATTTTTGCTGCACAATAATTTGGCCATATGTTCATAATCATGCATGGAATGTTTTCCCTCAATTAATTGCTTTGTTTGAATCGTGTATCAAAAATCCTAGCCTTCATGCAGAAATTAGGGTTCTTGAGGTTTCTTCGTGATTTCATGTTTTATGTTTAATTTAAATGAAATTAAGTGTTATAGACATGATCGTGAGGTTGAAACGAGTTGATTGGTATGTGGATTGCATGATATGGTTAAGTATTCAGTGAGATTGGATGGAAAACGCAAATCTGGGCAAGCCCAGAACACGCGCGTGCTCTTGGGTGTTCTTGGCGCCATTTTCATAAATTTGAATATTTGAATTTTGTGATTTTTGTTTAATTGATTCAAAAATTAATTTCTCTCTGAGTTTTAATGATTTTGAGTTGATTCTTTTTTTAATAATTCACAAAAATGTTAAAATATTTTATTTTATCAAAAATTCCCAAAAATATTACTTATTTCATATAATTGATATTTTTGCAAAGAATTAATATTTTAATTATTTTTGACATTTTAAATATTTTTTCCACATTGATTTTGCAACTTTTAATGCTTTCTAATTATTTTGTAGGTCAATACTTAATTTTTGAAGCATTAATCCAAGATCACAATTTGTTTTTCATATGTTAAACAATTTTGATCATTTTAATTGAATTTTTATTCAATTAAATACATTTTTGAAAACAAATTAGGGTTTTGGATTAATTCAACCCTCATAAATCATTTTCAAAACACTTTGGGCCTCTAATAGAGTCTAAGACCCAATCCTTTTTTGACCAAACCATTTTTGGGCCTCAGTGTATTGTATAATTCCCGATACCGTAAAAAACAAACGGCGCGATCGTCGCCTTTTAAAAATAACTTTGGGCCTCTCCTCGAGCTATAAGACCCATTTAAAACTTTTTGGGCCTCTAATAGAGTGTAAGACCCAACCATTTTTTTGACCAAAATGTTTTTGGGCCTCACTTATTATATAAGTCCCTTCGTGTTAAAAGAAAATCTCGGCGCGATCGCCATTTTAAACGAAAAAAATCAATTGGGCCTACCCTCGTGTTATAAGCCCCACTCTTTTTCTTAAAACCTTTTGGGCCTCTTGAGAGAGTGTAAGACCCATCCCTTTGTACAGAAAACAATTTTTGGGCCACAGTCACTTATATAAGTCCCTCTGTACAAATTCAAACAGTGCGCTCACTAATAAAACCCTGGGCCTCTCCTTGAGCTGTAAGCCCCAAATCTTTCTTTTTCAAAGCACTTTCTCCTTTGATTTTGAATATACTGTTGGTTTCAATCTTTCTTTGTTGAACAACTAACCAAACAGCATGGAAGCTCTACAACCGAGTAAGTGATTATTGCTTTCATTTACCGCTTTCATATACATATAACTGTATTGTGGGGCTGTTTCGCTGTAAGTCTTCTTTATTAAACTCATATCAACTGTGTAATAATAGTATAGATATTTAGAGTTTCCCCGGCAACTACGTCTAGCATTAAGCCCGTTGATCACTCTTAGAAATAGTCTAAACTAGATCCCCATAGGATTACCAGACACAGTCTTCCCTCCTCTTGGGGTTAAACAATATGGAGATATGAAAGGCAGCATTCTCTGCGAACCCTTTCATAGACTGTCACTCATAGAAGTTGTCAAGAAACTCTATTCCCCAGAGATGATCTTTTCTCCGTGAATGGCATCTCTTGAGTTTCTTCCAAATTCTCGAACTTTCCTGGTTTGATCTATTCTCGGTGAATGGCATGTCTTGAACTTCTCGGGGTTTGGGGACCCACAGGCTTCTTAAACGCACTTGTCAAGAAGCTCTACTCCCCAGAGATGATCTTTTCTCCGTGAATGGCATCTCTTGAGTTTCTTCCAAATTCTCGAACTTTCCTGGCTTGATCTATTCTCTGTGAATAGCCTGTCTTGAACTTCTCGGGGTTTGGGGACCCACGGGCTTCTTAAAAGCATCGGCCTCCTCTTGGGCATTGTTCAAGGACCGGCATGCTTCCTAAAAGCAACCCAGCCTCCTCTTGGGCTTAGTACAAGGACCCTACGGCTTCTTAGAAGTATTCACAGCCTCCTCTTAGGCTTCGTATAATGATCTCTTCCCCCGGAAATGATAGCCTTCTCTTGGGCTTCGTACAAGGACCTCTCGGCTTCTTAAAAGCTTCCAGCCTTCTCTTGGGCTTCGTACAAATTATCCCGACGACCTCCTAGAGGTATAGGAACAGAACTTAGTCAGCTTCATAGAGCAGTCCTTTCAAAGAGTCTACTACTGTTTCTCAAAGCATAGTACAAAAGATGAAACTCTAGACTTGGACAGTCTAATCTCCTTGAGTCTCAAAGACATTCTCAAGCACCCTTCAAAAACAGGAGGAAAACCCGTAGACTCGGACAGTCTCAATACCCTTCGGATTTCCCACTTCCTTAAAGAACAGGAATAACCCAAATCCTTGGATCAAATCCTTGAGTACAGTGTTGCTCATATAAGAACTGATTTTCTCTTTAAAATCAGTATACTAGACCTGTCACTTAACTGAAACAGTAACCACAGCCTCCTCTTGGGCTTTGTACAAATGATCCTCCCCAGCGGAGTCGAACAACGTTTAGCCTCTCTCTCGGGCTTTGTACGAGACACATAAGAGACTCTCTCGTTGAGTCAATAACCTCTTTCGCCTCCATCTCGGGCTTTGTACGAGATACAAAAACTCTCTTGTTGAGTCAAATAGCCTCCATCTCGGGCTTTATACGAGATACCAAAAGATTCCCTCGTCGAGTCAAAACTTTTTAGTCTCTCTCTCGGGCTTTGTACGAGACACATATTAGCCTCCTCTTAGGCTTTATATAAGAAAACCACTGGTTGATCCAATTAACCTTTTAGCATCAAAGTTGTGCCTCGTTCACAGTACACAAACATCAACAACTCATTCCCTTTCATCTAATCGCTGTAAGTGGCAAGCCTCTGGATCATCTACATCCATGCCAATGTCCCTCTTCTAGCATGAGAAATTCCTAAGGAAAGATAGCATTGCTCTAAACTGAGTTAAATTCTTCTCCTTCAGGTTAGAAATCCCCTATAAAGGAAATTATGGCATTGTCGGATTCACAAATCCCGGTTAAAGTAATCCTCCTTTACAGTCAGTCACCCAACAGTTGTGACAAACAAACCCTCTTTAGAGATGACAAATTCTCTCTAAAGTCAACACCTTTAGCTTCACATCTTGGGCTTTGAACAAGATACAAATAGACTTTTTAGCTTCATATCTTGGGCTTTAAACAAGATACAAATCACCTTTCTTCTTCCTTTTCACCTCTTGTGTGAATACCACAGATTGGGGCTTCCGCCGGGGAACCCATTTCTGTCAGGAACTTAGGATTCATAGCTTTAAAGGTCTAGGATGGTTAGGACAAATATATATACTACTTTTCCTAATTGCTATACATGTTTATTTTTCTGCTAATGGGAATGCGTGTGATGCCGCATGTGGAAAGATTTAGTATACACTTAAGATAAGTGATGGTGACGGGGTTGACCATCAACCTCAGTGGAGGCTGACCAATGCAACCCATTCTCTCACCTAGACAATGGGCCGATTGTTAAGTCTGAGAAGCTGAGGAGCCAAACCCTTTCGTAGTGCAGAAACTATCGGGAATAGTTGTTACGCGATACTACCCTCATTTGAGGCTGGTGATCAATTCTCGGTGAATGGAACTTACTCTAAGATTGCTCTACAACTCGCTGGCGATCCGCTTGTTGTTTTGCTTTCCTGAGAGGAGCTAATGATAATGAGTACAGGTACAAAAATCACCCTAGTATAAACCTTTGGGGATGGGTAGAGCCTTGACTTCATGACAACGACCCTTTGACCCCATGTTTTTTCTATGTTTTTGTGTGCTGCATTCATGCATTCATTTAAAAAAATATTAAAACATTCAAAAAAAATCTTCTCTTCTAGTCTCTCTGTTTTTCAAATTAAACTAAGACTGTGATTGCAAATATCAGAGAAAAGGATTGCACTAATGGATTTCGGTAGAAGGAGAACTCATAGTTATACCTTCAAGGTTCCAAAGCTAGAGGATTTGAGAAGGTTAGCAAGGATGATCACTAACCCTGAGGCTTTCAGAGCCAAGCACGGAGGTCTGCTACCACTGTTAAGAGTCCATGTGATTGAGGGAATTATGGATGCGCTCATTCAGTTTTATGATCCAGTTTATCACTGTTTCACATTCCCGGATTACCAGCTAGCACCAACGCTGGAGGAGTATTCTCATATGATTGATCTACACATTACTGATCGAGCTCCATTTTCTGGACTGGAAGAAATTCCAAAGAATCAGACCATTGCAAGAGCAATTCATTTGGACGAGTCTGAGGTCAGGACTCACATGACTACCAAGGGTGGCATCCAAGGTTTGCCAGCCCAGTTCTTGACAAAGAAGGCCCTGTATTTTGCCAGTATAGGAAACGTGACTGCTTTTGAAAGCGTCTTTGTCTTGCTCACCTACGGGTTATTTTTGTTTCCCAACATCAATAACTTCGTCGATGTCAACTCCATTAAGGTTTTTCTCATTGGAAACCCTGTGCCGACTTTACTTGCAGATGCGTATCATTCTGTACACTTGGGAAATTTATACAGCAGAGGGGAGATCACATGCTGTGTACCTCTGCTTTACAAATGGTTTATCTCTCACTTGCCCAAGTCTGTTGCTTTTTGGGATTGCAAGAGTGCCTTACGTTGGTCGCAGAAGATCATGTCTCTTACCAACTCTGATATAGATTGGTGTAATAGGATCTATGATGGAATCAGGATCATTGATTGTTGTGGAAACTTCCCCAATGTACCCCTTATAGGAACTAAGGGAGGAATCAACTACCATCCAGTTCTCGTTCATCGTCAATTTGGATACCCGATGAGACACGTCCCACGGGGTGTTCATCTGGAAGGTCTTTTCTTCAAAGAAGGAGAAAATGACAGAGCACTAAAGATGGAAATAGTGCACGCTTGGAAACAGGTTCATAAGAAAGGACGAGAGTCTCTGGGAAAACCAGATTGTGTCTCGGTGGAGCCTTATCTCCACTGGGTACAAACTAGAGCTCTCAAGCTAAAAATGCCTTATCCTCGTTACAGAATTCTTCCACCGAGGGAATCTATCATGTACTTCATGATGGAAACTGAAAAGCTTCAGGTTACTCTGAACAAAGTTCAAAAGGAGAGAAGGTCTTGGAAGAACAAGTATCGCACCCTCGACGTAGAGTGCATCAAAATACAGCAACTACTGAAAGAGAAAGATGCTCTGATTGAGATTTTGGAGCAACATGCTGTAGAAAATCAGGATGACCAAAGGAATTTGCTGGCTCCTTTTACCTGGCAAAGGAATGACAACCCGACAACGACTCAAGAGCCCCGGTCAAAGAAAAGGAAAGTACCAGAAGCAGCACCCGATTTCTCTTCAGAGAGGACTCGGGACCCATTAGCTTAGGTTTCCGTTTCTGCACTTTGTAATCTACTGTATTTCCATTTCTGTAATCCTTTGAATTCAATAAAAAGGGGTTTCCCCACCATTTGATATTTGTAATCTAATTGTCGAAGTTTATTTTGATTAAACCAAAAAACAATTAATATAATCATTGCATTCATCATTCTCACATCGCGTTTTCTTCTTACCTACGAATCTCACGTTTGTGTCTCGGTTCTAGTGTGTCAAACTGTCTTATTCGTATAATACTTGGGCCAATCGTCAGAAAAAGATGGATGATCTTGAGGAAGAAAACAGAGAGTTGAAAGAAGAGATCGACGCTCTGAGAGAGGATATGAGAAAGCTTCGTAACGACATGCAAGCCATGGCAGAAGCTCAGCTACAAAGGACTGTGATCTCAGAGATCACCTCAACGTCTATAGTGGAGAAGTATGATCCTAGGTATCAAATGCCGAAAGATCGTCCTTGGGGCATGCCTGTTAACTATATCCCGGAAGGATATGTTCCGCTGATCACTGAAGATCAGGGGATCACAACAGAAGCCGCTGGGCCTGAAGGTTACAAACTTCGGGAAAGCGGAGATGCCAGGGGCATACTGAAGACTCCTGAAGGTTACAAACTTCGGGAAACGCCAAGACTCACTACCGTAGTCACGGTACCACCCCCTGTGGTGCACACTGTCCCGGAAGGACAGATTCCACAAACACCTTCTGGTAAGAAGGAAACTATGTTTGACAGAATGGAGGAATTCCAGGAGCAGTTCCTGGAAATGCAGAAGGAACTGCAAGCCATTCGCGGTCAGGATCTATTTGGAAAGGACGCCGCAGATCTCTGCTTGGTCCCAAATGTGAAAGTCCTGCACAAATTTCAAGTGCCCGACTTTGAAAAGTACAAGGGTAACTCTTGCCCTCAAAACCATCTGGTGATGTACGCTCGGCGGATGTCAGCTCAGACGGAGAATCAGGACCTACTAATTCACTACTTCCAGGATAGTTTAACCGGTGCCGCACTCAAATGGTACATGGGTTTAAACCGTGCCACGATCAGTACATTCAGAGATCTTGGCACTGCCTTCGTCCAACAATACAAATAAAATTTGGACATGGCACCCGACAGAGATCAACTCAGATCAATGTCGCAAAAGGACAAGGAAACCTTTAAGGAGTATGCTCAAAGGTGGCGTGAAATTGCCGCTCAAATTTGTCCACCTCTTGAGGAAAAAGAGATGACAAAAATCTTCTTCAAGACCTTAAACTCATTTTACTATGACCGAATGGTTGCCAGTACACCCAGTGATTTCATCGAGATGGTGGGCATGGGTGTACGTCTTGAGGAAGCCGTTCGAGAAGGACGTTTGGTAAAAGACACTGGATCGACGAGCGGTACTAAAAAAAATATGGTACTGCTCTCCCTAAGAAAAAAGAGCAAGATATTGGGAATATCTCTCTCGGAAAGCAAAGGCGACGTTATCAACCGGTAGCAGCTGTGACTCCTGCTATCAACCCTGCGTCTATTCCTACATATCAACCTCAGGTTGCGCAGAGCCAACCTGATCAACAAAGGACACAACAGCCTCTTCAGCAGGCTCGTCCTCCATATAACAACAACCGTACAACACGGCCACCAGGATTTGATCCTATACCCGTAACATACGCAGAGTTGTTTCCATTACTACTGGCTAAGGGGCACATTCAGACTAAGTCTCCTCTTACAGTACTGGAAAATCCGCCTTTTTGGTTTAAGGTGGATCAAACTTGCCCTTATCATCAAGGAGGTCCAGGGCATAACATAGTGACTTATCTCAATTTCAAGTCCGACGTGCAAAAACTTGTTAGGAGCGGGGTCTTATCCTTCAAGGATACAAATCCTAATGTTCTCACGAACCCGCTGCCTCAACATGAGAAGGCTGCAGTTAATTTGATAGAAGGAGAGACTAACAATGTCTATCAAATTCACGATGTACTCTTGTTGAAAACCAATTTGGTCAAGATGCATTGTAGACAGAGTGGATATGGCCATGTGCCACCTCATAACTATCACCAGTGTGATATCTGCTCTAAAGACAACCAAGGATGTTCTGTAGTGCAAGCAGCTCTACAGGAACAGATGGATCTCGGATGGATCTAAGAGCACCGAGTTCGTAGAGTTAACATGGTCTACACAAATTCTAACGTCATTCAGAACCACGATATCCGTGCAATGAATGTCAACTTAATGGAGATGTACTCAAGCCAAAGCCAGTATCATAATCTGCCGCGGCATGATTACAATTCCCGTCTGACTTGCTCGGTAAACAAACAGGGATGCTCTTTCATACAGGAGGCCCTCCAGCGTCAGATGGATCTTGGATGGATCCAAGACTACCATGATAGGAACTCCTATCAAATCAACATGGTTCAGATCTTCGATATTCGCGTGATGAATACCAACCTGGTAGAGTTACATGCTGAACAGGTCCGACTCGGATTCTTAATATCACATGACTATAAAAGCTGTAAGGCAGGTTGCAAAAACAATTGAGGTTGTACCCTTGTCCAGGAGGCACTTCAGCACTTGTTAAATCACTGGTGGATGCCAATTTATATGGATGAAGATACTCAACAAATTAGTATCAGTAACAGGAATCCTACTCGATGTCAGAGTCAGGATGTCCGATCTGTGGAAGCTAACCTAGTGAGGTTACGTTGTATTCAAAGTGGGCGTGGCCAGGTGCCACCACACAATTATGACTGTTGTAGCGTCTGTTCGGAAAGTAACCAAGGGTGTTACCTTGTGCGAGAAGCTCTTCAGGGTCAAGTGGATCGTGGAGAGATTCGCCCATATCTGGGTTCTGGACCCATCAACTGGACGCCGAACTACCTTGCCGAGCAAGTTGAGGATGTTGTCACTATCTCTGGTCGTCACCAGACCATGGATGTTTTTTCCATTATCCCTCTACTTGACGAATCTAAAGTTCCCAACCGGGAACGGATCGAGATTAATTATGATGGTCGAAAAAATCAGAAGGTTCCCATAGTCAGCTATCTGCCGGGACCATTACCGTATGAATCAACTAAGGCTATCCCTTACAAATACGGTGCAATGACAGTTGAAAAAGGAAAGGAAATTCCATTACCCTCCGTCGTGAATATTGCAGACATCAGTCGTGTAACACGGAGCGGTAGAATCTTCAACCGAGGAGTTGGAGAACTTAACAAGGAAAAGGAACTTCAGACGGAAACTCCTGATCCACCAGTCGGTCAATCCAGTAATCCCAACCTTTCGAAAAATAATGATGAGTTGCTGAAGCTCATCCAAAGGAGTGAATACAACATTGTCGATCAACTGTTACAAACTCCTTCAAAGATCTCTGTGTTATCACTGTTACTCAGTTCAGAAGCCCACAGGGAGGCTCTACAGAAAGTCTTGGAGCAAGCCTTTGTGGAACAGGATGTAACAATCAGACAGTTCGATAGCATTGTCTCTAACATCACTTCCTGCAATAATTTGGGATTTAGTGATGAGGAATTACCTGAAGAGGGTCGTCGTCATAACATGGCGCTCAATATCACAGTTAACTGCCAGGACGATGCTTTAGCCAACGTACTAGTAGACACAGGGTCAGCCCTGAATGTTATGTCAAAGTCCAGTTTGATGCAATTATCATTCAAAGGCCCTCCGATGAGAATCAGCGAGGTCGTCGTCAAAGCGTTCGACGGATCCAGAAAAACAGTTATCGGCGAAGTTGACCTTCCCATAACTATTGGTCCTCACACTTTCCAAGTCACTTTCCAGGTCATGGACATCCGGGCAACATACAGTTGTTTATTAGGAAGACCTTGGATACATCAGGCTGGAGTGGTCACTTCAACCCTCCACCAAAAGCTAAAGTTCGTCAAGAACGATCAACTTGTCACAGTTTGTAGGGAACAAGCCTTGCTTGTAAGCAACTTGTCATCATCTACTAATATAGAACCCGAGGAGGTTATTGGAACTCAGTTCCAAGCACTGTCGGTAAGCAAGAATAATCATTTCAAAGGAGGAACCTCGATTTCCTCATACAATGATGCTATCAAAGCGGTCGAGAGTACTGATACAACAGGACGGGGACAGCTTGTCATTCCTATTGACAATAAAACAAAGAAGGGTCTTGGTTTTTCTGCAACCTGTACCCAAACAGCTGCCAACGATGAAAGTCTTCATCCCCTTCAAAACTTCTTCCACAGTGGAGGTTTCCTTCACCCAGTGTCTCAGGCAGTACATGCTATCAATGAGGAAGATCCCTCTGACACAGATGAAGAATGGAAGTCCTACCTTAACGAGGACGGTTATATGTCTCAGGAAGAGGTGTCTACGCCATTTTGCTATCCTGCACAGAGTCCGAGATTTATACCACGATCATACATCGAAATGATCTATGGAGATTGTGATCCGGAAGGATGCCGTGCTCCGCCAAATTCATTAGAGGAAGACACTCTGATGAAAGACAACTTTGACAACAATTATTATGGCCCAATGGATGGTCTGCCAATGTGGCAACCTTACCCAGGAAACTTGGGGCCGGAAAGTCAGCCGAGTAATAAAAATCAGCTGAGCGTCCTTGAACAGAATACCTGTGTCCCCACCATGTCATGGGATCAACACTCAGGTTATTCAGAAACTACTCAACATGAAGATGAATTTGCAACGTTTGCAGGACTTGAATTCATCAACTATGCTTTTCCCGAGGTCAACGTCATCGAGAGGGATGACTCCTCCGGTTCCAAAGAAGTTTGGGATACCTTGGGACAACCGAGTGGAAAGTACGACTTTATGGTCAAGTACACCGCTCCCGGGAGCTTTCGTATCAGGCTCGAAGATATCCAGCCAATTGGATGGGGAGATACAGCTGAGAACACAAATGCTATGCAAAATGTAACAGAGGAATTCTCCTATGACAACTCTGCCTGGGAGACAGATTCCAATGATCCTGCTCCACCAAAAATCAGCATCATTTCTGAAGACAAATCAAGGAAGGTACCAGACTTTGTGATTCACCGAGGAGTTCGCCGCCAATGGGTTGCTGTCAAGGTTCCGAAGATCGTTCAACAGTCAAAGTAATTGCCATATTTAACCTTTCACCTTGCCCAGGTGAAACGGATGTTTTGATAGGGCTCTCTTTCTGTAAATTTTCCCTCTTCGCTTCGCCCAAAGTGATAGAGTTTTGTTTTATAGGGCTGTAGTTTCAAGGATCGACTTGTTCATTAATAAAATAACGTCATTCTGTAATTTCCGCATTTATTGTTGTTTTCTCTTTTTGCTTTTTTCAGAAAATGGTAATCCTAAAAAACAATTCAATAATAAAAACAAGTAGTAAAATAAAACACTGCAGACACTTGTATTTTGCTCTATCTCTTCTAAAAACGAATCATCACGTCATGCAGATTGCTTGTTTTAAACCCCGTTGAAACATACGATCCAATGCCTTCTCCCAACTTTGAGTTCCCGGTATTTGAGGCTGAAGAAGAAAATGACGACCAAATTCCAGAAGAGATCTCCCGATTACTCAGACAAGAGGAAAGGTCCATTGAACCTCACAAAGAGCCGTTGGAAATGGTAAACTTGGGTTCAGAACAGGAGTGAAAAGAAATCAGGATTGGGGCACTGCTCAGTCCAACTGCCAGAGAGAGTTTGATAAAGCTTCTCAAAGAATTTCCCGATGTATTCGCTTGGTCCTATCAGGATATGCCAGGGTTGGATACCAGCATCGTGGAACATCACTTACCGTTGAGATCGGAATGTCCGCCAGTAAAGCAAAGATTGAGACGCACTCACCCGGACATGGCCATCAAAATCAAAGAGGAGGTACAGAAACAGATTGACGCGGGTTTCCTCGCCACATCAGAATATCCTCAATGGTTAGCCAACATCGTACCCGTTCCCAAAAAGGACGGAAAGGTCAGAATGTGTGTCGATTACAGGGATCTAAACAAGGCTAGTCCAAAGGACGACTTTCCTTTACCACACATTGACATGCTGGTAGACAGTACAGCAAAGTTCAAAATTTTCTCCTTCATGGATGGATTCTCGGGCTATAACCAGATCAGAATGGCGCCGAAAGACATGGAGAAAACTTCGTTCATTACCCCATGGGGTACCTTTTGTTACAAGGTAATGCTGTTCGGTTTGAAGAACGTCGGGGCAACCTATCAAAGGGCCATGACTACTCTGTTTCATAACATGATACACAAAGAAATCGAAGTGTATGTCGATGATATGATTGCAAAATCTAAAACAGAGAGTGAGCATGTTGAACATCTATCAAAATTGTTCGAACGTCTAAGAAAATTCAAGCTCCACTTGAATCCCAACAAGTGCACCTTCGGTGTCCGTTCAGGGAAACTACTAGAAAGGAATTGAGGTTGATCCTGACAAGGTCAAGGCCATTCAAGAAATGCCTTCTCCGAAAACTGAAAAACAAGTCAGAGGATTCCTGGGATGTTTGAACTACATCTCCAGATTCATATTCCTTATGACCGCCACGTGTGCGCCGATTTTCAAATTACTCAAAAAGAACCAGGATTGCGTTTGGACAGAAGATTGTCAAACCGCCTTCGACAGTATCAAGGAATATCTATTGAATCCTCCGATTCTATCACCTCCAGTGGAAGGGAGACCACTGATCATTTACCCCACAGTCCTAGAGGACTCAATGGGATGTGTACTTGGCCAACAAGACGAAACCAAACAGAAAGAGTCTGCCATTTACTATTTGAGCAAGAAATTCACCAACTGCGAAACTCGGTACACGATGCTCAAGAAAACTTGCTACGCTTTGGCTTGGGCAGCCAAACGTCTTCGCCAATACATGATTCGTCATACTACTTGGTTAATCTCTGAAATGGATCCAATCAAGTACGTCTTCGAAAAACCTGCTCTCACGGGAAGAATTGCCCGTTGGCAGATGTTATTATCAGAATATGACATAGAGTACCACGCTCAGAAAGCCGTTAAGGGAAGTATTTTAGCCGATCATTTGGCTCATCAACCGATTGACGATCAAGAACCAATCGGGTTTGACTTCCCAGACGAAGATGTCATGTATCTAAAAATGAAAGATTGCGATGAACTGTTACCCAGTGAAGGGCCAGAACCAGGTTCCCAATGGGGACTTGTCTTTGACGGAGCAGTTAATCATTATGGAAACGGAATTGGGGCAATCATTGTTACCCCTCAGGGTACCCACATTCCTTTCACTTCCAGACTTACGTTCAAATGTACGAACAACGAGGACGAATACGGAGCTTGTATCATGGGTCTCGAAGAAGCAATTGATTTAAGGATCAAAAACTTGGACGTATACGGCGACTCAGCCCTGGTTATCAATCAGATAAAAGGAGATTGGAACACATTCTAATCAGGACTGATTCCTTACAAGGACTATGCAAGAAGGTTGTTACCCTTCTTCAACAGAGTTAGTTTCATCATATCCCTAGTGAGGAGAATCACATGGCTGGTGCATTAGCCACTCTCTCTTCCATGATTAGTGTAGGTCAATGGAACGACTTACCTAAGATTGACATAAGGCGCCTTGAAAGGCCCGCTTGCATCTTCACGATTGAAGCAGTCATAGACGACAAACCTTGGTATCACGATATCAAATGCTTCCTTCAGAAACAAGAGTACCCACCTGGGGCACTCAGAAAAGACAGAAAAACCCTCAGAAGATTGGCTGGAAACTTCTTCCTGAGCGGTAACACTCTTTATAAGAGAAATTTTGACATGGTCTTGCTCCGATGCGTCGACAGACCAGAAGCAGACATGCTTATGAAAGAAATTCATGAAGGGTCCTTTGGCACTCATGCCAACGGACACACAATGGCGAGAAAAATTCTAAGAGCAGGGTACTATTGGCTGACCATGGAATCTGATTGCTACAAGTACATGAGGAGGTGTCACAAGTGTCAGATATACTCTGCCAAAATTCATGTACCGCCATCACATCTCAAAGTTCTTTCTTCCCCGTGGCCATTATCCATATGGGGAATCGACATGATTGGCTTGATCGAACCTAAGGCTTCAAACGGACATCGGTTCATCCTGGTAGCCATTGACTATTTCACCAAGTGGGTCGAAGCAGCGTCTTACGCTAATGTAACCCGACAAGTGGTGGTCCGATTTATCAAAAACAATATCATCTTCCGTTATGGTTTTCCAAGCCAGATAATTATTGATAATGGATCTAACTTGAACAACAAGATGATGAAAGAGTTGTGTGCAGAGTTCAGGATCGAACACCGTAACTCATCTCCCTACCGACCCAAGATGAACGGAGCGGTAGAAGCGGCCAATAAGAACATCAAGAAGATCGTTCAAAAGATGGTTGTAACCTACAAAGATTGGCACGAGATGCTACCCTTTGCTCTTCACGGTTATCGCACATCTGTCCGCACTTCAACAGGGGCTACCTCGTTCTCTCTAGTATATGGCATGGAAGCAGTGCTCCCTATAGAAGTAGAGATCCCGTCAATCCGAGTATTGATGGAAGCTAAGCTCACCGAAGCTGAATGGTGTCAAAGCCGACACGACGAATTGAATCTGATCGAGGAGAAGAGAATCAAGACACTATGCCATGGTCAGTTGTATCAACAGACAATAAAGAGGGTGTTTGACAAAAAGGTCCGACCTCGTGTCTTCAGAAAAGGAGACCTCGTGCTCAAGAAGATACAGTCTTTTCTCACTGATTCGCGAGGTAAATGGACTCCGAATTATGATGGCCCCTATGTGGTCACGAAAGCTTTCTCAGGTGGCGCCTTGAGACTTGCAACCATGGACGGAGAGGAATTTGCCTACCCCACGAATGTTGATGTAGTCAAGAAATACTTCGCCTAAACTAAAAAAAAAAAAACCGTCTCGGTGGATCGAGAACCCGAAAGGGCAGTCCAGGCAAAAGTTAGAGACATGAAAAAAATCATCCCGATGGATTGGAAATCTCATGGTACAATCCAGGAAAAAATTAGGGATAATGGCAAGTAACTATGTTCAACAGAGGCAGGTCCCTCAGCAGCAGCAGTTACATCATCCGCCAGAAAACTCTAGTCAAGGTCATCTTCGACAGAAGCTCAGGATGTCCCGAATTCAAAGTTGGTAGAAGGATAGTGGTCGTTATGTTTCAACGTAGCCCTTTTCCCTGTAAATTACCATTTTCTAACTTTGTAAATACTCTTTGGAATCACGCGTTTGGCTGATCTCCATCTTATCAATAAAATTTGAGCCTTTGTGCTTTTGTTTGTAATTCTTATTTATTTTAACTTTACAGAACGACGTTGTTAACATGATTAACGATCCTTGAAATAAAACAAAAATGAATTTACTTGTTAAAACTTTTTCTGCTTTTAAAATAAAGATGGCAATTTCTTTTGACTGTTGAACATCGGAAGAACATCGGTCGCTTCTCCAAAAGTAAGTGAACTTCAAAGTGCAGAATCAAAGTACTCCTTCTAACCCAGTACGCCTGAATGAAGGGATCAACTGTGTCAGAGACCTTGTTTTGTCTGACACGCTTCAGCCGAGTTCTCATCTCTTAAGCCCGAACAACATAGCTCCCAATAGGGACTATCTCTCCTAAGCAAGGTGGAATTGCTATTCTGAACCAGCAATACTTTTTCGCCCCGCGATGGCCGAGTATCCAGTCGTGTTCACCTGTCAGTTTGTATGTCGCGTCAGTTTTGTCAGCATAAACATACACACATCATGCATTATTGATTTGCATTCACATTTCATATCGCATCACTATCACTCTAGTCGGTCTTGTCCCCTAGTGGTAGAAGTTCTCTCAATCGAGTCGTCAGTTCTTGCCTCGTCAGGAAACGTTGCGGCTGAACATTCTCTCTCCTCCAGTTTTATTTCTGGATTGAAGTTGGGTCCTCGACCACTTTGATAACTTGAACCTCTTAAAAACCAGAGAAGCCCTCAGTTAACATCATTCTTCGCCATTGAAGATGATATCCTTGCTTTCCCGGATTAAGGAAAATCGATAGAGAAAGCCTCCTAATCGAAGATTCGGAAGTACGGCAGTTTTTCTCCAAAAAACCCACTGATGAAAAGGTCATCGGCACCTCAAAATTGGATCACATCATATGGCATTTCTCCGAGAAGATCTCCGAGAAGAGTATGATGTAAAGACCCCAAACGAAGGCAGTCTCTCAAGAGACTCATTTTCCCCAGTAGAAACAAATGGCATCTCCAACAGAGAAGTTTGTGCACCTCTACAACTCAAACGACTGGGTTCCCCAGCAAGTCTGACATCGAAACTTTTTCCACTCAAATGGCATCTCCCCAGGAAAATTCGGCGAGAAGTTTGAAGGAAATCCGCTACGAATAGCGTCCCTTGTCAATAAAGTTTATTAACAAGAGAAACTAAGACCAGTTCCTGGGTAGGAAACCAGGATCGAGGGGAAGTTTACATAAGAAACTAACACCAGTTCCTGGGTAGGAAACCAGGATCGAGGGGAAGTTTACATAAGAAACTAAGACCAGTTATGGTGTAGGAAACCAGGATCGAGGGGAAGTTGATAAAAGAAAACTGAGACCAGTTCCTTGGTAGGACACCAGGATCGAGGGGAAGTTGACAAAAGAAAACTGAGACCTGTCCCTTGGTAGACAGCCAGGATCGAGGGGAAGTTTACCTTTTCTAAGCATCATTGCTTAGCAAAAGAAGATGAATGCGTAAGCTATCATTCATAACCACCATCAAAATTTCGGGTATTCCGATATTTAATCCTCTTGCACCCCGAATGCCCGAATACCTTCATCATTCACACCTTCGGGTCCAAGAAGATTAAATAGGGGCATCTGTCATATCCCAAATTTTGACCACTAAGATTTCCCATCATTGTGCAAATCATTATCACAATATGGATGAACCATCATGCCTCATCAATCTCCTCAAGGAATTGTTGAGTATTCACCACAATCAAAATTAGGGATTTCAAGCCCTCTCAGAGCCTTAGACAAAGGATCAATCAAGGAATGACATGATCTTCAACTTGTATAACCTCTCAAACATCCACAATGGATCAAGAGGACTCCCACTTCAAGGATCAAGCACAAGGATGCTCCCTTTTAGGTGGATCAAGTCTCAAGATCGACAGTGTCACTAAATTAGGGTTTTGGTCGACCAAGGCCTCCAGATGGAAACTTTTCATCTGGGCACAAGCCAATGATCCAAAACATAACCTAATATACTCCATGGAACCTCATGGGCCCAATCATCAAGTCAATCTTGCCTCAGGGGATGCATTCATCAAAAATCAGGAATTAGGGTTTCTTGACCTAATTCACCCCTAAGTTGACTTTTGGGACAAATCATGAGCCAAGACCTCAAGAGAGGGTTTGAGGGTCTCTAATATACCATATTGATCCATTTGGAACAATGGATTGATCCAAGAAGCTTGAGCAACAAGTCTCAATTTCATCTGCACCACAATTAGGGTTTTAAGGGAAAAGTCAACTGTAACTTTGACTTTTGACCAAGACACACTCCCAAGCCCTATGACATGCATCAATATACCCTATGACACCCATGGAACATGTCCATCAAGTTTGATTTAGGTCAAGGACATGATTTCCTGAAGAATTGCACAGTTTGGAATTCATCTGATAAAAAGTCAACTGTGCACAAAAGTCAACTTTGACTTTTTGAGATTTTTCACCAAAAATGGATTTTTAACCCTAAAATGATGTTAATGTATGATTTGAATCATCATTCATCAAGAAAAATCAAGAAAAGTTGGATAACTTGTAAAAGGGGTAACCATAAAAACTTTGAAAATTTTCTAAGTTAAAAATAAAGTGACAAGGGTACCAACTTTGGAGGATCATAACTCCTAAACCACAAAGCCATTTTTCCTCATCCAAAGATGGATTTGTAGCGCTCATTACCCTCTACAAAAACTTCAAATAGACCTAAGTCCAATTCATTAAGGATTTTGAGTTATGGAGTGATCAAAACGGCTGAAAAATAAAAATGTCACTTTTTCCAACACTTAGTGAAATTTTCACTAAGTCCAAATCTGTCTTCATTTTTTTCCAAATGTAGGGGGATTTTTCACTTGGATTCAAAAGAGATCAAAACCAAACATGTTCAAATAGTTGTTGTATCATGTAAGGGCTTTCCAAAATGGCCAAGAACATTGACAAATTCCATTTGGGCTATGAGTTATGACATTGTCAAATTGCCTTGTTGAAATCTGTCAAGGCAAGGCAGAATTTGCAATTTTGCTCGATTTGCCAAAATTGTGCAAATCCAAACACTCTTATCCACTTGGACACATCTGAGGATTGAATCTAAAGGGGACAATCACTGAGCCAAGCCTCCAAAGCCATGGGAATAAGAAATAGCATGTTGAACCTAGAATGGCCAAAATAGGGACAAGACTCCAAATTTGGATTGAAGCATTCAATGGAAGCATCAAGGTGGCATGGACTGAGCCATTCTCATCTGAAATCAGTCAAGACTTATCCAAGACCAAGGGAACCAAAGCTCTGTGCCCTAACCTCTAGTCAATGGCTAGAGGAGACTTGGATTTTCATTTGCCAACATTGGCCAAACCTACTTAGCAGTTGCCATTCACTATTCCTTGCAAAACAAACTTGCTCTACTATAAATAGAGCTCAATTGTGTTCAGTTTAAGTACACCAAAGGCCTACAACACTTGCCTTTCTCAAAATCTCTATCTCTTGGCAAAAATGCCTTTCTTAGCAAGGTAACTGTCGGGTTTTGAGCTAGAGGGCAATTCCACTCAAACCAATCACTCAGACACCTCATATACATCACATATGAGCTGATCAAACACTTAAACAACAACTGGAACATTGATTTCTCAGAATCACCAGTCGATTGCTCAAGGTTTTAACCAAAGTGCAGTTGAGATGCCATGAAGTGATCCAGCCAATTTCCATCAAGGCCAAGCATTCAAACACACTCCATAACACCTAGGGAAGCTGTTCAGATCATCACAACACAACTGTAACACCTCCTACACAAATCACGATCACCATCTGCAAGTGGTAAGCATGAGCTCTTCTAACTCTATGATCCACGCAATTTTTGCTGCACAATAATTTGGCCATATGTTCATAATCATGCATGGAATGTTTTCCCTCAATTAATTGCTTTGTTTGAATCGTGTATCAAAAATCCTAGCCTTCATGCAGATATTAGGGTTCTTGAGGTTTCTTCGTGATTTCATGTTTTATGTTTAATTTAAATGAAATTAAGTGTTATAGACATGATCGTGAGGTTGAAACGAGTTGATTGGTATGTGGATTGCATGATATGGTTAAGTATTCAGTGAGATTGGATGGAAAACGCAAATCTGGGCAAGCCCAGAACACGCGCGTGTTCTTGGGTGTTCTTGGCGCCATTTTCATAAATTTGAATATTTGAATTTTTTTTATTTTTGTTTAATTGATTCAAAAATTAATTTCTCTCTGAGTTTTAATGATTTTGAGTTGATTCTTTTTTTAATAATTCACAAAAATGTTAAAATATTTTATTTTATCAAAAAATCCCAAAAATATTATTTATTTCATATAATTGATAATTTTGCAAAGAATTAATATTTTAATTGTTTTTGACATTATAAATATTTTTTCCACATTGATTTTGCAACTTTTAATGCTTTCTAATTATTTTGTAGGTCAATAATTAATTTTTGAAGCATTAATCCAAGATCACAATTTGTTTTTCATATGTTAAACAATTTTGATCATTTTAATTGAATTTTTATTCAATTAAATACATTTTTGAAAACAAATTAGGGTTTTGGATTAAGTCAACCCTCATAAATCGTTTTCAAAACACTTTGGGCCTCTAATAGAGTGTAAGACCCAATCCTTTTTTGACCAAACCATTTTTGGGCCTCAGTGTATTGTATAAGTCCCGATACCGTAAAAAACAAACGGCGCGATCGTCGCCTTTTAAAAATAACTTTGGGCCTCTCCTCGAGCTATAAGACCCATTTAAAAATTTTTGGGCCTCTAATAGAGTGTAAGACCTAACCCTTTTTTTGACCAAAATCTTTTTGGGCCTCACTTATTGTATAAGTCCCTTCGTGTTAAAAGAAAATCTCGGCGCGATCGCCATTTTAAACGAAAAAATCAATTGGGCCTACCCTCGTGTTATAAGCCCCACTCTTTTTCTTTAAACCTTTTGGGCCTCTTGAGAGAGTGTAAGACCCATCCCTTTGTACAGAAAACAATTTTTGGGCCACAGTCACTTGTATAAGTCCCTCTGTACAAATTCAAACAGTGCGCTCACTAATAAAACCCTGGGCCTCTCCTTGAGCTGTAAGCCCCAAATCTTTCTTTTTCAAAGCACTTTCTCCTTTGATTTTGAATATACTGTTGTTTTCAATCTTTCTTTGTTGAACAACTAACCAAACAGCATGGAAGCTCTACAACCGAGTAAGTGGTTATTACTTTCATTTACCGCTTTCATATACATATAACTGTATTGTGGGGCTGTTTCGCTGTAAGTCTTCTTTCATAAACTCATATCAACTGTGTAATAATAGTATAGATATTTAGAGTTTCCCCGGAAACTATGTCTAGCATTAAGCCCGTTGATCACTCTTAGAAATAGTCTAAACTAGATCCCCACAGGATTACCAGACACAATCTTCCCTTCTCTTGGGGTTAAACAATATGGAGATATGAAAGGCAGCATTCTCTGTGAACCCTTTCATAGACTGTCACTCATAGAATTTGTCAAGAAACTATATTCCCCAGAGACGATCTTTTCTCCGTGAATGGCATCTCTTGAGTTTCTTCCAAATTCTCGAACTTTCCTGGCTTGATGTATTCTCGGTGAATGGCATGTCTTGAACTTCTCGGGGTTTGGGGACCCACAGGCTTCTTAAAAGCACTTGTCAAGAAGCTCTACTCCCCAGAGATGATCTTTTCTCCGTGAATGGCATCTCTTGAGTTTCTTCCAAATTCTCGACCTTTCCTGGCTTGATCTATTCTCTGTGAATAGCCTGTCTTGAAATTCTCGGGGTTTGGGGACCCACGGGCTTCTTAAAAGCATCGGCCTCCTCTTGGGCATTGTTCAAGGACCCGCAGGCTTCCTAAAAGCAGCCCAGCCTCCTCTTGGGCTTAGTACAAGGACCCTACGGCTTCTTAGAAGTATTCACAGCCTCCTCTTAGGCTTCGTATAATGATCTCTTCCCTTGGGAATGATAGCCTTCTCTTGGGCTTCGTACAAGGACCTCTCGGCTTCTTAAAAGCTTCCAGCCTTCTCTTGGGCTTCGTACAAATTGTCCCGACGACCTCCTAGAGGTATAGGAACAGAACTTAGTCAGCTTCATAGAGCAGTCCTTTCAAAGAGTCTACTACTGTTTCTCAAAGCATAGTACAAAAGATGAAACTCTAGACTTGGACAGTCTAATGTCCTTGAGTCTCAAAGACATTCTCAAGCACCCTTCAAAAACAGGAGGAAAACCCGTAGACTCGGACAGTCTCAATACCCTTCGGATTTCCCACTTCCTTAAAGAACCGGAATAACCCGGATCCTTGGATCAAATCCTTGAGTACAGTGTTGCTCATATAAGAACTGATTTTCTCTTTAAAATCAGTATACTGGACCTGTCACTTAACTGAAACAGTAACCACAGCCTCCTCTTGGGCTTTGTACAAATGATCCTCCCTAGCGGAGTCGAACAACGTTTAGCCTCTCTCTCGGGCTTTGTACGAGACACATAAGAGACTCCCTCGTTGAGTCAATAACCTCTTTCACCTCCATCTCGGGCTTTGTACGAAATACAAAAACTCTCTTGTTGAGTCAAATAGCCTCCATCTCGGGCTTTATACGAGATACCAAAAGATTCCCTCGTCGAGTCAAAACTTTTTAGCCTCTCTCTCGGGCTTTGTACGAGACACATATTAGCCTCCTCTTAGGCTTTATATAAGAAAACCACTGGTTGATCTAATTAACCTTTTAGCATCAAAGCTGTGCCTCGTTCACAGTACACAAACATCAACAACTCCTTCCCTTTCATCTAATTGCTGTAAGTGGCAAGCCTCTGGATCATCTACATCCATGCCAATGTCCCTCTTTTAGCATGAGAAATTCCTAAGGAAATATAGCATTTCTCTAAACTGAGTTAAAGTCTTCTCCTTCAGGTTAGAAATCCCCTATAAAGAAAATTATGGCATTGCCGGATTCACAAATCCCGGTTAAAGTAATCCTCCTTTACAGTCAGTCACCCAACAGTTGTGACAAACATACCCTCTTTAGAGATGACAAATTCTCTCTAAAG
This sequence comes from Lathyrus tuberosus, assembly GCA_022829125.1. NCBI lineage: Eukaryota > Viridiplantae > Streptophyta > Magnoliopsida > Fabales > Fabaceae > Lathyrus > Lathyrus tuberosus. The sequence goes on along the minus strand of JALAZF010000062.1, from coordinate 15,586,579 downwards.
TCAACACCTTTAGCTTCACATCTTGGGCTTTGAACAAGATATAAATAGACTTTTCAGCTTCATATCTTGGGCTTTAAACAAAATACAAATCACCTTTCGCTTCACGTCTTGGGCTTTGAACAAGACACCAAAAACAACCATTTCCTCCCATAGCATAGGAGGAACTACGAACGCTCTGATTTCCCTGTTTCGGTAAACGGGAATACGTAGGCATAAGATTGAAAGAAAAATCTTAGCGAGCACACTAAACAAAAACCCAAAATCCCATACTCTCATGTATCTATCAAAAGCATCAGTCCTAACATCCTATTCCTTGTTCCCCGTCAGAAAGTCCTAGAAAGAGAAAAAGAAAACCGTATTGGCGAAAATACAAATAACCAGTACAAGGGCCCCCCCCCCCACATTGATAGCATTCGTAACCTAACAGACCGCTGTTTAAACTAAGTATGCAAAGCACGGTTAATTGGAGACATCTATTTCCCTTCCTTCATCAGCTTTAATAGGATAAAAAATGAATCGACCTGTAGTAAACTCAACCGTAGAGAGCGACCAACGCTTAAGAACCACGTCCAAAATCGCTCGCTACACATTCATCAGAAAATCAGGAATTAGGGTTTTTTGACCTAATTCACCCCTAAGTTGACTTTTGGTACAAAACATGAGCCAAGGCCTCAAAGGAGGATTTGAGGGTCTCTAATAAACTACATGGATCCATTTGCAACAATGGATTGAGCCAAGAAGCTTGTGCAACAAGTTTCAAATTCATCAGAACCACAATTAGGGTTTTGAGGAAAAAGTCAACAGTGCCTTTGACTTTTGACCAAGACATGCTCTCAAACCTTGGGACATGATTCAATACACCCTATAACACCTATGAAATCAATCCATCAAGTTTGATTTAGGTCAAGGACTTGATTTCATAGAGGATCGCACAGTTTGGAATTCATCTGACAAAAAGTCAACTGTGCACAAAAGTCAACTTTGACTTTTTGAGATTTTTCACAATTATGGTTCCTTAACCCTAAAATGATGTTAATGTGTGATTGGAATCATCATTCATCAAGAAAAATCAAGAAAAGTGGGATAACGTGTAAAAGGGGTAACCATAAAAACTTAGAAATTTTTCTAAGTTATGGAACAAAGTGGCTAGGGTACCAACTTTGAAGGATCATAACTCCTAAACCACAAGGCCATTTTTCCCCATTCAAAGCTGGATTTGTAGCTCTTATGGCACTCTACAAAAGCTTCAAACATAACTCATTCCAATTCCTCATGGATTTTAAGTTATGGAATGATCAAAATCAGAAAAAGTGAAAATGTCACTTTTTTCCAACACTTAGTGAAATTTTCACTAAAGTCAGAATCTGTCTTACTTTTTTCCAAATGTAGGGGCATTTTTCACTTGGATTCAAAAAGTATCAAAACCAATTATGATCAAACAGTTGTTGTATCATATGAGGGCTTTCAAAAATGGCAAAGAACTCCATCAAATTCCACTTGAGCCATCACATCTGACAATGGCAACATGCCTTGCTAAAAACTGTCAAAGCAAGGCAGATTTGTGCATTTTGCTCAATTTGCCAAATTTGTGCAAATGACAAACACACTTATCCATCTGAACACCTCAAGGGGAGACCAAGGAGGAACCAACTTGATCTCAAGCCTGCCAAGTCCTTGGAACTAAAAATAGCATGCCAAACCTAGAAATCCCTAAAGAGGGGACAAGACTCCAATTTTGTTTTGGAGCATTCAATGGATGCACCAAGGTGGCATGGACTGAGCCATTTCCAACTGAATTCAGTCAAGACTTATCCAAGACCAAGAGAACCAGCAGCCTGTTCCCTAGCCTCTAGTCAATGGCTAGAGGAGACTTGGATTCTCATTTATCAACATTGGCCAAACCTATGCAGCAGTTGCCATTCACTATTCCTTGCAAAACAAACTTGCGCTACTATAAATAGAGCTCATTTTTTATCAGTTTGAGTACACCAAAGCCATCAAACAGATGCTTTCCGCAAAATCTCCTTCTTCACTCCAAAATTGCCTTCCAAAGCAAGTCACTATCGGGTTTTGAGTTTGAGAGCTATTCCAATCAAACCAATCACACACACACACACCTCATAAACATCATATATAAGTGATCCAAACACTCACACAACATCTGGAACCCCAAAATCACAAAATCACTAGCCAATTGCTCAAGTTCTTGACAGATTTGCAGTTGGGGTACCATCTCAAGTTCCAAATCATTTCCATTCATTCCAAGCATCCAGACACACCCCATAGCACCTAGGGAAGTTGTCCATATCCTTGGAACCAAATTGTAACACCTCTAACACAAAACACGATCACCAGCTGCAAGAGGTAAGCATGAGCTCTTCTAACTCTATGATCCATGCATTTTTTGCTGCACAATAATTTGGCCATATGTTCATAATCATGCATAGAGTGTTTTCCCTCAATCAATTGCTTTGTTTGAATCGTGTATGGAATTTCTGAACCTTCATGCAAATTTTAGGGTTCTTGAGGTTTCTCTTTGATTTCTTATTCCATGTTTAAAATAAATGAAATTAAAGACTATAGACATGATCGTGAGGTGAAAACGAGTAGATTGATATGTAGATTGCATGATATCATCAAGTATTCAGTGAGATTGGATAGAAAACGCAAATCTGCAGAAATAGAGGGTGGCGCATGTTCTTGCCATGTTCTTGGCGCCATTTTTGAACATTTGAATATTTGAATTTTGTGATTTTATTTAATTGATTCAAAAATTAATTTCTCTCTGAGTTTTAATGATTTTGAGTTGATTCTTTTTTTAATAATTCACGAAAATGTTAAAATATTTTATTTTACCAAAAAATCCCAAAAATATTATTTATTTCATATACTTTATATTTTTGTAAAGAATTAATATTGTAATTGTTTTTTGACATTTAAAATATTTTTCCCTCTTGATTTTTCAAAATTTAGTGATTTCCAATCATTTTGTGGATAGAAATATAATTTTTGAAACATTAATCCAAGATCACAATTTGTTTCCACACATGTTCAACAATTTTGATCATTTTAATTGAATTTTTATTCAATTAAAATACATTTTGAAAACAAATTAGGGTTTTTGATTAATTCAACCCTCATCAAACTTTTTCAAACATTTTGGGCCTCTAATAGAGTGTAAGACTCAGCCCATTTTTGAAACCAAAATATTTGGGCCTCAATCATTGTATAAGACCCACTGTGCTTTCAAAAACCTCGGCGCGATCGCCGTTTTCAAAACAAATAAACCCGGGCCTCTCCTTGAGTTGTAAGCCCCACCACTTGTACAAAAATAAATCATTGGGTCTCTAATAGAGTGTAAGACCCAACCCATTTTTGAAACCAAAATATTTGGGCCTCAGTCATTGTATAAGACCCATTGTGCTTTCAAAAACCTCGGCGCGATCGCCGTTTTCAAAACAAATAAACCTGGGCCTCTCCTTGAGTTGTAAGCCCCACCACTTGTACAAAAATAAATCATTGGCCCTTTAATAGAGTGTAAGACCCAACCCCCTTTTAACCAAAACTTTTTTTGGGCCTCAATGCATTGTATAAGACCCAGTACGTAAAAAAACCTCAGCGCGATCGCCAGTTCAAAAAATCAAAATCATCTAGGCCTACCCTCGTGTTATAAGCCCCATTCTTTTTCTTTAAACTCTTAGGGCCTCTTGAGAGAGTATAAGACCCATCCCTTTGTACAGAAAACCTTTTTGGGCCTCAGTCACTTGTATAAGTCCCTGTACAAAACAACAGTGCAATCACTGATAAAACCTTGGGCCTCTCCTTGAGCTGTAAGCCCCAACAATCTTTTCAAAGCACTTTCTCCTTTGATTTGAATATAATATTGTTATCAAAGCTTTCTTTGTTGAACAACTAACCAAACAGCATGGAAGCTCTACAATCGAGTAAGTGTTTACCGCCTTTTTTTATCGGCTTTTATATATAAACTGTATTGTTGGGCTGCTCACTGTAAGTCTTCTTTCACAAACTTTTATATACTTGTCAAATATCCACTATGTAATACTAGTATAGTTATTTACAGTTTTCCCTGACAACTACGTCTAGCACTAGGTAAAGCCCTGTTGGTCACTCTTAAATACAAACAAAACTAGATCCCCATAGGATTACCAGACACAGTCTTTCTTCATCTTGGGGTTAAACAATATGGAGACGTGAAAGGAAGCATTCTCAGTGAACCCTTTCTCAAACTGTCACCCTTAGAAATCGTCAAAGAGACTCTACTCCCCAGAGATGATCTTTTCTCCGTAAATGGCATCTCTTGAGTTTCTTCCAAATTCTCGGACTTTCCTGGCTTGATCTATTCTCGGTGAATGGCATGTCTTGAACTTCTCGGGGTTTGGGGACCCACAGGCTTTTTAAAAGCATCCCCACCTCCTCTTGGGCGTTGTACAAGGACCCTTCGGCTTCTTAAAAGCTCTCATGCCTTCTCTTGGGCTTAGTACAAGGACCCAGAGACCTCTACAGGTATAGGAACATAACCTAGTCATCAATTTGCTAGAGCTGTCTTTCTGAGTCAAGTGTCAGACCTGTTAATGGGTTGACCTTCATCCCTTAACATACCAGCCTTCTCTTGGGCATTATACAAAGATCATTCACAATCCGAGAATCGATTTCTCCAAAACACCAGTAGACTTGGACAGTCTCAATACCCTTTGGATTTCCCATTTCCTTAAAGAACAGGAAATAACCCTGATCCTCTGATCAATCCCAAAGCACAACAATGCCTTTAATCGTTCCCTTCATAAGAACTGATTTTCTCTTTTATCCAACATACTGAACCTGTCAATAAACTAAAACAGTCACCAGCACTTTTAGCCTCCATCTCGAGCTTCATACGAGATACCAAAACACTCTCTTGTTGAGTATAAAAGACTCTCTTGTTGAGTCAAAGCCTTTTATCCTCCATCTCGGGCTTCGTACGAGATAAAAAATCACTCTCTTGTTGAGTATAAAAGACTCTCTTGTTGAGTCAAAGCCTTTCAGCCTCCATCTCGGGCTTTGTACGTGATACAAAATCACTCTCTTGTTGAGTATAAAAGACCCTCATGTGGAGTCAAAACCTTTTAGCCTCCGTCGTGGGCTTTGTACAAGGCACATATAACAATCACTCTTTTGTTGAGTCAGTCACATGTTAGCACCCTCTTGTTGAGTTAACCCCTTTTAGCCTCTCTCTCGGGCTTCATACGAGACAGATAAAAAACACCCTCTTATTGGGTCAATAGCCCCCTCTTAGGCTTTGTATAAGAAAACCCTGATTGAGTTAATCAACCTCTTAGCATCAAAATTTGTGCCTTGCTCACAGTATACAAACATCAACAACTCTTTTTCCCCCATCTAATTGCTGTAAGCGGCAAGTTTCTGGATTATTTACATCCACGCCGCTATCCCTCTTTTAGCATGAGAAATTCCTAAGGAAAGATGGCATTGCTCTAAACTGAGTTAAAGTCTTCTCCTTCAGGTTAAAAATCCCCTATAAAGGAAATTATGGCATTGCTGGATTCACACATCCCAGTTAAAGTAAATCTCCTTTATAATCAATCACCCAACAGTTGTGACAAACAGACCCCCTTTAGAGATGACAAATTCTCTCTAAAGTCAAAACCCTTTAGCTTCACATCTTGGGATTTGAACAAGATACAAACCACATTTAGCTTCACGTCTTGGGCTTTGAACAAGACACCAAAACAACCTTTTTTTCCTTCCATAGAATAGGAGGACCTACGATCGCTCTGATTTCCCTGTTTCGTTAAACGGGAATACGTAGGCATAAGATTGAAAAATCTTAGCGAGCATACTAATCAAAAACCCAAAATCCCGTACCTTCATACATCAATCGAAAAGCATCAGTCCTAACATCCTACCAATAGCCTAGAAACTGTTTTCTTAACAAAATAACCTAAGAGTGACCCACAATCTTAATAGCATCTGTAAACCAATAGTCATCTGTTTAAACTCAGTTTGCAAGCAGGGTTAATTGGAGACATCTATTTCCCTTCCTTCATCAGCTTCAACAGGATAAAAAATGAATCGAACTGTAGTACCCCAAAGCGATAACTTCCTTCTTATTTTGTTCAGAGCCCTTCTCTAATTCTGCAACTTTGGCAGTAGATTCAGTGGTTGTGTCCCATTCAGCTGTCTGGGTTTCTTATTTGTTATTGATTTTATTTGAAGCTTCCCTTATTCGATTAAGATCTATAACAACTTAATCAATCAGCAACCCCAAATCCATGATGGTGTCCTCAAATTCTAGAGAAGTGGTTAAGACATCAACTTATTTTAGGAGATCTTTGATCCCAATGCAAGCAGAAGTGTTAGTCTTTAAGAGTTGGAACAGATCAGTGTCGAAGACTTTTTCTCTGATTTTTAGAAGCAAGTCGTCACCAGGTTTCAATGTAGATTGGTCACCTGGCATGGTTGAAGTGCTAGTGCTTTTCTTAGTCGAACTGTCCGTTGCACTGATCATGGCTTTCAAATATTCCACTGGCCTGCTTTGCTTCAACATTTCTATATCTTCTGGGGACAGAGCAGCAGTAGTGCCAGTCGAAGGTGCTGAAGTTTCTTTGGCAGCATCAGGACTTGGTTTGGCTTTAGGCTGGTCATTTTGTTGCTCATCGTCTTCTTTATTGCCATTGTCATTTCCTTGTTCTTCATCTTCTTCTTCAGGAGATTCCATATGGAAGTCGAACATAAATCGATCCTCTTCCTCTTTGTCATCTGGGCCACTATCGCCTTGTTTTACATTAGTTGGAGAGCCATTTTCGGATTTGTCTTCGACAATTTCTTCAGTAATTGGCATCTCTATGTCACCTTCCACATCGGTCAAGACATCATTCTCTGGTGGGTTCTTCTTATGTTCATAATCACTTGTTTGAGAATGTTCAGTGGTGACTTTTTGTGGCGAATCCTTTTGTAGTTTGTCAGCAAGTTTACTTACCTCATCTATAGATTCTTTGTTGGAATTTTTGGGAGATGTTGGATGATAAGAGGGAGTGCTTGTGGGGTGATAGGAAGGATCACCACTTCTCACAAGAATGGTTCGTGTGTTGGTTGGTTGCTCAGTGCCATCTGCGACACCCTAAAAAAATCAAATGTGGGTAAGTTGAAAAATAAATAAAGAAGCAATTAGTGACTCAAGAGATTAAGGTAGAATTTTTTACCTTAAGACCTTCAGCCCTAGTGCTGGAATTGACGCTTTCGACCTGGTCAGGAGTCGTCTTAGCATTCTGACTCTTAGAGGTTGGATCAGGATCAGCTTCGACTATTTTGGGAGTGAGAGGCTTCTTCGCTGGAGGCTTGACAACTTTGGGTTTTGGTTGAGATCTAGCATCAGAAATCTTTGCCTGCTTCATTTTCTTTTTGGGTTGTTTGGAGGTGTTTGATAGAGATCATCATCGTCTGATTCGATCACCTGGACTTGAGCTTCTTTTTGCTTTCTTTTATTAAGTGTTGGTGGTAGTCTTGAACTAGCCTAAAAAGGGAGTTGCCTTAGATATTACAATATGAGGACAATATATAAAGAAGAGTAGTAATAACAAATGAAGTATACCTTTTCTATTGTTTTAGTGAGTTTATCTTCGTCCTTCTCTTCGACGGCGTCCTTGTCTGTGGTGGCAGTCTTCTTAGCAAGAATCCGCACAGCTGAACGAAACTCAATACAATTATCACAGGTAAAAGAGAAATAAGGAATTGACAAAAGAGGTGAGTCGAAAAATCTCCCATTCCACACCTTCATATATTGGAGACTCTACACGAACGTGTTCTATGCCAATATTAAGGTACCATTTGAAACTGTCTTTAGTATGCTTAGTCGGAACCACCCGCTTGGCACGTTTTTGAGATTCTTGTCGAAGGATTTTTACAAAATCCCCACAGACGAACCATTCTGAGAATGTAGGACTAAAAGCCACACCAAACTCAGCACGTGACGGTCGAGGAAATTTTGGTGGATACATGTTAAAATCTACTTCATAACGTTGTTCAGGTTTAACGCACGAAGGTAGTTTTAAATCCTCCAGTTTCTTTGTGAATTTCTCTTTCAAGGTAACTGCTGCTTCACGAATGGTTCGACTAAGATCATTAAGTCTATAGGCACTTTCAAAGTATTTTTGGAATGCTTGGATTTCTTTTATGTGAGTCGAAGTACCTTTCTTGACTCTTTCCTGCATAGAGGCAAAAGCATGAGTTAGATGCTGAGTAAAGGCAGGAACGTCGAAAACTTCTGTCGTATAATAATCCTTCCACCAAGTATCAAATTCTTTGGTGCAAAGGAATGATGTCTTAAAGGCAACATAAATAAACTGTGTGATACCAGTATATTGAGCTAATTCTTTATTGCATTGGGCTTATGTATGGATCATGTTGTAGAGAATCAATGAGTTTTTCTTGGCGAAGAGATGTTGTGGTTTAATTTAAATAAGACTAAACTGTCGAGAGACACGATTGGATTGATAGCTTAGGAGAGTGAATTAAAGTCTTGAAGGCCTAAGTCTTGTAGCCAACTGCCTAGGGGTGAGAAATGCTTCCAATATGGCAATTGGTTCTGCTTCTTGGTCCTTCGACGGAGCAGGAAATTTTCTTGTAAACCATTCAGGGCCATGCTTTCTGTCAGCAAAAGGAGCCATGTTAGATGTGAAGTTGTAACGCTTGGTGAACATCATGACATACCCAGTTAAGGTTTGTTGAAGATTTAATCCTTCATCACTAGGGGTCAGTAAAGCAAGGAGTGTCCATTCGACCCTTATGTTCTTTATTTCGTCAGCCTCTGCATTTATGGGATTGCGAACTGGTAAAGATGCTTCGAAGGTAGCATTCAACCATAGTTGCAGCAGCGATAAAGGACCAGAAAGTAGCAAGTTCCCTTTGGATTGAATGGTCTTGATAGCTGTGACGCCTTCCCCTACGGACTCATAGAGATTGGCCAAGATCATTTCGCTGAGGCAAAGGTTATGTCCAACATGTAGTTGGTTCGCCATGGTCAGGTACCTTTTCACCACTTGAAGGGATCTCGAGCAGAATACATAGCGAGACATCCATATAGCAAGGAAAGCAATGTGCTCTTGGTCAGAGACTTCGTCAGATTCCTTGTCATGGTAGTATGGAATGTAGGTAGTGAAAACAACTTTTGTGGTGTTGAAACCAATAACGTCTTCAGCCATAAAGTTTGGGTCATAAGTTTCCCCAACTGGTTTGAGCCCAATAATGTCAGCAATGTCAAAGAGGGTAGGTTTCATCATTCCACAAGGAAGATGGAAGTTGTTATGAGTGTTATCCCAGAAGTACAGAGCAACAACTAGCATGGATTGGCAATAGCCAAATCCAACTTTCAACAGCTAAATCATGTCGAAGTTAACCATATTTTTCCAAATTTGGGATTTTACTTTTTCTATCTACTCTAGCTAGGCTAAGTAATCTGAGGGATCCTTAAATAAGGGGCGTGATCAAAATACCCTAAAACTATTTTTCATATATTTTATATTAATGGGTTCTTTAGAGGCCTCAATTGAAGGAGAGTCTTGGTTATCAACTTTCAGTTTTTCATCAGCTTTAACATTTTCACTAGCCCTATGTCTTTTCCCATTAGCTATGGGTTTATAGCGATGGTATGTGGGGAAAAATTCCCTAAGTCTATTAGGGTCAGCAGAAAGGTTTGATAGGGGACCTAACATAGCATATGTTTTACCAGAAATAGAAATGGGAATTAATACCTGAGATTGGTAGATTCTTATATTTTCTTCTTCAAGTGGAGGCTCAGGTATGTATTATTGGTTACCCATAATTGTTGGGCCCAAGATCTTGGGAAGTGGAGTAACTTCAGTTGATTTTTTGGATTCTTTTGTGGCCTTGGTTGAATCTTTTGAAGCTTTGGTAGAAGACGCCATTGATGCAGCAAAGATTGAAGAAGAAATGGTTTGTGCTTATGAAAGATAAGGAGTTTAGAAGGAAGTTTTCTCTTGCTAAAAAAGATTTAAAAGAGGGAAAAAGTTGAAGAAATGTTAGTGTTCACTATTTATAGGCTGATGAAATGAAGCGGTTCACTTCAAGCATTGATGGTTAAATAAATAGTGGGACACATGCAAGTCGGAGAGCAAGTGATGAGATGGTGGAAATTAAGCTATCCCACGATCTCCTAGGAACTAGGAGCGAGATGATTGTAATAAAGATTCATGCATGTGTTTGAGAAGACGTTTGAGAAAAGTGTCATGATGACTATAACGTCATAGCAGACAAAGAGTTTGTAGCGTCGAAAGAAGATTTCAAAACATGTTTTTTTTCTCCATTTTAGTCGAAAATGACATTTTTGGAGGGCAATTTATTAGATGGGAATTTCGACGGCAAGGTTTGATTGAGTATGATAAGCAAAAGAAATGTTTTTGAGAAGATGTCTTGGAATTCGACAGAAGATGTCTTGGAATTTGACAGGAGCATTATTGAGGTTCTTAGTCGAAGAGGTCCTTTATGAGAAGGATATGTTGAGTTAAGACTTAGAAATGTTGTTGTGCTTAGATTACAATTTCGACGGAAGCAGCACTGAGGTTGCATTCGACGAAAGTTTTTAATTTTGAATAAGGATGATAATTGTATTTTGTCTTTATCCGTTTCTAAATAGTGACACGTGTAAAGTTGTGGCGAATTGAAGACATGCAAGTGAAACATGTCATTTTCTGGATAAAAGACCGTTGATAGCAGTTATTTTCGACGTAGTATAAATAAAAGTCTTAGTGTATAGGATTTCGTGTGTTCAATCATTGTACAAATACTCACAAATTACTCAAAGTATCTAAGTGTGTTAAGAAAGGAGTTCGTTGAGAATGTACATGTGAATCACCATATTTTCATTTCAATTGAAGTTATTTTCAATTTATCAATTACATTTTCATTTCAATTTACTTTGAAGTTCTTTATTGCAATTCCTTTACAAATTCTGCATTTTACTTTTTAAACTTTAAACAACATTCTTCAATCATAGGCTTTGTCGGAATGTTCATAGACTTTCAAATATAATTTTAACAAAAGCACATGTCCTAGGATTCGCTAGTTGATCCTGTAAAGTAAACCATTTTTGGAGACCAACGGTTGTTTACCAATTTTCACGGTAAACACTTGGTGAGTGTCAAAATGGTGGTGATAATGGAAGTAGTGACCTATGTCATTTTTACCAGGGCCCCATAGTGGGCTCCAATGTACTTGCTAAAAAAGTACTAAAGTCAGACACCCCTAGGCTGGTAAGGGTGACTAGATGATTTAGAGTTTTTACTTGTTAGAGTAAGCTTACGCGGGTGGGAAGCTCTATTTTAGAGATGATTTATGTGAGGTTAGAGCAAGCTCACGAGGGTGAGAACCCTATTTTAGAGAATTTTTTCTGTGAGGTTAAAGCAAGCTCACGAGGGTGAGAAGTTTTGTATTTGGGGGTATTCTTTGGTGAATATCAAATTCTCCTCCTCAACCCTAAGGGTACGATATTTATAGAGGCCCATGGGCATGGATTTTGGGAATCATAAGAAGTAGTAACCACTTCACCTTGACCAATTAACCTTCTGACTGCCTACGTATTATGTAATCATGTGTGGTTATGGACTATGTACACGTCGCCACCAACGTTTCCCCTTAGGGCAAGGCACATACTGAGTGGGGATCATGCTTAAGCCATATATTTTAGGGCAGACGCCTGATGAGGATTGGTTCTGTATCGCCCCATTGTGGGTATTTTACAAATATATCCCTAAAATATGTATATTTTGGCTCTAATTGAAATATATTTTGAAAACTCGATGTTTCTTTCGATAATGGATCTGACGATTCCGAGTAGCTTATGTGTATTATTGATCTAGCTTCAACAATTTCCACTACCATCCTTTCCCCTGTAACTTGTGAATTTTTCCCAGAAACAAGAAAATCTCCAAATCTCGAACTCAAGAAGGAACAACCAGGTACATTAGCGATTAACCCCCTAAAAAAAACTTAAAATCTTTTGCAGAAGCCATTAAAAATGTATGTGATATCTCCATAAACCAACTTTCAATACCTTGTGTTAATGTATATAGGTTATCCACTAATATACTCGGGGATGAATATCTTCCAAGGCTTAAAGCTTGCAAGCACAACTTACATGGTCAAATCATTTAGCCAAAAGGCTTCACCCCTCTCACAGTTGTTTACATGCGCACAAAACTGTAAACTTTATGGAAATAAATTAGGAAATGGGGAATAACTTCATTGGGAAAAGGTTTATTTGGGATTTCTTTCTCTTGTCTTGAAGATGTTTGCATGATTATAAGTTTGAATTGATGGAACTTGAACCCAGGGGTCCTTAAATTGTTTCCTTGGACTCAATATTTTGTTCCCTCTAATGTTCATCACACTTCAGCTCAGGTCTTGGTGAGGATACATGACATATCTATGGAATATTAGAGGTTAAAAATTATATTTCCAATAGCTATTAGCCTTGGCATCCCTATCTGTATTAATACCACCTCCAATAAACCTTTATTCGACAGAGTTTTTTGGCCCTTTGTGAGTATATTGATGCAAATAGACTTGACCAATGATCAAAGGCATAAAATAATAGTGGAGAGAATATTATTTGCTTTTTTTGTTGAAATAGAATATGAAAGGATACTGGATTTTTGTAACTACTACAAAAGCATTGGTCACTCTGATGCCAATTACAAGAGAAGAAATGGACCAGACTTGGATAATACCAATAAAAAAAACCAAAGTTATGAACAAAACTACTTTTGTTTATGTAGTAGGAAAAGGAAAAGACACACGTGTTAAGGTTATGGAAAGACAAAACCTGCATATGAGTATAGGGGAAACTATGGTGTGAATAAACACGCCTTTGTTGAGCCTCCAATGGAGGAGAGGTTCAAGAACATGAATATTAGGGAAACTAGAAAAAAACATACATCAGTGGAACCTAATGGTGAGCCAATTGTGGAGGAGAAGATTGATTAAAGTAACCATATTATAGTAAGAGAAACCAACCAAAACTAGGCTGACTTAGACCGTGTTCCTATTGAAGTAATTGATACCAATATCTCTGATGATTCTCAATCTCTATATGTTGTAAGTATAGAGTGAACCTAGGGGGATTAGGTTTTTTATAAATTTTAGAGAAAAGTAGTAATCTTTTGTCTTGCAATTTTACTGGTTTTACTTTTACTAGTTGATGAAAATGAAGTGATGAGTTCTTTTTCTGGTTTAAGAGATTGAAGTGATATGCAGGAAAAATAAATGCAGCAAAGTAAATGAACACAAGAATTATACTAGTTCCCTTTTTCCACTAAGAGTACATCTAGTCCTCTCACACCCTGTGAGAGATTTCACTGGTGTTAGATCTTTGTACAAGCCTCACACCAAGACTTCTCCTACAATCTTCTAATAATAAAAAAGAGGAACACCGCCTCGTTGATTTCCAATCTAAGATAAAGAATCCTATTTTCTCTTTTACACACTTGTTATCATAACATGATAAATAAGTTTACAACAAATAGATATATGAAATAATTTTTTAGTACAAACGTGATTAACACTTTTCAAACACTTGAAATAATGTTCTCCCTTATTCTGAAACAATATGATCAAATGATATATATACTTAAGTGCTCAAGGAAGAAGATGAAACTTTTTTATTTGATATGAAAATTAGCAAACAGTTTACATGAAAGTTTTGAACACTTGTAAAATATGTCGGGAAAGACGTAATTTTTTATTTTAAAAATTTCACTATTTATAATGATCATACACCTCTTGATTTTTAAAAATTAATTGTTGGAAAGAAATTATGAACAATTTCCATGATATATGAAAAGGTTTACAGATGAAAAGAAGTGATGGAAATATGCATTGTTACGATAATTTTTCAAAATAAAGTAGAGGTTAATTGATTAGCACCATATGGGTAATCGATTAGCCTAGTTGTAACGTGTAAAAATTAGTGAAAAACTAAATGTTAATCGATTATGCTTTCCCCTTTTCAAGGAGGATAACAGATTATCTTAGGTCTCCTTTCAAATGGTTGATCAAGTATGTTTGTACAAAAGCACAAAATTTTAATTTTACATAAGCATGGTAAATAGACTACCATGATCTTCCTTGCCATGGGTTTAATCGATTAACCCTATTATGGACTTAGAGTATTTCAAATTTTAGTAGTCCCATTTCATGCTATTTTTGAAAATATGATGCAATAATGCAAAAACGATTTTTGAATATTTTTCTTTGAGCATCTAAGATTTATATCGTCAAAACATATTGTACCTTAGCTTTTTCATGATTAATTTCAATTCCATAGTTTGATCAAATTAATTCCTTTAAACCATATCTTGAAACATCATTGCTAAGATACTTGAAACTTGTCTTGAAGTTTTAAATCCATTGTTGAATCTTTTCCTTCTTATATATATATTTGTCTTCATCAAAACATCTTCATAATACATATCATCACAATCTCCCCCTTTTTTATGAAGACAAGTACTCAATGATTGTTGATTTCCAAAAAATCTCCCCCTAGGTTGATTATGTCCCTCTTAGTTCATAAATCTTTGAATTCCTTTGCGTTTATCAACATTTGTACCTAGAGTGAAATAGAAATAAGGAAACAACAAGCATATATTCTTCTCCCCCTTTTAACATTATCAAAAAGAAGGGAAAGATGGGTAAAATATGAAATATAAAACATACAAGATTCAATTTTACATACGGAAATTTAAACATAAGAGGAATTATATTCTTCACAATACAATCATATGAAGTCAAAGTTGTTATCACTATTAATGCTTCTTCAAAACATATTTCATTCAATGAAACCTTTAGAATTACCATATCATATGGTCTTGTATCTTAAAAGATCAATCTTGATTTGATAATACTAGCATATGAACTTCATGTTCCTACAAAACAATTAATAGTACTTAGGTACAAAATATTCTTTGGGTCCTCTTGGGTTAGATCCCTTCCTCACCCATACATACTCACCATAAGGAATACCATAATTTCTTATGTATCGAGCATTAGAAGTATGGCCATTTCCTTTACAATAGAAACAAGTAGGTCTAAAAACATGATTCCTTTTATTGACATAAAATTTATTTCTATCGTAAGGCCTTTTTGAAGGTGTGAGAAAGACACAAGAAAGGGGGGGGGGGGGTTGAATTTTGTTTTAACTCTTACTAAATTTCCGTTTCTTATCATTAACGTGAAAGAAACTTATCAGAGTTGCTTGAGAGACTCTGACTTGCGAAGCGTTCATTCAGACCGTGCTATGCATGAAGCATAAGCGATAAGGCGAATCTGAATAAGCGATGCTTGAATCAGACTTGCAATGCGGAAGCTCATCAGAGTTTGATTGCAAGGTTTTGACTTGCTATGAAAGGTTCTGATAATTGATACAGAAACATAAACAATCAAACAAAGCATAAACAAGAGTAAAGAACACACGATATATCCTGGTTCACTTGAGCCATTCCCAAGCTAGTCCAGTCCACCCTTCCAAGGTGATTTCACCTTGAACACAAGGACTTAATCTACTATAATCAAAACCGATTACAGATGCACGGGCAACAGCCGGTGACTAACATCCTGCACAACTGCAGCTGTGACTAACCCATAATGAACCGTTCAAGGATTCAACTTAATGAATATAATGAACATTGACCTAATAGGTTCCAATCTCGCAAGATCTACTATAAGGATTTCACGGCTAAACGTTCAAGGATTCGACTTAACGAATATAACGTTTACTGACCATTCTTCCAGGATTTTCAATGAGTTCCATCAGTGATCTCAGATGAGTCTGACTCTCAACTGGTCCTCTTTGAGATATGACTATCATTGACCATATTTTAGGATTTCAACAATGATACCAAGCCATTGTCTTCTCAAGTCTCCGATCACACTGATCACTTGAGGAATCCTAATTCACATAGAATTAGTTGTTTTGGAGATTACATAAATTGCTTCTACATAAGAAAATAACTCCTAAATTTAAGTACAAAAGAACACACAAGTGTTCGAGCAAGATATGAGCAACAGCTCCTTGCTATCTTCAGATTCTACAAAGATGTATGTTGATTTGACAGTTGATGACATCTGGTTGATCTTCTTCTTCATCTTCTTTGTTGAGCAAGCTTCGAGCAACAACTACTTGCTTCAGATCTTCAATATAGCTCAGATGATGAAGTTGGTTGATGACTTGACTAATTTGCAATGTTGTCTTGTTCATCAACAGCTTCTGTTCTAATTGATTGTTGTTGTGTTGAATGATGATCTTTGAGCTTCAACAACAATGGTCGTGTGTTAATGGTGATAGCTTTGAATGTTTAGTGTAACAATGATAACTGATCGTTGAGACTATCATCACATCGACACCTTCATAATCGCATACTCCTTTCCTTTAAATAGCCAAGTAAAATATAGCCGTTATAGAGTCGTTGGCTATTTGAAAAGAGTCGTTATGCAATGATGAAAGTTGTACTGCCATATCTTCTTTTTACTGTAGAAGTGATGGGATAGGTCTTTTAGAACGGTGTACAATCATTGTTAACGGTAACATTTGTCTTCAAATCTTCAGAGGCTTCTGATGGTAATTAATTGAAGTACGAGTAGAGACTTTATAACTAGGTCTAAGAAACTTCAAGTCTTCCGTCTTCAGAACTTGTCCATTAGGAATTTGTCTTCAGACCTTCAGCACTTGTCTTGAAACCCGTTATCTTCACTGCTTCAAATCTTAAGAATCTTCAGAACCTTGTTCACTCAGAATGCTGTCTTTAGAGTCTTCAGCACTTGACCTTTAGAACCATAATCTTTAGAATACTTCAGTCTTCAGAGTCTTTCTGTACTTGGTCTTCAGAGCCTTCAGCCTTCAGAACTTCAAGTCATGAGAATCTTCAGCACTTCGGTTCTCCACAATATTATTTCTTCAAAAGCTTTGCTATCTTCAGAATCATAACCACTTTTAGAGTAGCATCCACAAGAGCACTGCAGCAGCAATATCGGCATCCTTGGATCTATCTGATTATGATCAGATACAGAAGCATACTTGCTTCTTGCGACTTGTGTTACACATAGTTACTCGCATATGATCATTTACGCACATCTTGCTGGTGTTTGTTGGATCAGATATCTTCTATGATTATGATCTGCACACAACATACATTAGAACATAAAATAGTTCTTTCACAAATACTCATTGTTATCATCAAAACATAGAGATGACTTGCAGAGACAACTCTTGCTCTAACAATCTCCCCCTTTTTTATGATGACAAAACCATGTATTTTGATTGAACATTTTATACAAGGTAATCACCAAACATAACATATTCAGAGTCCGGAACAACAGCTCCCCTTGAATGTGTTAACCCCAAAATTTTATTTGTGATTGTCTAGAATCTTATCTAATCCAAAGACTCACAAAATAACAATTTGAGTTTTCAGAATATAGAATAGAGAAGGGCTACTACCCTATCTGTCTTGAGGAGGCAAAAGTCTTTCAGCATCTGGACTTATTCATCAGAACCTCTGTCTTCAGATCTTTAGAACTTAGTTCCTTTGGTCATCGTATCAGAACTTATAATCTTCAGAGTCTTCTGAAGCAGTTTCTACTTTTCAGCAGAATCATTTTAGCACAGAAATAGAACAATTCTCTTCTAATAACTTAGCCACGCTATTTATTTGAATTGAACTTGTCTTTTGGCGTAATAAACTCCCCCTGAGTTTCAGACTTGATGATCTTCAGATTCTTGATTTGGTCATACTGGTTCTGATCATCATTTAAGATCTTGACATTTCAGAGTTTGACTTGAACACAGGCCTTCATCTCAGAACCTTGTTACTTGTCACAACTCATTGGTTCATCAAAGCTAAATTCTTGATCTGATTGAAAAATATTTTTGTGATCAATCGAAGCTTGATTCTGAATCTGATACCAACGTACTTTTGATTCTTAGTCTGCTGAGTTTGATACCAATTGTAGATTTAGTCTGATGCCAAATCATTTTCTTCAGAGTTGAAATCTTAGTTTATCAGCCTTTATTTTTCTTGGATCTTTTATCCAGATCTTCAGACAGTCTTTGACTTCTGATTTGCTCAGTTCTTCTGAAAAACATCTTGGATTGTGGACTTTGTCTTGACTGATTTCAGGAAGTTTTCTTCTTCTGATTCTTATGTTCTGAATATCATATTTTTAGACAGCTTACAGCTTCTGAACAACGTGAAACAAGAATCACGATAACTTTGACTTTCAGACAGTTCTTAACTTCTGAACAGTACTGGGTAAATCTGATTCTGAACACATGTTCACGAAGTGTGCAACTTCGAGAATATGAACAAACATTTCATAAGAACTTCAAACAAAGTTCTTTCAGTTTAACCTGTTCTAAGAATGCCTAGTGAACTTGTTCAGAGCTCCTCTGTTAAACATCAAACACCCGTTAGTGGTAAACCGCATTATATATCATAGTTGATGTTTAACATTCTTTTATCAAAATCATATTCTATTTCTCCCCCTTTTTGACATCATCAAAAAGTTAGAGCATTTTTAACAAAATCAATATAAAAATGAATAGTCTATCATAGAATATGCTAATTTCGAATAGTTTCAAAGGATATTTCATTTATAACAAAATATAGATTATTCTTAACCCTAAGTAGTTTGGAGCGACCAAAACATAGGCTTATGAAAACAGATTTCTAGGGAATAGCCTAGGAGGTGCCTAAGGATAGGGAGGAGGTGGAAGACAAATTTCCAGACTCATTGGTTCTTTAAACATGCAACTGTTTATTTTCAGCTTGTGTGATTGCCAACTGCTTGTTCTTCATAACTTCTTCGGACATCCATTCATGAAATTTAGTCCAGATATTTCCCATATCCGTGGGATCCATGCTGGAACAAGACATATCTATTAAGTTTTGGATTCTGTTGATAGTATTATCCTTGAAGGATAATAATGTTTTATTAACAGTCTTTGATCTTTTCGAAGAAGGTTCTTCACTAACAGCACTTTTCTCTTTCCTTCCCTTTTTCTTCCATTCTGAGAGCTCTTGAAGCACATCTGTAATGTTCTCCATATCAATCCATACACCAATGTCTTCATCTTTGAATTCTCGCAGATAGTTTGCCACTTCTACTTGATCGTGTGTTTTGAAGTTAGGAAATCCTTTAACGGGAACTCTTAAAGCCATCGTTACTTGCCTTAGTGACGTATCATCAAGATCAGCGTCTTCTCTCTTTTTCTTTAGATCCTTAAATCTGAGAATTTTTCCTGCGCTTTTTAGAAGTTTGCTTGATTCTTCTTCATTGATCAGGATGCCATCAACTATTCCTGATTCTACCAAAATATCAGAGATGAGTCTCCCATACGGAACATGTCTGATTTCTGTGCTAGAGTCCATTCTGGAGTCCCTTATGGATTCTTTCAGAAGTTTGAAAAGAATTGCTGGAAGATGCATCTTGATTCCTTTTAGAAGAAGGAATAGGACACACTTCTGCGTCTCATTAAGTTGATCTGAAGGAAGATGATGAAACACATTTCCTTGCAGAATTCGGAACCATACTTGTAAGGAGTCCTTCAAACTTGAGAATATTGGATCTTCCATATTAACCACAGTTACTTCTTTGAAAATAGAAGCCAAGACTTTTGATTCTCTTTCCTTGCTTAGTTGATCCTTGGTGATCCTTAATCTGGTATCATCATGCATCAGTAAATCTGAAAGAGTCTTTTCATATATAACTATTTTCCTTCCAAACACTGAAGATACAATGGCAGTTGTGCACGCAGTAGCATGAATCCAGAAGTCTTTGACCAGACAAGCATAGGTTGGTCCTTCCAATCTTTTGAAGTAGTTGCTCCACCCTTGATTATTCATGGAGTGAGTCACATCACATCCGTTTGTTTTCAAACTCTTGAAATTCACAATTATTTCAAACTTGACAAAGAGTTTTTCAACTGGTGTTTTTGTGGTAATTGGGCATAATACACTTTGACAGAAGGAGGCCATTGTTGAAGGTGATATACCCTAACCAATTTTACTCAGGATTTAGATGTTGTGAAGAGTAATTTAAGGTTGATCTTATTTATAGAGTAATGAGGAGAGTAAGGCTTAAGAATTTGAAAGGGTAACTTTTGATCTTTCCTAGGTTGGTAAGGGACGTGGGAAGAGAAAGTGGATGATTGGTTTCTTTAATGAGGGAAAATTAACCGATCATGAATCATAAATGTTCTCTTATGAGTGGTGAGAGTAATCATCGTACATTTATGACTTGAGAAGATATAGAAGTTTCTTGATAATCTTAATGCTTTTTGTGTGATGCATAACAGATGCATGTAATTGATTATACTGCTTAATTATTTTATTCTAAATTATGGTAGATTCATGGAGAGTAGATTTAAATAATGTATTGTGATAGGATGGACATAAAATTGATCATTCCTAAAGATAAAAAGTTCGCCATCAGAGTTACTCTAATAATTGATCAAGGAGATACAAGTCGAATTCAAAACACAGAGTCAGACAAGCAAAGACCTTGAAGAACTATGACTCTAGGAAATCTAACTTCTTATTTTAGACTAGGAAAGTCATAGGTTGACAGAACTCAGGAAGAATCTTCTCAGTCATTCCATTTCTCCTGCAATGACCAACTACTCCTTGAAGATCAAGAATGTGGGAGATAACTCTGCAGTAGGGAACTTGATAGACCGTGTCTTCCCTAGATAGATTAATTTCTTCCTTTAGATGATTATACATGGATTGGGGTAGGTTTATTTTGATCCTAGAAACTAAGAAGAAAATAAATAATCTTTCTTTGTCAGATAACCAGCCTGCTCCTCTTTCTCTTGGTCTTAAATCAGTTACCATTAGCTTGTACCAATCTTTAGCTATGGGAGTGAGGGTACATGGTTGAGTGGGACGACCTTCAGTCTCAAAAATGACATGCAGATGCCTGTCGAAGCTATGACTGTTGATGTTTCTTTCCACAGTCACACCATCTTTAACATACCTAATGGCTTTAGCAATAATGGTAGGTTTGATAAAGACTGGACAGCCAGCAACCACAGACAAAATAGCATTCATACCATAGTCATACTCTAGTACTCGAGCATTTGCCCAGAACTCAATTACAAGCGTAGGAAAGACAGGTCCAACAAGCATGTTGAAGTAGTTTTCCCAGTTCTGAAATTCAATTCCAGAGAGAATACTTGTTTTGTTGAGTTGAGGCAGAAGGTTTAAATTTAGAGTGAATTCCTTCAGGAGCTCAAGATCACAAATTTCACCTCTGATATTGTGGGAAGTCATTTTGAACAGAAGTGATTTTGTTGAGAGAGAAAGAGATTAAACTATGAGATAGTTAAAGAGTGATTCTTCTTTCAATAGAGGAAATGATATGGGAAGGACTTAGGATCAATAACTATTTAATGAACTGGAAAGACAGGGTTCATTTTTTCGAGAATAACTATGAGTAGCTATGGAGGTCAGCTTTTAAGATGACAAGACATGTCATAGACTCTATATAGAGGTTGCCAGAGCAGCTCATAAATAGGGATACGAAAAGATGTATACTTATGAGCCATAAGGGAGTGGCTGACACAAGGTGATATTCATCGAATCATAAATATGTGAGAATCTTATTAAATTTTCAATAAATCTTACGAAACCTAATGTGTCAGTGAATGATCAGAGGTTATGATGAGGTTCAAAATATTGCTATTGTTTTAAATTCAGGGAATAAGGATTATCATGAATGAGGAAAAACGTACCTTAGATATTCTGAAATCCTTTCCATGATACTTCATCTGAGTGCTTTCCATTCTGACTTTGAGCCTTTGATCATCATATTTCAGTTCCTGCTTCCTGGAGAGTGATCTGACGTTGAGGAATATCGATGTCCTCTGAAACCGGATCTCTAGTTTGAGAACTAGAATCAATCTTCTCTTCAGATGATCCTTTCCTTGTTCAGAAATATTCATCTGACTTTTGAGAGCAATCTTCAGAGATTCTGGTCGTTGTTATCAGAATGTCTTTCTTTCATCAAACTTCCCTTTCATAATATCTTCTGATTCTGTTTCTCCGAACAGATGCAGAGCTTGTTCAGAAACAAGTATCATCAAACATGTGTGTACCACATAACATAGTTTGCATGACAATCTTGTTCTTGCAATGCTTGATCTAACTCGTTTAGATTTAGTCCATCAAGGGATTGACAACATATCTGCTTCTGAAAAGAGTGTCAGCTGATTTCTTCATTCTAAACAACATCAGTGACTTAGATCCTTTTTGGCTTCGAGTAGATGACTTATGTCTCTGCATCTAGTCTAGCATCTTCTGATTCCAGAATTTATGCAATATGAACTTTTGAGAGAATGATCATATCATATTCTGACCAATTACAGTTAGTTCAACTGAGATAGAGCAGAACTCAATCGTCTATGTTATTTTAATCAAGACTCAAACATTGTTCTTAATCAGATTCTTGATGAATTTCTAGATTTCTTCCTTCCGAATGTTCTTCAGTTTTCTGCATGGTTTCTTCTGCAGACTTAATTCTGAAGTTCAAAATCATAGAACAACAATCTTTCTTCTTTACATGAAGAAATTCTTAATGAGCTCTAAATGAGAAAGTCAAGGGTGGACTAATCTGTTTCTTGAAAATATCTCAAAACTCATAAAGAAATAAACTTCAGCAAACAAGATTTCTTATTTTCTGATGATTCAATCTTTAGCAAATACGTTGTTTATCCAAGCGTATTTCTGAGATAGGCATTCAACAGATACTACTTCTTATCTGATAATCTATCTTATCATATGATTCTTCAATCTTCTTCCAAGCTTTAATGTAGAAGATTCTGTTGTTTACAACTGAAAAATTTCAAGAATCAGTGACTTGCTCAAGTAATCTGTTTGATTACAATTTAGTACACAGTCATCTTCTAAACTGATACTAAAATTGTAAATGGATTGAAAACTCGCTCAGAGTATTTCTAGACACTATATCTAGATCTTTTTCTAACACTGTTAAGTGTTTGATATCCATCAATAGCAGAACCGGAGCTCTGATACCAATTGAAGGTGTGAGAAAGACACATGAAAGGGGGGATTAGAATTGTGTTTTAACTCTTACTAAATTTTTGCTTCTTATCATTAACGTGCAAGAAACTTATCAGAGTTGCTTGAGAGACTCTGACTTGCAAAGCGTTCATTCAGACCGTGCTATGCATGAAGCATAAGCGATAAGGCGAATCTGAATAAGTGATGCTTCAATCAGACTTGCAATGCAGAAGCTCATTAGAGTTTGATTGCAAGGTTTTGACTTGCTATGAAAGGTTCTGATAATTGATACAGAAACATAAACAATCAAACAAAGCATAAACAGGAGTAAAGAACACACGATATATCCTGGTTCACTTGAGTCATTCCCAAGCTAGTCCAGTCCACCCTTCCAAGGTGATTTCGCCTTGAACCCAAGGACTTAATCCACTATAATCAAAATCGGTTATAGATGCATGGGCAACAGCCAGTGAATAACATCCTGCACAACTGCAGCTGTGACTAACCCACAATGAACCGTTCAGGGATTCAACTTAATGAATATAATGAACATTGACCTAATAGGTTCCAATCTCGCAAGATCTACTATCAGGATTTCACAGCTAAACGTTCAGGGATTCGACTTAACGAATATAACGTTTACTGACCATTCTTCCAGGATTTTCAATGAGTTCCATCAGTGATCTCACAAGAGTCTGACTCTCAACTGGTCCTCTTTGAGATATGACTATCATTGACCATATTTCAGGATTTCCACAACGACACCAAGCCATTGTCTTCTCAAGTATCCAATCACACTGATCACTTGAGGAATCCTAATTCACATAGAATTAGTTGCTTTGGAGATTACATAAATTGCTTCTACATAAGCAGAAAACTCCTAAATTTAAGTACAAAAGAACACACAAGTGTTCGAGCAAGATATGAGCAACAGCTCCTTGCTATCTTCAGATTCTACAAAGATGTGTGTTGATTTGACAGTTGATGACATCTTGTAGATCTTCTTCTTCATCTTCTTTGTTGAGCAAGCTTCGAGCAACAACTCCTTGCTTCAGATCTTCAATATAGCTCAGATGATGAAGTTGGTTGATGACTTGACTAATTTGCAATGTTGTCTTGTTCATCAACAACTTATGTTCCAATTGATTGTTGTTGTGTTGAATGATGATCTTTGAGCTTCAACAACAATGGTCATGTGTTAATGGTGATAGCTTTGAATGTTTAGTGTAACAACGATAACTGATCATTGAGACTATCATCACATCGACACCTTCAGGGGCGCATACTCCTTTCCTTTAAATAGCCAAGTAAAATATAGTCGTCATAAAGCCGTTGGCTGTTTGAAAAGAGTCATTATGCAATGATGAAAGTTGTACTTCCATATCTTCTTTTTACTGTAGAAGTGATGGGATAGGTCTTTTAGAACGGTGTACAGTCATTGCTAACGGTAACATCTGTCTTTAAATCTTTAGAGGCTTCTGATGGTAATTAATTGAAGCATGAGTAGAGACTTTATATCTGGGTCTAAGAAACTTCAAGTCTTCCATCTTCAAAACTTTTCCATTAGGAATCTGTCTTCAGAGCTTCAGCACTTGTCTTGAAACCCGTTATCTTCACTTCTTCAAGTCTTCAGAATCTTTAGAACCTTGTTCACTCAGAATATTGTCTTCAGAGTCTTCGGCACTTGACTTTTAGAACCATAATCTTCAGAATACTTCAATCTTTAGAGTCTTTCTGCACTTGGTCTTTAGAGCCTTCAGCCTTCAGAACTTCAAGTCATGAGAATCTTCAGCACTTCGGTTCTCCACAAGATTATCTCTTCAGAAGCTTCGCTATCTTCAGAATCATAACCACTTTCAGAGTAGCATCCACAAGAGTATTGCAGCAGCAATATCGGCATCCTTGGATCTATCTGATTATGATCAGAGACAGAAGTATACTTGCTTCTTGCGACTTGTGTTACACATAGTAACTCGCATATGATCATTTACGCACATCTTGCTGGTGTTTGTTGGATCTGATATCTTCTATGATTATGATCTGCACACAACACACATTAGAACATAAAATAGTTCTTTCACAAATACTCATTATTATCATCAAAACATAGAGATGACTTGCAGAGACAACTCTTGCTCTAACACTTTTGTGATGATTTACAACATGTTATTTCTTTAATTCCTTATTGTTGAATTTGCCGGTAGCATTTACAAAGATACTTTTACTTGTACTAGGCTTATCAAAATTAGAAAAGTCAAGTCCACATTTATTATTAGAAAATCTTTGACTACTCAACACATTATCCAAGCCAATTCGCACTTTTACATATTTGGCAATCACTTGGTTTAATTCCATAATTTTTTAGTCAAAAGAAGAACAATTATTGCATTCTGAATTTTTGATTAAGTCTAACTCCAATTTTGTAACATTAGCCTATCTTTCTGGATTTAAAATAGTTTTCTTGTGTTTTGAAATTTTTGTAGAAAGTTTTAAAATTTCATCATGTAATTCATTATAAGCACTTTGTAATTCTTCATATGAAGGCCTATCATCAACTTAGAATTACTATCCTCATGTTCTTCATAACTTTAATGATGTGATGTCATCAATGTCTTGTTTGCATGATCTTCATCTGAAGTGAACTTATTTCATTGTCATCCCATGCTACATATGCTTCCTTTGGCCTTTTATCTTTCTTTCTATTGACTTTATTCTTATTTTGAAGTATAGGGCATTCACTTTTAACATGTCCTCTTTATCCACATTCAAAACATGTAATCTTCCTTATTGGTGCTTCTTTTTGAATGATCTCTTTTTTCCTTTATTTTCTTAAGAACTTTTCAAACTTCTTGATTATAGAATCATATTCATCACTAGTGAACTCATCCAATTGATTGATATCATGATTTTTTACTATAGTTTTTAAGGAAATATCTTTTGAATTATTTAATTGAACTTCATGCCTTTCTAGTTTTTTAAGTTCTATCTCGTGTTCTTGAAGGTTACCTAACAATGCTGCAGAAGACAATTTGGATAGGCTCTTCTTTTATAATATCGCGGTCACTTTAGGTTGACATTTTCGGGTCAAAGATCTAAGAATTTTAAGATTGAGATCATCAGTAGAAAAAGTCTTACAAAGCGCCATTAAGTGGTTAGTCAAGTTCGTAAATCTTTTCTGCAAGTCATAAATTGATTCTCGGGGCTGGATTTTGAATATTTCGTATTCCTAAGATAATGTGTTCAATTTTGATCTTTTCATTTCCAATATTCCTTCATGAGTAACTTCTCATGTATCCCATTTTTTTTTTTTTTGAGATTGAGAGACATGAAAGAACTCATCTATTCCAAGTTTCGGTTTAAGCATGTTCTTTCCTTTCTTGTCATAGAGAAATTTTTTCTTATCATCTTCATCCCAAGCTCTTTTGATCTTTGACGTACAACTTATGTGGGAACGAAAGGACCATTTTCTCCAGCATTCCAGATATCATCGCCTTTTGCCTTAAGATATGCTCACGTGCGGATTTTCTAAAAATCATAGTATTCTCCAACAAAGCAATGAGGCTTGTTATTACTACCACCGCCTCTAACAAGTGGATTTGCGGAAGCCATTCTCTGGATCTTAGGAACATGTTACATGTAACCTACTCTGATGCCAAATGTAAGTGTATAGTTAACCTAAGAGGGAGGTTAATTAGGTGTTTAGAAATTTTAGAGAAAAATAGTAAACTTTTTCCTTGCAATTTTATTAGTTTTACTTATACTGGTTTATGAAAATGAAGTTATGAGTTATTTTTATAGTTTAAGGTTATACTAGTTCCCCTTATCAACCAAGTATACATCTAGTCCCCTCACACCCTGTGAGGGATTTCACTATTGTTAGATCATTGTACAACCCTCACACACAAACTTCTCCTACAATCTTTTAACAACAGATAAGCATACCACTTCATTGATTTCCAATCTAAGAGAAAGAACCCTACATCCTCTTTTACACAGTTGTTATCACAACCTGATAAACAAGTTTACAAAAACTAGATAGATGAAATAATTTTTTAGTACAGATTTGTCTAACACTTTTCAAACAGTTGAAATAATGTTCTTCCCTTTCCTGAAATAGTATGATCAAATGATATATATACTTAAGTGCTCAAGGAAGAAGATGGAACTTTTTTATCTGATTTAAAAATTAAGCAACATACAAGTTTCCATAAGAGTTTTGAACACTTGTAAAATATGTCAGGAAATATGTAATTTATGACTTTGAAAATTCCACTATTTATAATGATCACGCACCTCTTGATTTTCAAAAATCAATTTTTGGAAAGAAATTATGAACAATTGCCATGATATATGAGAAGGTTTACAGATGAAAAGATGTGATGGAAAAATGCATTGTTACAGTAATTTTGCAAAATAAAGGAGAGGTTAATCGATTAACACCATACGAGTAATCGATTAGCCTAGTTGTAACGTGCAAAAATTAGTGAAAATTAATGTTAATTGATTATACTTTCCCCTTTTCAAGGAGGATAATCGATTAACTTAGGTTTCCTTTCAAATGGTTAATCGATTATGTTTGTATAAAAAATCAACTTTTTTATAGAATCATGGTTAATAGATTACCATGGTCTTTCTTGCCATGGAGTTAATCGATTAAACCTATTATGGACTTAGAGAATTTCAAAGTTTAATAGTTCCACTTCATTCTATTTTTGAAAATATAATGAAATAACACATATAATGTTTTTTTAAAATATTTTTCTTTGAGAATCTAAAGTTTATATCACCAAAACATATTGTACCTTAGCTTTGTCATGATTAATTTCAACTTCATAGCTTGATCAAATTAATTCCTTTAAACCATATCTTGAAACATCATTGTTTAGATACTTGAAACTTGTATTGAAACTTTTAATCCATTGTTGAATGTTTTCTTTATTTTAATATTTGTCTTCATCAAAACGTCTTCATAAGACTTGTCTTTGTTGGAATAATATAAGCAAGTGTGAGTAATTGGGGAAATAGTCCCACATTGGATAGGAATGTGGTGACTTGAGCATTTATAAGTGGGAGAACTCACTCACCTATCACCTTAAGGTTTTAGGTGGACAAGTGGTGTGTCTCTCACAAAGGTGCCTAGTCCTACACTATGTATCAATGCTCCCTAGTAAACTCCCCCCAACAAATGGTATCATGAGCCTTTGGTTCAAGAAAGGAACCGACTTATTTGTATCAAAATTCTCAGGAAGTGGTGTTCCGTTGAAATCGACCCTATAAAAAAAGGGGAACATTGTGGACTCACACTTGAGGGGGAGTGTTGGAATAATATAAGCAAGTGTGAGTAAGTGGGGAAATAGTCCCACATTGGATAAGAATATGGTGAGTTGTGAGTCCCACATTGGATAAGAATATGGTGAGTGGTGACTTGAGCATTTATAAGTAGGAGAACCCACTCACCTATCACCTTAAGGTTTTAGGTGGACAAGTGGTGTGTCTCTCACAAAGGTGCCTAGTCCTACACTATGTAGCAATGCTCCCTAGTGAACTCCCCCCAACAAATGGTATCATGAGCCTTTGGTTCGAGAAAGGGACCGACTTATTTGTATCGAAATGCCCAGGAAGTGGTGTTCCGTTGAAATCGACCCTATAAAAAAGGGGAACATTGTGGAATCACACTTGAGGGGAAGTGTTGGAATAATATAAGCAAGTGTGAGTAAGTGGGGAAATAGTCCCACATTAGATAAGAATGTGGTGAATGGTGAGTCCCACATTGGATAATAATGTGGTGAGTGGTGACTTGAGCATTTATAAGTGAGAGAACACACTCACCTATCACCTTAAGGTTATAGGTGGACAAGTGGTGTGTCTCTCACAAAGGTGCCTAGTCCTACAATATGTATCAATGTTCCCTAGTGTAAAACTCCTCTAACATGGTATCATGAGCCCTGGTTCGTAAAGGGACCGGCTTACTTGTATCGAAATGCCCAGGAAGTGGTGTTCCGTTGAAATCAAAATGCCCAAGGAAGATGTGTATTCGAAATACCTAATAAGAAGTGCCTTGAAAAAGGTGTCAACGGCGGTACAAGTATAAATAAAAAAAGGGGGAACATTGTGTACTCACACTTGAGGGGGAGTGTTGGAATAATATATGCAAGTGTGAGTAATTAGGGAAATAGTCCCACATTGGATAGGAATGTGGTGACTTGAGCATTTATAAGTAGGAGAACCCACTCACCTATCACCTTAAGGTTTTAGGTGGACAAGTGGTGTGTCTCTCACAAAGGTGCTTAGTCCTACAATATGTATCAATGTTCCCTAGTGTAAAACTCCTCTAACATGGTATCATGAGCCCTGGTTCGTAAAGGGACCGGCTTACTTGTATCGAAATGCCTAGGAAATGGTGTTCCGTTGAAATCAAAATGCCCAAGGAAGATGTGTATTCGAAATACCTAATAAGAAGTGCCTTGAAAAAGGTGTCAACGGCGGTACAAGTCTAAATAAAAAAAGGGGGAACATTGTGTACTCACACTTGAGGGGGAGTGTTGGAATAATATATGCAAGTGTGAGTAATTAGGGAAATAGTCCCACATTGGATAGGAATATGGTGACTTGAGCATTTATAAGTAGGAGAACCCACTCACCTATCACCTTAAGGTTTTAGGTGGACAAGTGGTGTGTCTCTCACAAAGGTGCCTAGTCCTACACTATGCATCAATGCTCCCTAATAAACTCCCCTCAACAGTCTTGATAATCTCCCCCTTTTTGATGGTGACAAATAATTGATGATTGTTGATTTCTAGAAAAGCTCCCTCTAGGTTGATTATTTCCCCCTTAGTTCATAAATCTTTGAATTCCTTTGTTTTGATCAAAATTTGTACCTAGAGTGAAATAGAAACAAGGAAATAACAAGCATATACATCTTTCTCCCCTTTTGACATTATCAAAAAGAAGGGAAAATGGGAAAATATGAAACATAAAATCATACAGGATTTAATTTTACATATGGAAGTTTAAACATAAAAGTAATTATCTTCTTCACAATACAGTTATATGAAGTCAAATTTGCCATCAATGTTGATGCTTATTCAAAACATATTTCATTCAATGAAACTTTTAGAATTACCATATCATATGGCCGTGTATCTTGAAAGATCAATATTGATTTGACAATACTGATATATGAACTTCAAGTACCTACAAAACAATTAATAGTACTTAGGTACCCAGTATTCTTTGGGTTCTCTTGGGTTAGATCCTTTCCTCACCCATACATGTTTACTATAAGGTGTCATACCCCAAATTTTGACCACTAAGATTTCCCATCATTGTGCAAATCATCATCACAATATGGATGTACCTTTATGCCTCATCAATCTCCTCAAGGAATTGTTGAGCATTCACCACAATCAAAATTAGGGTTTCAAGCCCTCTCTGAGTGCTTAGACAAAGGATCAATCAAGGAATGACATGATATTCAACTTGTCTAACCTCTCAAACCTCTACAATGGATCAAGAGGACTCCCACTTTAAGGATTAAGCACAAGGTTGCTCCCTTCTGGTGGATCAAGCTTCAAGATCGCCAGTGCCACCAAATTAGGGTTTGGTCGACCAAGGTCTCCAGATGGAAATTGTCCTCTGGGCATGAGCCAATGCTTCAAAGCATATCCTAATATACTCCATGTAACCTCATGGACCCAATCATCAAGTCAATTTGGCCTCAAGGGATGCATCAAAAATCAGGAATTAGGGTTTCTTGACCTAATTCACCCCTAAGTTGACTTTTTGGATAAATCATGAACCAAGACCTCAAGACGAGATTTGAGGGTCTCTAATATACCATATTGATCCATTTGGAATAATGGATTGATCCAAGAGGCTTGAGCAACATGTTTCAATTTCATCTGAACCACGTTAGGGTTTTGAGAAAAAAGTCAACTGTAGCTTTGACTTTTGACCAGGACATGCTCCCAAACCCTAGGACATGATTCAATATACCCTATAACACCCATGGAACATGTCCATCAAGTTTGATTTAGGTCAAGGACATGATTTCCCAAAGGATCGCACAGTTTGGAATTCATCTGACAAAAAGTCAACTGTGCATAAAAGTCAACTTTGACTTTTTGAGATTTTTCACAAAAATGGATTTTTAACCCTAAAATGATGTTAATGTATGATTTGAATCATCATTCATCAAGAAAAATCAA
Organism: Lathyrus tuberosus; assembly: GCA_022829125.1. Lineage (NCBI taxonomy): Eukaryota > Viridiplantae > Streptophyta > Magnoliopsida > Fabales > Fabaceae > Lathyrus > Lathyrus tuberosus. The sequence goes on along the minus strand of JALAZF010000062.1, from coordinate 15,555,270 downwards.
AGAAAGTGGGATAACTTGTAAAAGGGGTAACCATAAAAACTTAGAAAATTTTCTAAGTTATGAAATAAAGTGACAAAGGTACCAACTTTCGAGGATCATAACTCCTAAACCACAAAGCCATTTTTCCCCATCCAAAGCTTGATTTATAGATCTCATTGCCCTCTACAAAAGCTTCATAATGATCTATGTCCAAATTCCTCATGGATTTTGAGCTATGGAGTGATCAAAATCAAGAAAAGTCACTTTGTTCCAACACTTAGTGAAAATTTCACTAAGTCAGAATCTGCCTTACTTTTTTCCAAATGTAGGGGGATTTTTCACTTGGATCCAAAAGGTATCAAAACCAAATATGATTAGACAGTTGTTGTATCATATAAGGGCTTTCCAAAATGGCCAAGAACATCACCAAATTCAATTTGAGCTTTGAGATATGGTAGTGGCAAGATGCCTTGCTGAAATCTGCCAAGGCAAGGCAGATTTTTGTACTTTTGGTCGATTTGCCAAAATCAGCCAATTCCAAGCCTTGTCATCACTTTGGACACATCTGAGGATTGAATCTAAAGGGGACAATCACTGAGCCAAGCCTCCAAAGTCCTTGGAACAAGAAATAGTATGCCAAACCTAGAATTGCCTAAAATAGGGACAAGACTCCAATTTTGGATTGAAGCATTCAATGGAAGCACCAAGGTGGCATGGACTGAGCTATTAGCAACTAAATTCAGTCAAGACTTATCCAAGACCAAGGGGACCAGCAGCCTGTGCCCTAACCTCTAGTCAATGGCTATAGGAGACTTGGATTTTCATTTGCCAACATTGGCCAACCCTACTCAGCAGTTGCCATTCACTATTCCTTGCAAAACAAACTTGCTCTACTATAAATAGAGCTCAATTGTGATCAGTTTAAGTACACCAAAGGCCTACAACACTTGCCTTTCTCAAAATCCACTTCTCACTCTCAAAAATGCCTTTCTTAGCAAGTCACTATCGAGTTTTTCAGTAGAGAGCAATTCCACTCAAACCAATCACACACACACCTCACATACATCATATGTGAGCTGATCAAACACTTAAACAACATATGGAACACTGATTTCTCAGAATCACCAGTCAATTGCTCAAGGTTTTAACCAAGTTGCAGTTGAGATGCCATGAAGTGATCCAGCCAAATTCCATCAAGTCCAAGCATTCAAACACACTCCATAGGGTGTAGGGAAGCTGTTCAGATCATCACAACTCATCTGTAACACCTCCAACTCAGAAATCACTTTGAACTTGCTGCCACGACCTAAAGGTAAGCCTAAACTTGGTCATCTCTCAATCTATGCATATTTCCTCGCACAATAATTTTGCCAAATGTTCATAATCATGCATGGAATATTTCCCCTCAATTAATTGCTTTGTTTGAATCATGTAACAAAATTCTCAACCTTCATGCAGAAATTAGGGTTCTTGAGGTTTTATCTTGATTTTTTATTCCATGTTTAATATAAATGAAATTAAATACCATAGACATGATCGTGAGGTTGAGACGAGCAGATTGGTATGTGGATTGCCTGATATAATCAAGTATTCAGTGAGATTGGAGAGAAAATGCAAATCTGGGCAAAACCCCGAACACGCGCGTGTTCTTGGGGTGTTCTTGGCGCCCTTTTTGAAAATTCAAATATTTGAATTTTGTGATTTTATTTAATTGATTCAAAAATTAATTTCTCTCCGAGTTTTAACGATTTTTAGTTGATTCTTTTTTTAATAATTCACAAAAATGTTAAAATATTTTATTTTCCCAAAAAATCCCAAAAAATATTATTTATTTCATATAATTGATATTTTTGCAAAGAATTAATGTTTTAATTATTTTTGACATTTAAAATATTTTTTCCTTATTGATTTTGCAAATTTTAAAGATTTCTAATCATTTTGTAGGGCAAAACTTGATTTATGAAGCATTAAACCAAGATCACAATTTGTTTTCCACATGTTAAACAATTTTGATCATTTGAATTGAATATTTTATTCAATTAAAACACATTTTGAAAACAAATTAGGGTTTTTGATTAATTTAACCCTCATAAATCATTTTCAAAACCTTTTGGGCCTCTTGAGAGAGTGTAAGACCCAAACCCCCTTGTACAAACAATTTTGGGCCTCACTTATTGTATAAGTCCCTCTGTACAAGTAAACGGCGCGATCGTCGCCTTTTAAAAAATCAATTGGGCCTCTCCTCGAGCTATAAGACCCATTCAAACTCTTTGGGCCTCTAATAGAGTGTAAGACCCAATCCCCTTTTAACCAAAACAACTTTGGGCCTCAGATATTGTATAAGCCCCTTTGCGTTAAAAGAAAATCTCGGCGCGACCGCCATTTCAAACGAAATATCATCTGGGCCTACCCTCGTGTTATAAGCCCCCCTCTTTTTCTTTAAACCTTTTGGGACTCTTGAGAGAGTGTAAGACCCATCCCTTTGTACATCAAACAATTTTTGGGCCTCAGTCACTCGTATAAGTCCCTCTGTACAAATTCAATAGTGCGATCACTGATAAAACCCTGGGCCTCTCCTTGAGCTGTAAGCCCTAAATCTTTCTTTTTCAAAGCATTTTCTCCTTTGATTTTGAAATATACTGTTGCTTTCAATCTTTCTTTGTTGAACAACTAACCAAATAACATGGAAGCTCTACAACCGAGTAAGTGTTTATCCGCTTTCATTTACCGCTTTCATATACATATAACTGTATTGTGGGGCTGTTTCGCTGTAAGTCTTCTTTCATAAACTCATATCGACTGTGTAATAATAGTATAGATAATAAGAGTTTCCCCGACAACTACGTCTAGCATTAAGCCCATTGATCACTCTTAAATAGTCAAAACTAGATCCCCATAGGATTACCAGACACAGTCTTCCCTCCTCTTGGGGTTAAACAATATGGAGATGTGAAAGGTAGATTCTTTTTGAACCCTTTCTCAGACTGTCACTCGTAGAAGTTGTCAAAGAAACTCTACTCCCCAGAGATGATCTCTTCTCCGTGAATTGCATCCCTTGAGTTTCTTCCAAATTCTCGAACTTTCCTGGATTGATCTATTCTTTGTGAATAGTCTGTCTTGAACTTCTCGGGGTTTGGGGACCCACAGGCTTCTTAAAAGCACCCTTAGGAATTGTCAAGAAACTCTACTCCCCATAGATGATCTCTTCTCCGTGAATTGCATCCCTTGAGTTTCTTCCAAATTCTCGAACTTTCCTGGCTTGATCTATTCTTTGTGAATAGCCTATCTTGAAGTTCTCGGGGTTTGGGGACCCACAGGCTTCCTAAAAGCATCCCCGCCTCCTCTTGGGCGTTGTACAAGGACCCGTCGGCTTCTTAGAAGTATTCACAGCCTCCTCTTAGGCTTTGTATAAATGATTTCTTCCTCCGGGAATGATAGCCTCCTCTTGGGCTTCGTACAAATTTTCCCTCGGCTTCTTAAAAGTTTCCAGCCTCCTCTTGGGCTTCGTACAAATTGTCCCAACAACCTCCTAGAGGTATAGGAACAGAAATTAATCATCTTAATAGAACAGTCTTTCCAAGAGTCTACTACTGTTTCTCAAAGCATAGTACAAAAGATGAAACTCTAGACTTGGACAGTCTAATTTCATTGAGTCTCAAAGACATTCTCAAGCACCCTTCAAGAATAGGAAGAAACCCCATAGACTCGGACAGTCTCAATACCCTTTGGATTTCCCATTCCCTCAAAGAAAAGGAAATATCCCTGATCCTCGAATCAAAATCCCTGAGTACAGCGGTGCTCATATAAGAACTGATTTTCTCTCTGAACCCATATACTGGTCACTCAACTGAAACAGTACCCTCTTTCGCCTCCATCTCGGGCTTTGTACTAGATACAAAAAGGTTCTTATTGAATTAACACTTTAGCCTCCATCTCGGGCTTCGTACGAGATACTAAAGCACTCTCTCGTTGAGGATAAAAGACTCTCTTGTTGAGTCAAACACCTTTTAGCCTCCGTCTTGGGCTTTGTACAAGACACAAATCACTCCCTTGTTGAGTATAAAACAACCCTTTTAGCCTCTTTCTCGGGCTTCGTACGAGACACATAAAAAACACCCTCTTGTTGGGCCAATAACCTCCTCTTAGGCTTTGTATAAGAAAACCACTGGTTGATCCAATCAACCTTTTAGCATCAAAGTTGTGCCTCGTTCACAGTACACAAACATCAACAACTCTTTCCCCTTCATCTAATCGCTGTAAGCGGCAAGCCTCTGGATCATCTACATCCATGCCACTGTCTCTCCTTTAGCATGAGAAATTCCTAAGGAAAGATGGCATTGCTCTACACTGAGTTAAACTCTTCTCCTTCAGGTTGGAAATCACCTATAAAGGAAATTATGGCATTGTCGGATTCACACATCCCGGTTAAAGTAATTCTCCTTTATAAAAAGTTGTGACAGACAAACCCCCCTTTAGAGATGACAAATTCTCTCTAAAGTCAAACCCTTTTAGCTTCACGTCTTGGGCTTTGAACAAGACACCAAAACAGCATTTCCTCCCGTAGAATAGGAGGAACTACGATCGCTCTGATTTCCCTATTTCGGAAAAACGGGAATACGTAGGCATAAGATTGAAAGAAAAAATCTTAGCGAGCACACTAAAGAAAAACCCAAAATCCCGTATATCAGTCAAAACATCCTAGTCCGTATTCCCCGTTAAAAGTTTAAATTCCCTGAAATTAACCTAAGAGAGGCCCCCCCACATTGATAGCATCCGTAACCTAACAGATCGTTGTTTAAACTCAGTATGCAAGCAGGGTTAATTGGAGACATCTATTTCCCTTCCTTAGTCAGCTCACAATAGGATAAAAAATGAATCGACCTGTAGTAACCCCCAAGGAGCGATAGTGCTTAAGAAACACGTCCAGTTTCGCTCGCTACAGAAAAATGGCGTCCACCGTGGGGCCAAACTGTTTTCATATCTTAGGTAGAAGAAAAGGGATTTTGCTGGGATAGGACTTTTTGTTGATTTCACTAGGATCTTAGGTCAAAACCCTTTAAGTGGGGAAGGAACCACAGAACGGGAACTCTGCCGGGGAGCCATTTTCTGTCAGGAACATAAGATTCATAGCTTTTAAAAAAGTCTAGGACATTAGGACAAATATATATACTGCTTTTCCTAATTGATATCTGTGTTTATTTTTCTGCTAATGGGAATGCGTGTGATGCCGCATGTGGAAAGATTGAGTATACACTTAAGATAAGTGATGGCGATGAGGTCGACCATCAACCTCAGTGGAGGCTTCCCAATGCAACCCATTCCCTCTCACAGGAAATGGGTCGATTGTGACGTCTGAGAAGCTGAGGAGCCAACCCATTTGTAGTGCGAAAACTATCGGAAATAGTTGTCACGCGATACTACCCTCATTTGAGGCTGATGATCTATTCTCGGTGAATAGCATTTACTCTAAGATTTCATATAGCTTGCTGGCGATCTGCTTGTTGTTTGTTATCCTGGGAGGAGCTGATGATTTTGAGTACAGGTACAAAAATCACCCTAGTATAAACCTTTGGGGATGGGTAGAGCCTTGACTCCATGACAACGACCCTTTGACCCCATGTTTTTTCTATGTTTTTGTGTGCTGCATTCATGCATTCATTTAAAAAACATTAAAACATTCAAAAAATTTCTCTTCTAGTCTCTTTGTCTTTTCAAAATAAACTAAGACTGTGATTGCAAATATCAGAGAAAAGGATTGCGCTAATGGATTTCGGTAGAAGGAGAACTCATAAGTACACCTTCAGGATTCCAAAACTAGAGGATTTAAGAGGTTTGGCGAGGATGATCACAAACCAAGAGGTTTTCAGATCCAATTACGGAGGTTTGCTATCTCTGCTAAGAGTCCATGTGATTGAGGGAATCATGGATGCGCTCGTTCAGTTCTACGATCCGGTCTATCATTGTTTCACATTCCCGGATTACCAGCTAGCACCAACGCTGGAGGAATATTCTCATCTGAATGATCTACACATTACCGATCAAGCTCCATTTTCTAGACTGGAAGAAATTCCAAAGAATCAGACCATTGCAAGAGCAATTCATTTGGACGAGTCTGAGGTCAGGACTCACATGACCACTAAGGGTGGCATACAAGGTTTGCTAGCCCAGTTCTTGACAAAGAAAGCCCTGTACTTCGCCAGTATCGGGAGCGTGACTGCTTTTGAAAGCATCTTTTTTTTGCTCACCTACGGGTTATTTTTGTTGCCCAACATTAATAACTTCGTCGATATCAACTCCATTAAGGTTTTTCTCATTGGAAACCCTGTGCCAACTTTGCTCGCAGATGCGTATCATTCTGTACACTCAAGGAATTTGTACAGTGGAGGGGAGATCACATGTTGTGTACCTCTGCTTTATAAATGGTTTATCTCCCATTTGCCTAAGTCTGCTGCTTTTTGGGATCACAAGAGTGCCTTACGTTGGTCGTAGAAAATCATGTCTCTTACCAACTCTGACATTGATTAGTGTAATAGGATTTATGATGGGATCAGGATCATTAACCGTTATGGAAACTTCCCCAACGTACCCCTTATAGGAACTAAGGGAGGAATCAATTACTATCCAGTTCTCGTTCGTCGTCAATTTGGATACCCGATGAGGCACGTCCCACGGAGTGTTCATCTAGAAGGTCTTTTCTTCAAGGAAGGAGAAAATTACAGAGCACTAAAGACAGAAATAGTGCACGCTTGGAAACATGTTCATAAGAAAGGACGGGAGTCTCTAGGAAAACCGGAATGTGTCTCGGTGGAGCCTTATCTCCACTGGGTACAAACTAGAGCTCTCAAGCTAAAGATGCCTTATCCTCGTCATGGAGTTCTTCCACCGAGAGAGTCTGCCATGTACTTCATGCCTGAGACTGAAAAGCTTTAGGTTACTCTCAACAAAGTTCAACGGGAGATGAGGTCTTGGAAGAACAAGTACCGCACCCTCAACGTGGAGTGCATCAAAATACAGCAACTACTGAAGGATAAGGACGCTCTGATTGAAATTTTGGAGCAACATGCTGTAGAGAATCAAGATGACCAAAGGAATTAGCTCACTCCTTTCACTTGGCAAAGGAATGACAACCCGACAACGGCCCAAGAGCCCCGGTCAAAGAAAAGTAAAATACCAGAGTCAGCACCCGATATCTCTTCAGAGAGGACTCGGGACCCATTAGCTTAGGTTTCTGTTTCTGCACCTTGTAATCTACTGTATTTCCATTTCTGTAATCCTTTGAATTCAATAAAAAGGGGTTTCCCTACTGTTTGATATTTGCAATCTAATTGTCGAATTTTATTTTGATTAAACCAAAAAACAATTAATATAATCATTGCATTCATCATTCTCACATCGCGTATTCTTCTTACCTACGAATCTCACATTTGTGTCTCGGTTCTAGAGTCAAACTGTCTCATTCGTACAATACTCGGGCCAATCGTCAGAAAAGGATGGATGATCTTGAGGAAAAAAACAGAGAGTTGAAAGAAGAGATTGACGCTCTGAGAGAGGATATGAGAAAGCTTCGTAACGACATGCAAGCCATGGCAGAAGCTCAGCTACAAAGGACTGTGATCTCAGAGATCACCTCAATGCCCATAGTGGAGAAGTATGATCCTAGGTATCAAAGGCCAAAAGATCGTCCTTGGGGCATGCCTGTTAACTATATCCCGGAAGGATATGTTCCGCCGATCACTGAAGATCAGGGAATCATAACAGAAACCGCTGGGCGGGAAGGTTACAAACTTCGGGAAAGCGAAGATGCCAGGGGCATACTGAAGATTCCTGAAGGTTACAAACTTCAGGAAACGCCAAGATTCACTGTCGTAGTCATGGTACCACCCCCTGTGGTGCACACTGTCCCAGAAAGACAGATTCCACCGATACCTTCTGGTAAGAAGGAAACTATGTTTGATAGAATGGATGAATTCCAAGAACAGCTCCTGGAAATGCAGGTCAGGATTTATTTGGAAAGGACGCCGCAGACCTTTGTCTGGTCCCCAATGTGAAAGTTCCGCACAAATTCCAAGTGCCCGACTTTGAAAAATACAAGGGTAACTCTTGCCCTCAGAGCCATCTGGTGATGTACGCTCGGCGAATGTCAGCTCAGACGGAGAATTAGGACCTACTGATTCACTACTTTCAGGATAGTTTAATCGGTGTCGCACTCAAATGGTACATGGGTTTAAACCGTACTACGATTAGCACATTCAGAGATCTTGGTACTGCCTTCGTCTAACAATACAAATACAATTTGGACATGGCACCGGACAGAGATCAACTCAGATCAATGTCACAAAAGGACAAGGAAACCTTTAAGGAGTACGCTCAGAGATGGTGTGAAATTGCCGCTTAGATTTGTCCACCGCTTGAGGAAAAAGAGATGACAAAGATCTTCTTAAAAACCTTAAGCTCATTTTACTATGACATAATGGTTGCCAGTGCGCCCAGTGACTTCACCGAGATGGTGGGCATGGGAGTTTGTCTTGAGGAAGCCGTCCGAGAAGGACGTTTGGTAAAAGACGCTGGATCATTGAGTATTACAAAACGATACGGTAGTGCTCTCCCTAAGAAAAAAGAGCAAGAAATTGGGAATATCTCTCTCGGAAAGCAAAGGCGACGGTACCAATCGGTAGCAGCTGTAACTCTTGCTATCAGCCCTGCGCCTATTCCTACGTATCAACCTCAGGTTGTGCAGAGCCAACCTAATCATCAAAGGACACAACAGCCTCTTCAGCAGGCTCTTCCTCCATACAATAACAACCGTACAACGCGGCCACCAGGGTTTGATCCCATACCCATGTTGTACGCAGAACTATTTCCGTTACTACTGGCTAAGGGGCACATCCAGACTAAGTCTCCTCTTACAATGCCGAAAAATCCGCCTTTTTGGTTTAAGGTGGATCAGACATGCCCTTATCATCAAGGAGGTCCAGAGCATAACATAGAGAATTGTCTCAATTTCAAATCTGACGTGCAAAAGCTTGTTAGGAGCGGGCTCTTATCTTTCAAAGATACGAATCCCAATGTTCTCATAAACCTGTTGCCTCAACATGAGAAATCTGCAGTCAACCTGATTGAGAAAAAATTTAACAACATCTATCAAATTCATGATGTACTCTTGTTAAGGATAAATCTGGTCAAGATGCATTCTAGGCAGAGTGGATATGGCCATGTGCCACCTCATAATTATCATCAGTGTGATATCTGCTTTAAAAGCAATCGAGGGTGTTATGTGGTGCAATCAGCTCTACAGGAACAGATGGATCTCGGATGGATCCAAGAGCACTGAGTTCGTGGAGTTAACATGGTCTATATGAATTCCAATGTCATTCAGAACCACGACATCCGTGCGATGAATGTCAACCTGGTGGCAATGCATTTAAGGCAAAGCCAGTATCATAATTTGTCGCGACACGATTACAGTTCCTGTCTGACTTGCTTGGTAAATAAATAGGGATGTTCTTTCATATAGGAGGCCCTCCAGCGTCAGATGGATCTTGGATGGATCCAAGACTACCATGATAGGAATCCCTATCAGATCAATATAGTTCAGATCTTCAACATTCGCTTGATGAATACCAACTTGGTAGAGTTGCATGCTGAGCAGGTCCGACTCGGATTCCTGATATCACATAATTATCACAGTTGTAAAGCGGGTTGCGAAAACGATCAGGGATGTGCCCTTTTCCAGGAGGCACTTCAGCACTTGTTAAATCATTGGTGGATGTCAATCTACATGGATGAAGATACTCAACAAATTAGTATCAATAACAGAAACCCCACTCGGCGTCAAAGACAGGATGTCCGACCCATGGAAGCTAACCTAGTGAGGTTACATTGTATCAAAAGCGGGCGTGGCCAGGTGCCACCACACAATTATGAACGTTGTGGAGTCTGTTCGGAAAGTAACCAAGGGTGCTACCTTGTGCGAGCAGCTTTCCAGGGGCAGGTGGATCGTGGAGAGATTTGCCCATATCCAGGTTTCAGACCCATCAGTTGGTCGCCGAACTACCTTGCCTGTCAAATTGAGGACGTTGTCGTCATCTCTGATCATCAGAGGACCAGGAATATTTTTGCCATTACCCCTCTGCTTGACGAATCAAGAATTCCCAACCGGGAATGGATCGAGATTACTTATGATGGTCAGAAATATCAGAAGGTTCCCATAGTCATCTATCTGCCGGGACCACTACCGTATGAATCAGGTAAGGCAATCCCTTACAAATACGGTGCAACAACAATTGAAAATGGAAAGGAAATTCCATTACCCTCCGTCGTGAATATTGCAGACATCAGTCGAGTAACACGGAGTGGTAGAATCTTCAACAGAGGAGTTGGAGAGTCCAACAAAGAAAAGGAACTTCCGACAGAAGCTCCCGATCCATCAGTCGGTCAATCCAATAATCCCGACCTTTTGAAAAACAATGATGAGATGCTGAAGCTCATCCAAAGGAGTGAATACAACATTGTTGATCAGCTATTACAAACTCCTTTAAAGATCTCGGTATTATCACTGTTACTCAGTTCAGAAGCGTACAGGGAGGCTCTACAGAAAGTCTTGGAGCAAGCCTTTGTGGAACAGGATGTAACAATCAGACAGTTTGATAGTATTGTCTCTAACATCACTTCTTGCAATAATTTGGGATTTAGTGATGAGGAATTACCGGAAGAGGTTCACCGTCATAACATGGCACTCAATATCACAGTCAACTGCCAGGACAATGCTTTAGCCAGCGTACTGGTAGACACAGGGTCAGCCCTGAATGTTATGCCAAAGTCCACTTTGATGCAATTATCCTTCAAAGGACCTCCGATGAGAACCAGTGAGGTCGTCGTTAAAGCATTTGATGGGTCTAGAAAAACGGTTATCGGCGAAGTTGATCTTCCCATAACTATTGGTCCTCACACTTTCCAAGTCCCTTTCCAGGTCTTGGACATCCGGGCAACGTACAATTGTTTATTAGGAAGACCTTGGATACATCAGGCTGGAGCGGTCACTTCAACCCTCCACCAAAAGCTGAAGTTCGTCCAGAACGGCCAACTTATCACAGTCTGTGGGGAACAGGCCTTGCTCGTCAGCAATTTATCGTCATCCACTTATGTGGAACCAGAAGGGATAATCGGAACCCAGTTCCAAGCGCTTTTGCTGCACAAGGACGATCAACCCGGAGGAGAAACTTCGATTTCCTCATACAAAGATGCTATTAAAGCAGTCGAGAGTACCGATACAACAGGATAGGGACAGCTTGTCATTCCTACTAGCAATACAACAAAGAAGGGTCTTGGTTTTTCTGCAACCTGTACCCGGACAGTTGCTAACGATGAAGGTCTTCATCCCATTCAAAACTTCTTCCACAGTGAAGGGTTCCTTCACCCAGTGCCTCAGGCAATCCATGCTATCAATGAGGAGGATCCCTCCAACACAGATGATGAATGGAAGTCCTATCCTAACGAGGACAGTTATATGTCTCAGGAAGAGGTGCCTACGCCATTTTGCTATCCCGCACAGAGTCCGAGATTTATACCACAGTCAGATGTCGAAATGATATACGGAGGTTGTGATCCGAAAGGATGTCGTGCTCCGCCAAATTCATTAGAGGAGGACACTCTGATGAAAGACAACTTTGACCACAATTACTATGGCCCGAAGGATGGCCTGCCAATGTGGCAGCCTTACCCAGGAGACTTGGGGCCAGAAAGTCAGCCGAGTAATGAAACTCAGCTGAGCATCATTGAACAGAATACCTGTGTCCCCACCATGTCATGGGATCAACACTCAGGTCATTTAGAAACTACTCAACATGACGATGAATTTGCAACGTTTGCAGGACTAGAATTCATTAATTATGCCTTTCCCGAGGTCAACGTCATCGAGAGGGATGACTCCTCCAGTTCTAAGGAAGTGTGGGACACCCTGGGACAACCGAGTGGAAAATACGACTACATGGTCAAGTACACCGCTCCCGAAAGCTCTCGTATCAGGCTCGAAGATATCCAGCCAACTGGATGGGGAGATACAGCTGAGAGCACAAATGCTATGCAAAATACAACTGAGGAATCCTCCTACGACAATTCTGCCTGGGAGATAGATTCATATGATCCTGCTCCACCAGAAATCAACGTTATTTCTAAAGACAAATCAAGGAAGGTGCCAGACTTTGTGATTCACCGAGGAGTTCGCCGCCAGTGGGTTGCTGTCGATGTTCTGAGGATTGTTCATAAGTCAAAGTAATTGCCATCTTTAACCTTTCACCCCGCCCAAGTGAAACGGATGTTTTGATAGGGCTCGCTTTCTGTAAATTTCCCTCTTCGCTTTGCCCAAAGTGATAGAGTTTTGTTTTATAGGGTTGTAGTTTCAAGAATCGACTTGTTCATTAATAAAATAACGTCGTTCTGTAATTTCCGCATTAATTGCTGTTTTCTCTTTTTGCTTTTTCTCAGAAAATGGTAATCCTAAAACACAATTCAATAATAAAAACAAGCAGTAATAAAAAAAAATACACTACACACACTTTTGCATTCTCTCTATCTCTTCTAAACACGAATCATCACGTCATGCAGATTGCTTGTTTTAAACCCCGTTTAAACATACGATCCGATGCCTTCTCCTAACTTTGAGTTCCCGGTATTTGGGGCTGAAGAAGAAGTGGACAACGAAATTCCAGAAGAGATCTCCCGATTACTCAAATAAGAGGAAAGGTCCATTGAACCTCACAAAGAGTCGTTGGAAACGGTAAACTTGGGTTCAGAAAAAGAGAGAAAAGAAATCAGGATTGGGGCACTGCTCAGTCCAACTGCCAAAGAGAGTTTGATAAAGCTTCTCAAAGAATTCCCCGATGTATTCGCTTGGTCCTATCAGGATATGCCAGGGTTGGATACCAGCATCGTGGAACATCATTTACCGTTGAGATCAGAATGTCCGCCTGTAAAGCAGAGATTGAGACGCACTCACCCGGACATGGCCATCAAAATCAAAGAGGAGGTACAGAAATAGATTGACGCGGGTTTCCTCGCCACATCAGAATATCCTCAATGGTTAGCCAATATCGTACCCGTTCTGAAAAAGGACGGAAAGGTCAGAATGTGTGTCGATTACAGGGATCTGAACAAGGCAAGTCCAAAGGACGACTTTCCTTTACCGCATATTGACATGCTGGTTGACAGTACAGTAAAGTTCAAAGTTTTCTCCTTCATGGATGGATTCTCGGGCTACAACCAGATTAAAATGGCACCGAAAGACATGGAGAAAACTTCATTCATCACCCCATGGGGGACCTTTTGTTACAAGGTAATGTCGTTCGGTTTGAAGAACGCCGGGGCAACCTATCAAAGGGCCATGACTACTCTGTTTCATGACATGATACACAAGGAAATCGAGGTATATGTCGATGATATGATTGCAAAATCTAAGACAGAGGAGGAGCATGTGACCCACCTGTCAAAACTATTCGAGTGTATGAGAAAATACAAACTCCGCTTGAATCCCAACAAGTGCACCTTCGGTGTCTGCTCAGGGAAACTCTTAGGGTTCATCGTCAGCCAGAAAGGAATTGAGGTTGATCCTGACAAGGTCAAGGCCATTCAAGAAATGCCTTCTCCGAAAACTGAAAAACAAGTCATAGGATTCTTGGGACGTTTGAACTACATCTCCAGATTCATATTCCTCATGACTGCCACATGTGCGCCGATTTTCAAGTTACTCAAAAAGAACCAGGCCTGCGTTTGGACAGAAGATTTCCAAACCGCCTTCGACAGTATTAAGGAATATCTGTTGAATCCTCCGATTCTATCACCTCTAGTGGAAGGAAGACCACTAATCATCTACCTCACAGTCTTGGAAGACTCAATGGGATGTGTACTTGGCCAACATGACAAAACAAAACGAAAAGAGTCTGCCATTTACTATCTAAGCAAGAAATTCACCGACTGTGAAACTCGGTACACGATGCTCGAGAAAACTTGTTGTGCTTTGGCTTGGGCAGCCAAACGTCTGCACTAGTACATGATTTGTCACACTACTTGGTTGGTCTCTCAGATGGACCCAATCAAGTATGTATTTGAAAAACCTGCTCTCACGGGAAGGATTGCCCGTTGGCAGATGTTGCTATTAGAATATGACATAGAGTACCACGCTCAAAAAGTCGTTAAAGGAAGTATTTTAGCCGATCATTTGGCTCATCAACCGATTGACAATCAAGAATCAATCGGGTTTGACTTCCCAGACAAAGATGTCATGTGTCTAAAAGATGAAAGACTGTGACGAACCGCTACCCAGTGAAGGGCCAGAACCAGGTTCCCAGTGGGGACTTATCTTTGATAGAGCAGTTAATCATTATGGAAACGTAATTGGGGCAATAATTGTTACCCCTCAGGATACCCACATTCCTTTCACCGCTCGACTTAGGTTTAAATGTACGAACAATGAGGCCGAATACGAAGCTTGTATTATGGGTCTCGAGGAAGCGATTGATTTAAAGATCAAAAACTTGGACGTATATGGCGACTCAGCCCTGGTTATCAATCAGATAAAAGGAGATGGGAACACATACCAATCAGGACTAATTCCTTACAAAGATTATGCAAGAAGGTTGTTACCTTTCTTCAACAGAATCGAGTTTCATCACATCCCTCGTGATGAGAATCACATGGCTGGTGCCTTAGCCACTCTCTCTTTTATGATTAGTGTAGGTCAATGGAACGACTTACATAAAATTGACATAATGCGCCTTGAAAGGCCCGCTTACATCTTCATGATTGAAGCAGTCATAGATGAGAAACCTTGGTATCATGATATCAAATGCTTCCTTCAAAAACAAGAGTACCCTCCGGGGGCATTCAGAAAGGATAGAAAGACCCTCAGAAGACTAGCAGGTAGTTTCTTCCTGAGCGGTGATACTCTCTATAAGAGAAATTTTGACATGGTCTTGCTCCGATGCGTAGACAGACCAGAAGCAGACATACTGATGAAAGAAATTCACGAAGGATCCTTTGGCACTCATGCCAACAGACACACAATGGCGAGAAAAATTCTAAGAGCAGGGTACTATTGGTTGACAATGGAATCTGACTGCTATAAGTACATGAGGAGGTGTCACAAGTGTCAGATATACTCCGACAAAATTCATGTACCGCCAACGCATCTCAAAGTTCCTTCTTCCCCATGGCCTTTTTCCATATGGGGAATCGACATGATTGGCTTGATTGAGCCCAAAGCTTCAAACGGACATCGGTTTATCCTGGTAGCCATTGACTACTTCACCAAGTGGGTCGAAGCAGCATCATACACTAATGTAAGTCGACAAGTGGTGGTCCGATTTATCAAAAACAATATCATCTACCGTTATGGTGTTCCGAGCCAGATCATTACTGATAATGGATCTAACTTGAACAACAAGATGATGAAAGAGTTGTGTACAGAGTTCAAGATCGAACACCATAACTCATCTCCCTACCAACCCAAGATGAACGGAGCGGTAGAAGCGGCTAACAAGAATATCAAGAGGATTGTTCAGAAGATGGTCGTAACCTACAAAGACTGGCACGAGATGTTACCCTTTGCGCTTCACGGTTATCGCACGTCTGTCCGCACTTCAATAGGGGATACCCTTTTCTCTCTAGTATATGGCATGGAAGCAGTGCTCCCCATCGAAGTAGAGATCCCATCAATTCGGGTATTGATGGAAGTTAAGCTTATAGAGGCTGAATGGTGTCAAAGTCGGCACGACGAACTGAATCTGATCGAAGAGAAACAGATAATGGCACTATGCCGCGGTCAGTTGTATCAGCAGAGAATGAAGAAGGCGTTCGACAAAAAGGTCTGACCTCGCATATTCAGGAAAGGAGACCTTGTGCTCAAGAAGATACAATTATTTCTCACTGATTCTCGAGGCAAATGGACTCCGAACTATGACGGCCCCTATGTGGTCAAGAAAGCTTTCTCAGGCGGAGCCTTGAGACTTGCAACCATGGACGGAGAGGAATTTTCCTACCCCACAAACGTTGATGTAGTCAAGAAATACTTCTCCTAAACTAAAAAAAAATGTCTCGGTGGATTGAAAACCCGAAAGGGCGGTCCAGGCAAAAGTTAGAGACAAAATAAAAAAAAAAAAAAAAAATCATCTCGTTGGATTGGAAACATCACAGTACAATCCAGGCAAAAGTTAGGGATAATGGCAAGTAACTATGTTCAACAGAGGCAAGTCCCTCAGCAGCAGTTACACCATCCATCGGAGGAAAACTCCAGTCAAGGTCATCTTCGACAGAAGCTCAGGATGTCCCGAATTCAAAGTTGGTAGAAGGATAGTGGTCGTTATGTTTCAACGTAGCCCTTTTCCCTGTAAATTACCATTTTCTAACTTTGTAAATACTCTTTGGAATCACGCGTTTGGCTGATCTCCATCTTATCAATAAAATTTGAGCCCTTGTGCTTTTGTTTGTAATTCTCATTTGTTTTAGC
This sequence comes from Lathyrus tuberosus, assembly GCA_022829125.1. Taxonomy (NCBI): domain Eukaryota; kingdom Viridiplantae; phylum Streptophyta; class Magnoliopsida; order Fabales; family Fabaceae; genus Lathyrus; species Lathyrus tuberosus. The sequence continues at coordinate 15,538,793 of JALAZF010000062.1, read as the reverse complement.
TTTACAGAATGACATTTTAATATGATTAACGATTCTTGAAATAAAACAAAAATGAATTTACTTGTAAAACTTTTTCTGCTTTAAAATAAAGATGGCAATTTCCTTTGACTGTTAAACATCAAAAGAACATCAATCGCTTCTCCAGAAGTAAGCGAACTTCAAAGTGAAGAATCAAAGTACTCCTTCTAACCCAGTACGCCTGAATGAAGGGATCAACTATGTCAGAGACCTTGTTTCGTCTTACACGCCTCGGCCGAGTTCTTATCTCCTAAGCCCGACCAACATAGTTCCCCGCGAGGACTACTTCTTCTCAGCAAGGTAGAATTGCTACTTTTGGACCAACGGTACTTCTTCGCCCCGTGACGGCCGAGTATCCAGTCATGTTCATCTTTTAGTTTGTATGTCGTGTCAGTTTTGTCAGCATATACATACGTACATCATGCATTGTTGATTTGCATTCGCATTCATATTGCATCACTATCACTCTAGTCGGTCTTATCCCCTGGTGATAAAAAGTCCTCTCAATCGAGTTGTCAAGTTTTTTCCTCGTCAGGAAATACTGCGTCTGAACAATCTCTCTCCTCCAGTTTATTTCTGGAATGAAGTTGGCTCCTCGACCACTTTGATAACTTGAACCTCTGAAAAACTAGAGAGCCCTCAGTCAACATCACTCTTCGCCATTGAAGATGATATCCTTGCTTTCCCGGATTAAGGAAAATCCCGAGAGAAAGCCTCCTAATCATAGATTCGGTGGTACAGCGGTTTTTCTCCGAAAAAAACCACTGATGAAAAGGTCATCGGCACCTCAAATTGGATCCCATCATATGGTATTTCTCTGGGAAGATCCCGAGAAAAGTATGATGTAAGACCCCAAACGAAAGCAGTCTTTTAGGAGACTCGTCTTCCCTAGTAGAAACAAATGGCGTCTCAAACAGAGAAGTTTGTGCACCTCTACAACTCAGACGATTGGGCTCCCCAGCAAGTCTGACGTCAACTTTTTCTATTAAATGGCATCTACCCAGGAAAATTAGGCGAGAAGTTTGAGGAAAACCGCTACGAATAGCGTACCTTGTCAAGAAAGTTTATTGACAAAAGAAACTAAGACGAGCTCCTTGGTAGGAAACCAGGATCGAGGGGAAGTTAAAATCAGAATCTAAGACCAGTTCCTTGGTAGGAAACCAGGATCGAGGGGAAGTTTAAATCAGAAACTAAGACCAGTTCCTTGGTAGGAAACCAGGATCGAGGGGAAGTTTAAATCAGAAACTAAGACCAGTTCCTTGGCTGGAAACCAGGATCGAGGGCAAGTTTACCTTTTCTAAGCATCATTGCTTAGCGAAAGAAGATGAATGCGTGAATTACCATTCATAGACGCCGTCAAAATTTCGGATATTCTGATATTTAATCCTCTTGCACCTCGAATGCCCGAATACCTTCGCCATTCACACCTTCGTGTCCAAGAAGATTAAATAGGGGCATCTGTCATACCCCAAATTTTGACCACTAAGATTTCCCATCATTGTGAAAATCATCATCATAATATGGATGTACCTTTATGTCTCATCAATCTCCTCAAGGAATTGTTGAGCATTCACCACAATCAAAATTAGGGTTTCAAGCCCTCTCTGAGTGCTTAGACAAAGGATCAATCAAGGAATGACATGATCTTCAACTTGTCTAACCTTTCAAACCTCTACAATGGATCAAGAGGACTCCCACTTCAAGGATTAAGCACAAGGTTGCTCCCTTCTAGGTGGATCAAGCTTCAAGATCGCCAGTGCCACCAAATTAGGGTTTGGTCGACCAGGGCCTCCAGATGGAAATTGTCCTCTGGGAATGAGCCAATGCTTCAAAGCATATCCTAATATACTCCATGGAACCTCATGGACCCAATCATCAAGTCAATTTGGCCTTAAGGGATGCATACATCAAAAATCAGGAATTAGGGTTTCTTGACCTAATTCACCCCTAAGTTGACTTTTTGGACAAATCATGAACCAAGACCTCAAGACGAGATTTGAGGGTCTCTAATATACCATATTGATCCATTTGGAATAATGGATTGATCCAAGAGGCTTGAGCAACAAGTTTCAATTTCATCTGAACCACAGTTAGGGTTTTGAGGAAAAAGTCAACTGTAGCTTTGACTTTTGACCAAGACATGCTCCCAAACCCTAGGACATGATTCAATATACCCTATAACACCCATGGAACATGTCCATCAAGTTTGATTTAGGTCAAGGACATGATTTCTCAAAGGATCGCACAATTTGGAATTCATCTGACAAAAAGTCAACAGTGCACAAAAGTCAACTTTGACTTTTTGAGATTTTTCACAAAAATGGATTTTTAACCCTAAAATGATGTTAATGTATGATTTGAATCATCATTCATCAAGAAAAATCAAAGAAAGTGGGATAACTTGTAAAAGGGGTAACCATAAAAACTTAGAAAATTTTCTAAGTTATGAAATAAAGTGACAAAGGTACCAACTTTGGAGGATCATAACTCCCAAACCACAAAGCCATTTTTCCCCATCCAAAGCTTGATTTGTAGATCTCATTGCCCTCTACAAAAGCTTCATACTGATCTATGTCCAAATTCCTCATGGAGTTTGAGCTATGGAGTGATCAAAATCAAGAAAAGTCACTTTGTTCCAACACTTAGTGAAAATTTCACTAAGTCAGAATCTGCCTTACTTTTTTCCAAATGTAGGGGGATTTTTCACTTGAATCCAAAAGGTATCAAAACCAAATATGATCAGACAGTTGTTGTATCATAAAAGGACTTTCCAAAATGGCCAAGAACATCACCAAATTCAATTTGAGCTTTGAGATATGGTTGTGGCAAGATGCCTTGCTGAAATCTGCCAAGGCAAGGCAGATTTTTGCACTTTTGGTCGATTTGCCAAAATCAGCCAATTCCAAGCCTTCTCATCACTTTAGACACATCTGACGATTGAATCTAAAGGGGACAATCACTGAGCCAAGCCTCCAAAGTCCTTGGAACAAGAAATAGCATGCCAAACCTAGAATTGCCTAAAATAGGGACAAGACTCCAATTTTGGATTGAAGCATTCAATGGAAGCACCAAGGTGGCATGGACTGAGCTATTAGCAACTAAATTCAGTTAAGACTTATCCAAGACCAAGGGGACCAGCAGTCTGTGCCCTAACCTCTAGTCAATGGCTAGAGGAGACTTGGATTTTCATTTGCCAACATTGGCCAACCCTACTCAGCAGTTGCCATTCACTATTCCTTGCAAAACAAACTTGCTCTACTATAAATAGAGCTAAATTGTGATCAGTTTAAGTACACCAAAGTCCTACAACACTTGCCTTTCTCAAAATCCACTTCTCACTCTCAAAAATGCCTTTCTTAGCAAGTCACTATCGAGTTTTTCAGTAGAGAGCAATTCCACTCAAACCAATCACACACACACCTCACATACATCATATGTGAGTTGTTCAAACATTTAAACAACATCTGGAACACTGATTTCTCAGAATCACCAGTCAATTGCTCAAGGTTTTAACCAAGTTGCAGTTGAGATGCCATGAAGTGATCCGGCCAAATTCCATCAAGTCCAAGCATTCAAACACACTCCATAGGGTGTAGGGAAGTTATTCAGATCATCACAACTCATCTGTAACACCTCCAACTCAGAAATCACTTTGAACTTGCTGCCACGACCTAGAGGTAACACTAAACTTGGTCATCTCTCAATCTATGCATATTTCCTCGCACAATACTTTTGCCAAATGTTCATAATCATGCATGGAATGTTTCCCCTCAATTAATTGCTTTGTTTGAATCGTGTATCAAAATTCTCAGCCTTCATGCAGAAATTAGGGTTCTTGAGGTTTTGTCTTGATTTTTTATTCCATGTTTAATATAAATGAAATTAAATACCATAGACATGATCGTGAGGTTGAGACGAGCAGATTGGTATGTGGATTGCATGTATAATCAAGTATTTAGTGAGATTGGAGAGAAAATGCAAATCTGGGAAAAACCCAGAACACACGCGTGTTCTTGGGGTGTTCTTGGCGCCCTTTTTGAAAATTCAAATATTTGAATTTTGTGATTTTATTTAATTGATTCAAAAATTAATTTATCTCTGGGTTTTAATGATTTTGATTTGATTCTTTTTTTAATAATTCACAAAAATGTTAAAATATTTTATTTTCCCAAAAAATCCCAAAAATATTATTTATTTCATATAATTGATATTTTTGCAAAGAATTAATGTTTTAATTGTTTTTGACATTTAAAATATTTTTTCCTTATTGATTTTGCAAATTTTAATGATTTCTAATCATTTTGTAGGGCAAAACTTGATTTATGAAGCCTTAATCCAAGATCACAATTTGTTTTCCACATGTTAAACAATTTTGATCATTTTAATTGAATATTTTATTCAATTAAAACACATTTTGAAAACAAATTAGGGTTTTTGATTAATTCAACCCTCATAAATCATTTTCAAAACCTTTTGGGCCTCTTGAGAGAGTGTAAGACCCAAACCCCCTTGTACAAACAATTTCGGGCCTCACTTATTGTATAAGTCCCTCTATACAAGTAAACGACGCGATCGTCGCCTTTTAAAAAATCAATTGGGCATCTCCTCGAGCTATAAGACTCATTCAAACTCTTTGGGCCTCTAATAGAGTGTAAGACCCAATCCCCTTTTAACCAAAACAACTTTGGGCCTCAGATATTGTATAAGCCCCTTTGCGTTAAAAGAAAATCTCGGCGCGATCGCCATTTCAAACGAAAAATCATTTGGGCCTACCCTCGTGTTATAAGCCCTACTCTTTTCAAATGGTTAATCGATTATGTTTGTATAAAAACTCAAATTTTCTTTTTACAGAATCATGGTTAATCGATTACCATGGTCTTTCTTGCCATGGGGTTAATAGATTAAACCTATTGTGGACTTAGAGAATTTCAAACTTTAATAATTCCACTTCATGCTATTTTTGGAATATGATGAAATAATGCATATAATGTTTTTTTTAATATTTTTGGGTTAATTGTGATTTACCCCCCCTGACATATGAGCGTGTTTTGGTTTACCCCCCCACCGTTGCCATAGGCAGGTTTTGGCAACGATTTTTTCAAAAAAACCGTTGCCTAAAGGCATGTAGGGGGGTAAATCAATATTCGCTCATATGTCAGGGGGGTAAATCACAATTAACCCAATATTTTTCTTTGAGCATCTAAAATTTATATCATTAAAACATATTGTACCTTAGTTTGCCATGATTAATTTCAATTCCATAGCTTGATAAAATTAATTCCTTTACACCATATCTTGAAACATCCTTGCTACGATACTTGAAATTTTTAATCCATTGTTGAATCTTTTCCTTCTTATATATGTTTGTCTTCATCAAAACACCTTCATAAGACATGTCTTCACAGGTGCCACATAAATGAAAAGTTTCTGCATAATTTATGGGCCAACATGACTAAATAGGATGAGTATGATGCACCTGGGAAGGATTGTAACCATGATTGTGATTTTCAACTTGTTTTGTACAAATATCAAAATAAGAATATAAACAAAGAAACAAATCAAGAAGTGTTTACTCAATCAGGTTAAGGGATGGTAATAGAAAACCTTATCAATGAAGTGCCTATTTTGGAATGAAATGGGCGTAACCAATGCCCCTACAAAATTGGCATTAAAAAATTTATAAAGTCTCATAAGCCTGATTTATGCTTCTTAGCAGAACCTTGGATGAATTTTTATAATCTTCCTCCAAGGTTTTTTTTTTGAAAATTTAGAGCTGAAGTTGTTTGCATAAAATGCTAGGAACAACAATTTACCAAATCTTTGGTGTCGTTGTAAAATAGATCTTAGCCCGCAAATCACCTCCACTATTGATCAATTTGTCTCCTATGTGACTGACCAAAACAACACTCAGGTTTTTGTAACACCAATATATGTTTCTAATTGCCATATTCATATAAGGAACTTAAGGTTGGACCTCACAAACCTTCAATCAACTCACAATGTCCCTTGAGCTTCCTTGGAGACTTAAATGTCATTCTTGGTGCTCATGGGCATAGAGGTGGGAGCACTCCAATTAGAGATCACTTTAATGACTTTTACAACTAGTTTTCTCATAATACTCTTGTGGATCTCCCAGAACAATGGTCTTTCTTCACTTGGATTAATGGCAGAACTGGGCATGGTTATGTAGAAAGGAAGCTTGACAGAGTTTTCTGCACTCAAACTTTGCTCTCTGCTTGTATCTCATTTCATGTTTCCACTCTACCTAGCATAAGATCAGATCATGTTCTATTTTTATTTGAGGCCTGCTTCTATCGCACAAAATTTTATGTATCAATTCAATTTCCTTAGCATTTGAACTCTCCATGACAATTGTCATGACTTTATCAAAAGCACTTGGGGCACTTAAACTGTTGGTTGCACTATGGTTATTCTCTCTCGAAAGCTCCAAATTCACAAGACTAATCTTAAGGTTTTGAATTAAGATGTCTTTAGAGACATACACAATATGGTCATTACTTTCACTAAAAACCTTCAAAGAATTCAAAAATCAAATTAGCTCAGATGGCATCAATGAAGCCCTCGTAACACAAGAAAAATTGGCTCAAATTGAATTGGAAAATACTTTGGCCAAGGAGGAACCTTTTTGGAACTAGAAGTCCAAAGTATGTAACCCTTCGACATCAGTATCTGACCTAGCTTCGACTTCATGCTCGTCTCCTGTCAAGACACATGAAAGCTATTCCTTGACAGAGCTAGAGTTTGACCTAAAATCTCACAAATCTCCACCTTGGATCTAACTATACAAACAACAGGGGAAAAAACTAGCTTTCATCATGCACCTTTATCAACTGCATACAGTGGAAAAACTTGCAACTTGGAAACGTCTTGGTGATCATACCAGTAGAATTGTCATCAGTCAAAACCTTCAGCACCTGGACTTCACCACACTCGATTATCTCTCTGGAGAAGTGCAGCCTTACATTGATGTGCTTGGTTCGCTCATGATAGGTTGAGTTCTTCGACAGGTCTATTGCACTTTGACTATCACATTTAACATTGATACTTCGACCTTGAAGTTTTAGCTCTTTTGCAAAACCATCAAGCCACAATGATTCTTTCACAGCTTCAGTGAGGGCAATATATCCTGCTTCAGTGGTTGATAAGGCAACAACCTTCTGAAGCATTGCTTTCCAACTGATTATTGTGCTGAACATAGTGAACACATATCAAAAAATAGACTTTATGGAATCCATACAACCTGCATAATCAGAGTCGAAAAACCCTTCGATTTTGACTTTGCTATCATCACCACAGGCTCTACCATAAATTAGGACTTTTTTCAGAGACCCATTTATGTACTTGAGAATCCACTTCAAAGCTTGTCATTGCGCCTTTCCAGGATTAGCCATATACCTGCTTACAAGGCTCACACCATACGTTATGTCTGGCCTCATACAGACCATATCATACATCAAAGAACCTACCACACTAGCATATGGGATGCTACTCATATAGATTCTTTCAGCTTCAGTACTCGGACTTTGAGTAGTACTAATCTTAAACTGAGGATTTGTTAGAGTCACAACAGGATTTAAATTTGACATACCAAACTTGTCGAGAAGATTCCATAGGTATGTCTCTTGAGATAAGCACAACTTCTACTGCTTTTTATATCTCCGGATGTCAATCCCAAGAATCCTGGTGGCAGCTCCTAGATCCTTCATTTCGAACTCCTTAATGAGTTCAGCCTTCACCTCCATCACATCCTCGACACTGTTTTTAGCTATGAGGATATCATCCACATAAAGCAACAAAATAACAACTGAGTTTCCAGGTCGAAATCTGAAGTAAACACAGTGGTCAAACTGGCTCCTAGTGAAACCAATGTGTGCCATGAACTTGTTGAATCTCCTGTTCCACTGTCGAGGAGATTGTTTCAGTCCATACAAAGACCTATTCAGCTTGCACACATAATCTTCCTTACCTTTTTCTTCATACCATTCAAGTTGACGCATCAGGATCATTTCGTCTAGGTGTCATACCCTAAATTTTGACCACTAAGATTTCCCATCATTGTGCAAATCATCATCACAATATGGATGAACCATTAGTCTCCCCAAAATGGGTGAGCATCCACTACAATCAGACTTAGGGTTTCAAGCCCTCTCAGAGCTCTTAGACAAAGAATCAATCAAGAAATGACATGATCTTCAACTTGTCTAGCCTCTCAAACATCCACAAAGGATCAAGAGGACTCCCACTTCAAGGATTAAGCACAAGGCTTCTCCCTTCTAGGTGGATCAAGCCTTAAGATCGCCAGTGTCACCAAATTAGGGTTTGGTCGACCAGGTCCTCCAGATGGAAATTTTCCTCTGGGCATGAGCCAATGCTTCAAAGCATAACCTATGATGCTCCAAGGGATCTCATGAACCCCATCATCAAGTCAATTTAGCCTCAGGGGATGCATTTACTAAAAATCAGGAATTAGGGTTTCTTGACCTAATTCACCCCTAAGTTGACTTTTGGGACAAAACATGAGCCAAGACCTCAAGAGGGGATTTGAGGGCCTCAAATACATCACATTGATCCATTTGCAACAATGGATTGATCCAAGAAGCTTGAGCAACAAGTTTCAATTTCATCAGAACCACAGTTAGGGTTTCGCGGAAAAAGTCAACTGTATCTTTGACTTTTGACCAGGACATGCTCCCAAACCCTAAGACATGATTCAATACACCCTATAACAACTATGAAATCAATCCATCAAGTTTGATTTAGGTCAAGGACTTGATTTCATAGAGGATCGCACAGTTTGGAATTCATCTGACAAAAAGTCAACTGTGCACAAAAGTCAAACTTTGACTTTTTGAGATATTTCACAATTATGGTTCTTTGACCCCAAAATGATGTTAATGTGTGATTGGAATCATCATTCATCAAGAAAAATCAAGAAAAGTGGGATAACTTGTAAAAGGGGTAACCATAAAAAACGTAGAAAATTTTCTAAGTTATGGAACAAAGTGGCTAGGGTACCAACATTGGAGGATCATAACTCCTAAACCACAAGGCCATTTTTTTCCCATCCAAAGCTGGATTTGTAGCTCTCATTACCCTCTACAAAAGCTTAAACTACCACTCATTCCAACTCCCCATGGATTTTAAATTATGGAATGATCAAAATCACAAAAAGTGAAAATGTCACTTTTTTCCAACACTTAGTGAAATTTTCACTAAGTCAGAATCTGCCTTCACTTTTTTCCAAATGTAGGGGCATTTTTCACTTGGATCCAAAAGGTATCAAAACCAATTATGATCCAACAGTTACTGTATCATATGAGGGCTTTCCAAAATGGCCAAGAACTCCATCAAATTCCACCTGATCCATGAGATATGACAATGGCAATATGCCTTGCTGAAAACTGCCAAGGCTAGGCAGAATTTTGCACTTTTGCTCGATTTGGAAAAATCAGATAATTCCAAGCCTTGTCATCACTTTGGACACATCTGAGGATCAAATCTAAAGGGAACAAACACTGATCCAAGCCTCCAAAGTCTTTGGAACAAGAAGTAGCATGCCAAACCTAGAAATCCCTAAAAGAGGGACAAGACTCCAATTTTGGATTGGAGCATTTAATGGAGGCACCAAAGTGGCATGGACTGACACATTTACAACTGAATTCAGTCAAGAATGATCCAACAACTAGGGAACCACATCTCTGTGCTCTAACCTCTAGTCAATGGCTAGAGGAGACTTGGATTCCCATTGATCAACATTGGCCAAACCTCTGCTGCAGTTGCCATTCACTATTGATCCCAAAACAAACTTGCTCTACTATAAATAGAGCTCACTTGTGCTCAGTTTGAGTACACCAAAGCCATCAAACAGATGCTTTCCTCAAAATCACCTTCTCACTTCCAAATTTTCCTTCCAAAGCAAGTCACTATCGGGATTTGAGTTTGAGAGCAATTCCAACCAAACCAATCACACACACGCCTCATAAACATCATATAGAAGTGATCCAAACACTCACATAACATCTGGAACACCAAAATCACAAAATCACTAGCCAATTGCTCAAGCCTTTGACAGATTTGCAGTTGGGGTGCCATCTCAAGTTCCAGATCATTTCAATCCATTCCAAGCATCCAGACACACTCCATGGCACCTAGGGAAGCTATCCATATCATTGGAACCTAGATGTAACACCTCTAACCCAAAACACGATCACCAGCTGCAAGAGGTGAGCATGAGCTCTTCTAACTCTATGATTCATGCATTTTTTGCTGCACAATAATTTGGCCATATGTTCATAATCATGCATAGAGTGTTTACCCTCAATCAATTGCTTTGTATGAATCGTGTATGGAATTTTTGAACCTTCATGCAGAATTTAGGGTTCTTGAGGTTTCTCTTTGATTTGGAAAAATACTCTTTTTGGTCCTTTAACTTTACCTCGGAGTTCATTTTGGTCCCTTAACTTTAAAAAGTGTCATATTGGTTCCTTAACTCTTTAAAACGTTCCATATTAGTCCTTTTCGTCTTATTAGCGACGTAAAAATTCAAAAATCAGTCGCTAAAATTCGTCGCTAATAAGACAAAAGGACTAATATGGAATGTTTTGAAGAGTTAAGGGACCTAAATGACACTTTTTAAAGTTAAGGGGCCAAAATGAACCCCGAGGTAAAGTTAAATGACCAAAAAGGATATTTTACCCTTTGATTTCTTATTCCATGCTTAAAATAAATGAAATTAAAGACCATAGACATGATCGTGAGGTTGAAACGAGTAGATTGATATGTAAATTGCATGATATAATCAAGTATTCAGTGAGCTTGGATAGAAAATGCAAATCTGTAAAAACAGAGGAAGGGCGCGTGTTTTGCCATGTTCTTGGCGCCCTTTTTCAAATATTTGAATATTTGAATTTTGTGATTTTATTTAATTGATTCAAAAATTAATTTCTCTCTGAGTTTTAATGATTTTGAGTTGATTCTTTTTTTAATAATTCACAAAAATGTTAAAATATTTTATTTTACCAAAAAATCCCAAAAATATTATTTATTTCACATAATTGATATTTTTACCAAGAATTAATATTTTAATTGTTTTTGACATTTAAAATATTTTTTCCTTCTTGATTTTGCAAATTTTAATGATTTCTAATTATTTTGTAGGTCAAAACATGATTTTTGAAACATTAATCCAAGATCACAATTTGTTTTCCACATGTTAAACAATTTTGATCATTTTAATTGAAATTTTTATTCAATTAAAATACATTTTGGAAACAAATTAGGGTTTTGATTAATTCAACCCTCATTAAACCTTTTAAAAACATTTTTGGGCCTCTAATAGAGTGTAAGACCCAATCCTTTGTAAATACAAACCTATTTTGGGCCTCAAATGTTGTATAAGTCTCGTTGTATTTCAAAAGTTCGACGCGATCATCGCCTGTTTAAAACAAACCATCTGGGCTTATCCTTGAGCTATAAGACCCATCTTTGTTCACTTTCAATCATTTTGGGCCTCTTGAGAGAGTGTAAGACCCATCCCCTTGTACAGAAAATCTTTCTTGGGCCTCAGTCACTTGTATAAGTCCCTGTACAAAACGACAGTGCGAATACTGATTAAACCCTGGGCCTCTCCTTGAGCTGTAAGCCCCAATTTTCCTTTCAAAAGCACTTTCTCCTTTGATTTTGTAACATACTGTTATTTTCAATTTCTTTGTTGAACAACTAACCAAACAGCATGGAAGCTCTACAACCGAGTAAGTGTTTACCCGCTTTCATTTACCACTTTCGTATGTATATAACTGTATTATGGGGTTGTTTCATTGTAAGTCTTCTTTCATAAACTCATATCGACGGTGTAATACTAGTATAGATATTTCGAGTTCCCCCGGCAACTATGTCTAGAACTAGACAAAACCTCGTCTCTTTACATCTGATGTTCTCCCGGATATTTCAACATAACCTAAACCATGAGAATTTTCTTTTACAACGATTTTAGATAACTAGATCTAAGAAATCTCCCCCTTGAACAGTTCATATACAGAAGGCCAATGTTCCAAGTGAAACCCCTTATGGAACTGTTCATCAGCCTCCTCTTGGGCTTAGTGCAAGGACCCACAGGCTTCCTAAAAGCATCCTCGCCTCCTCTTGGGCGTTGTACAAGGACCCGTTGGCTTCTTAGAAGTTTTCACAACCTCCTCTTAGGCTTCGTATAATGATTCTTCCTCCGGGAAGATAGCCTCCTCTTGGGCTTCGTACAAATTGTCCCTTCGGCTTCTTAAAAGTTTTTCTCGCCTCCTCTTGGGCTTCGTACAAATTGTCCCGACGACCTCTTAAAGGTATAGGAACAGAAATTAGTCATCTTAATAGAATAGTCTTTCAAAGAGTCTAGATCTTCCTACAGCGAACATACTGTCTCTGGATCTCTCTTAAGCATAGTACAAAAGATAAAACTCTAGACTTGGACAGTCTAACCTCCTTGAGTCTCGAAGATATTCTCAAGTTCCTTTCAAAAATAGGAAAAAACACCTGTAGACTTGGGCAGTCTCAATACTCTTCGGATTCCCCGTTTCCTTAAAGAACAGGAAATAATCCCGGTACTCAGATCAAATCCATGAGTACAACATTACCCATATAAGAACTGATTTTCTCTTTTAACCAACATACTGGACCTGTCACTCAACTGAAACAGTAACCCTAGCCTCCTATTGGGCTTTGTACAATGATTCTCCCCAGCAGAGTTAACCTTTGCAGCCTCCATCTCTGGCTTCGTACGAGATACAAAATCACTCTCTTGTTGAGTATAAAAGACTCTCTTGTTGAGTCAAACATTTTTAGCTTCCATCTCGGGCTTCGTACGAGATACCAAATCACTCTCTTGTTGAGTATAAAAGACTCTCTTGTTGAGTCAAACATTTTTAGCCTCCATCTCGGGCTTCGTACGAGATACCAAATCACTCTCTTGTTAAGGATAAAAGACTCTCTTGTTGAGTCAAACATTTTTAGCCTCCATCTCGGGCTTCGTACGAGATACCAAATCACTCTCTTGTTGAGGATAAAAGACTCTCTTGTTAGGTCAAACAATTTAGCCTCCATCTCGGGCTTCGTACGAGGTACAAAGACTCTCTTATAGAGTCAAAGACCTTTAGCCTCCGTCTTGGGCTTCGTACAAGACACATATAAAAACACTCTCTTATTGAGTCAACCCTTTTAGCCTCTATCTCGGGCTTCGTACGAGACATAAAAGCATCCTCTTGTTGGGTCAATAGCCTCCTCTTAGGCTTTGTATAAAGAAATCCCCGTTTGATTCAATCAACCTTTTAGCATCAAATCATGCTTTGGTCTCAGCATACAAACATCAACAACTCCTTTTCCCTCGTCTAATTGCTGTAAGCGGCAAGCCTATGGATTATTTATATCCACGCCAATGTCCCTCTTATAGCACGAGAAATTCATAAGGAAAGATGGCGTTGCTCTAAACTGAGTTAAAGTCTTCTCCTTCAGGTTGAAAATCCCCTATAAAGGAAATTATGGCATTGCTGGATTTGCATATCCCAGTTAAAGTAATTCTCCTTTATAATCAGTCACCCAACAGCCGTGCCAAACAGGCCAAATATTCCCCTTTAGAGATGACAAATTCTCTCTAAAGTCAACACCCTTTTAGCTTCACATCATGGGCTTCGAACAAGATACAAATAGACCCTTCAGCTTCACATCTTGGGCTTTGAACAAGATACAAACGACCTTTAGCTTCATGTCTTGGGCTTTGAACAAGACACCAAAACACCATTTCCTCCCATAGAATTGGAGGAACTACGATCGCTCTGATTTCCCTATCCCGAGAATACGTAGGCATAAGATTGAAAAAAGAATCTTAGCGAGCACACTAATCAAAAAACCCCAAAGTCCCCTACCTCCATCCAATCTGGCGCAGGATCCCAACAAATTCCCCATGAACAATCCCGGTATTTCGTTATGAACAAAATATGCAGAGAGAGGCCCACGAACTAAAGCCGTATCTGTAAACCAACAGTTTTGACTGTTTAACCTCAGTTTGCAAGCAGGGTTAGTTGAAGACATCTATTTCCCTTCCTTCATCAGCTTCAATGGGATTAAAAAAGAATCGAACTGTAGTACCAAAGTGATAGTGATTCGAAACCACAAAAACCGCACTACAGAAAAATTGGCGACCACAGTGGGAGCGACTTGTTCTTCTCCCCTCTCTTAGGAGGAAACCTTAAGTTTAGACAATTTCACTGGAAAAATGGCGCCCACCGTGGGGCCAAACAAAGGAATCTTGTCTCTCTTATCTCTCTGGATGAAACCTTCTCTTAGGACGAGTCCTTGGGTTCACAAGGTATCACCGAATGACAGTTCCATTAGGGAATGTCATTATTGCTAGGATCGGCCCTCACTAGGATCTTAGGTCAAAAACCTTTAAGTTGGGAAGGTACCACAGAATGGCGACTCCGCCAGGGAGCCATTTTCTGTTAGGATCATAGGATTCATAGCTCTTAAAAGTCTAGGTCATTAGGACAAATATATATAATGCTTTTCCTAATTGATATCTGTGTTTATTTTTCTGCTAATGGGAATGCGTGTGATGCCACATGTGGAAAGATTGAGTATACACCTAGGAAAAACCTCTTTCAGTAGTGCGGAAGCTATCGTAAATAGTTGTCACGCGATACTACCCTCTTCTGAGATTCTTCGAAATACATCGCCTAGCACGGTTCCCGGCCCGCTGATGTTATCTCGACAAGAATCAATGATTTTGAGAGACATGTACAAAAATCACTAGTATAAACCTTTGGAATGGGTAGAGCCTTGACTTCATGACACCGACCCTTTGACCCCATGTTTTTTCTATGTTTTTGTGTGGTGCATTCATGCATTCATGTTAAAAAACATTAAGCAAAGAAAAATTTTCTCTTCTAGTCTCTCTTTTTCAAATTAAACTAAAACAATGATTGCAAATGTCAGGGAGAAAAGGATTGCGCTCATGAATTTCGGTAGACGAAAAACTCACAAGTATACCTTCAAGGTTCCAAAACTAGAGGATTTGAGAGGATTAGCAAGGATGATCACTAACCCTGATGCGTTCAGAGCCAAGTACGGAGGTCTACTACCTCTGTTAAGGGTCCATGTAATTGAAGGAATCCTGGAGGCACTCGTTCAGTTTTACGATCCAGTCTATCACTGTTTCACATTCCCAGATTACCAGCTCGCACCAACACTGAAGGAGTATTCTCATCTGAATGATCTACCCATTAATGATCAAGCTCCCTTTTCTGGACTGGAAGAAATTCCAAAGGATCAGACCATTGCAAAAGCAATTTATTTGGACGAATCAGGAGTCAAGACTCACCTGACCACCAAGGAAGGAATCCCAGGTTTACCAGCCAAGTTTCTGGTAAAGAAGGCTCTGTACTTTGCTAGTATAGGGAACGTGACTGCTTTCAAGAGCATCTTTGTTTTGCTCACCTACGGGTTATTTTTGTTTCCCAACATTGATAACTTCGTCGATATCAACGCCATTAAGGTTTTTCTCATTGGAAACTCCGTACCAACCTTGCTCGCAGATGCGTATCATTCTGTACACTTAAGGAATTTATACAGCAGAGGAATGATCACATGTTGTGTACCCCCGCTATATAAATGGTTTATCTCCCATTTGCCTAAGTCTGCCGCTTTTTGGGATCATAAGAGTGCCTTACGTTGGTCGCAGAAAATCATGTCTCTTACCAACTCTGACATCGATTGGTATAATCAAATCTATGACGGGATCAAGATCATTGACCGTCGTGGAAATTTCCCCAACGTACCCTTTATAGGAACAAAGGGAGGAATAAACTACCATCCAGTCTTAGTTCGTCGTCAATTTGGATACCCGATGAGGCATATCCCGCGTAATGCTCATCTGGAAGGTATTTTCTTCAAAGAAGGAGAAAATGACAGGGCACTAAAGATGGAAATAGTGCACGCTTGGAAACATGTTCATAAGAAGGGATGGGAGTCTCTAGGAAAACCGGATTGTGTCTCGGTGGAGCCTTATCTCCATTGGGTACAAACTAGAGCTCTCAAGCTAAATATGCCTTATCCTCGTCACGGAGTTCTTCCGCCAAGGGAACCTGTCATGTACTTCATGACTGAAACGGAAAAACTTCAGGTTACTCTCAACAAAGTTCAACATGAGAGGAGGTCTTGGAAGAACAAGTACCGCATTCTCCATGTGGAGTGTACCAAAATACAACAACTGCTGAAAGATAAGGATGCTCTAATTGAGATTTTGGAGCAACATGCTGTAGAAAATCAGGATAACCAAAGGAATTTGCTCGCTCCTTTCACTTGGCAAAGGAATGACAACCCGACAACGGCCCAAGAGCCCCGGTCCAAGAAAAGGAAAGTACCAGAATCAGCACCCGAGTTCTCCTCAGAGAGGACTCGGGACCCATTAGCTTAGGTTTCTGTTTCCACACCTTGTAATTTACTATATTTCCAATTCCGCAATCCTTTGAATTCAATAAAACGGGGGTGTCCCCACTGTTTGATATTTGCAATCTAATTGTCGAAGTTTATTTTGATTAAACAAAAAAAACAGTTAATATAATTATTGCATTCATCATTCTCACGTCACGTATTCTTCTTACCTACGAATCTCACATTTGTGCCTCGGTTCTAGAGTCAAACTGTCTCATTCGTACAATACTCAGGCCAATCGTGAGAAAAAGATGAATGATCTCAAGGAAGAGAACAAAGAGTTGAAAGAAGAGATCGACACTCTGAGAGAGGATATGAGAAAGCTTCGTAACGACATGCAAGCCATGGCAGAAGCTCAGCTACAAAGAACTGTAATCTCAGAGATCACCTCAACGCCCATAGTGGAGAAGTATGATCATAGGTATCAAATGCCGAAAGATCGTCCCTGGGGCATGCCTGTTAACTATATTCCGGAAGGATATGTTCCGCCGATCACTGAAGATCAGGGAATCATAGCAGAAGCCACTGGGCCTGAAGGTTACAAACTTCAGGAAAACGAGGATACCAGAGGCATAATGAGGACTCCTAAAGGTTACAAACTTCAGGAAGCGCCAAGATTCACTGCCGTAGTAACGGTACCACCCCCTGTGGTGTACAATGTCCCGGAAGGACAGATTCCACATATACCTTCTAGTAGAAAGGACATCATGTCCGACAGAATGAATGAGTTCCAGGAACAACTCTTGGAGATGCAGAAAGAACTGCAGTCCCTTCGCGGTCAGGATCTATTTGGAAAGGACGCCGCAGACCTTTGCTTGGTCCCCAATGTGAAAGTCCCGCACAAGTTCCAAGTACCCGATTTTGAAAAATACAAGGGTAACTTTTGCCCTCAAAGCCATTTGGTGATGTACGCTCGGCGAATGTCAGCTCAGATAGAGAACCAGGATCTACTGATTCACTACTTTCAGGATAGTTTAACCGGTGATGCATTAAAATGGTACATGAGTTTAAACCGTGCTACGATTAGCACTTTCAGAGATCTTGGCACTGCCTTAGTCCAATAATATAAATACAATTTGGACATGGCACCAGACAGAGATCAACTCAGATCAATGTCGCAAAAAGACAAGGAAACCTTTAAGGAATACGCTCAGAGATGGCGTGAAATTGCCGCTCAAATTTGTCCACCTCTTGACGAAAAAGAGATGACAAAGATTTTCTTAAAGACCTTGAGCTCATTTTACTACGACATAATGGTTGCCAGTGCGCCCAGCGACTTCACCGAAATGGTCGGTATGGGAGTGCGTCTCGAGGAAGCCGTTCGAGAAGGACGTCTAGTCAAAGACACTAGGTCGACAAGCGGTACTAAAAATTACGGTAGTGCTCTCCCTAAGAAAAAGGAGCAAGATATTGGGAATATCTCCCTCGGAAAGCAAAGGCGACGGTACCAACCAATAGCAGCTGTAACTCCTGCTATCAGCCCTGTGCCTGTTTCTACGTATCAACCTCAGGTTGCTTAAAGCCAACCGCATTCGCAGCAATTTCAGCAAAGGACACAACAGCCTCTTCAGCAGGCTCGTCCTCAATACAACAACAACCGTACAACGCGGCCACCAGGATTTGATCCTATACCCGTATCGTACGCAGAACTATTTCCATTACTGTTAGACAAGGGGCATGTCCAGACTAAGTCTCCTCTTACAGTACCAGAAAATTCTCCTTTTTGGTTTAAGGTGGATTAGACTTGCCCTTACCATCAAGGAGGACCGGGGCATAACATAGAGAGTTGTCTCAGTTTCAAGTCTGATGTGCAAAAGCTTGTTAGGAGCAGGGTCTTATCTTTCAAAGATACGAATCTGAATGTTCTCACGAACCCGCTGCCTCAACACGAGAAGGCTACAGTCAATTTGATAGAGGGAGAGTCTAACAACACCTATCAAATTTACGATGTACTCTTATTGAGGGCCAACTTGGTCAAGATGCATTGTAGACAGAGTGGATATGGCCATGTGCCACCTCATAATTATCACCAGTGTGATATCTGCTCTAAAAGCAATCAAGGATGTTCTGTGGTGCAATCAGCTCTAAAGGAACCGATGGATCTCGGATGGATCCAAGAGCACCGAGTTCGTGGAGTCAACATGGTTTATACGAGTTCCAACATCATTCAAAACCACGGTATCCGTGCGATGAATGTCAACCTGGTGGCAATGCACTCAAGGCAAAGCCAGTATCATAATCTGCCACGACACGATTACAATTCCTGTCTGACTTGCTCGATAAACAAACAGGGATGCTCTTTTGTACAAGAGGCCCTCCAGCGTCAGATGGATCTTGGATGGATTCAAGACTACCATGATAGGAATCATTATCAAATCAACATGATTAAAATCTTCGATATTCGCTTGATGAATACCAGCCTGGTGGAGTTACATGCTAAACAGGTCTGGCTCGGGTTCCTGGTATCACATGATTATCAGGGCTGTAAAGCGGGTTGCAAAGACGATCAGAGCTGTGCCCTTGTCCAGGAAACACTTCAGGACTTATTGAACCACTGGTGGCTTCCAATCTATATGGATGAAGACACCCAGTAAATCAGTATCACTAACGGGAATCCTACTATATATCAAAGTCAGGATGTTCGGTCGATGGAAACAGATCTAGTAAGGTTACACTGTATTCAAAGCGGACGTGGCTAGGTGCCACTACACAACTATGAGCGGTGTGGAGTTTGCTCAGTGGATAATCAAGGATGCTACCTCATGCGAGCAGCCCTTCAAAGTCAGTTAGACCGCAAAGAGATTCAACCATGGTCAAGTTCTGGATCAGCAACTACTTCGTTGATCAAATCGAGGACATTTTCGTAATCTCTGATCATCAGAGGGCTAGGGATGTTTGTACCATTATCCCTCTACTTGACGAATCGAGAGTTCCCAACCGGGAACGGATCAAAATTACTTACGATGGTCATAAAAATCAGAAGGCTCCCATAGTCATCTATCTACCAGGACCGCTACCGTATGAATCAACTAAGGCTATCCCTTACAAATACGGTACAACAACAATTGAGAATAGAAAGGAAATTCTGTTACCCTCCGTCGTGAATATTGCAGACATCAGTCGAGTAACACGGAGTGGTAGAATCTTCAACAAAGGAGTTGGAGAACCCAACAAAGAAAAGGAACCTTAGAGAGAAGTTCCCGATCCACCAGTCGGTCAATCCAGTAATCCCGACCTTTCGAAAAACAATGATGAGATGCTGAAGCTCATCCAAAAGAGTGAATACAACATTGTTGATCAACTGTTACAAACTCCTTCGAAGATCTCTGTGCTATCACTTTTACTCAGTTCCGAAGCCTACAGAGAGGCTCTACAGAAAGTCTTGGAGCAAGTCTTTGTAGAACAGGATGTAACAATCAGACAGTTCGATAGCATTATCTCTAATATCACTTCCTGCAATAACTTGGGATTTAGTGATGAGGAATTACCTGAAGAGGGTCGCCGTCATAATATGGCGCTCAACGTTACAGTCAACTGCCAGGATGATGCTTTAGCCAACATACTGGTAGACACAGGGTCAGCCCTGAATGTTATGCCGAAGTCCACTTTGATGCAATTATCATTCAAAGGACCTTCGATGAGAAACAGCGAGGTCGTCGTCAAAGCATTTGACGGATCCAGAAAAACGGTTATCGGCGAAGTCAACCTTCCCATAACTATTGGTCCTCACACTTTCCAAGTCACTTTCCAGGTCATGGACATCCGGGAAACATACAGTTATTTATTAGGAAGACCTTGGATACATCAGGCTGGGGCGGTTACTTCGACCCTCCACCAAAAGCTAAAGTTCGTACAGAACGGCCAACTTGTCACGGTTTGTGGAGAACAAGCCTTGCTCGTGAGCAACTTGTCATTATCTACTTGTGTAGAACCCGAGGAGGTTGTTGGAACTCAGTTTCAAGCACTTTCGATGAGCAATGAGAATCAATCAGAGAAAGGAACCTCGATTTCCTCATACAGAGATGCTCTCGAAGTGATCAAAAATAACAATGCAAAGGGATATGGACAGCTTGTCATTCCCACTGATAACAAAACAAAGAAGGGTCTTGGTTTTTCTGTAACCTGCACCCAGACAGCTGCTAACGATGAAAGTCTTCATCCAATTCAGAACTTCTTCCATAGTGGAGGCTTCCTTCAACCAATGACTCAAGACGGGCATACCATCAATAAAGATGATTCCTCCGATACGGAGGAAGAATGGAAGTCCTATCTCAACGAGGACGGTTATACGTCTCAGGGCAAAACACAGACTCCCTTTTGCTATCCCGCACAGAGTTCGAGATTTATACCGAGGTCAGATGTCGAAATGATATACGGAGATTGTGATCCTGAAGGATGCCGGGCTCCGCCAAATTCATTAGAGGAAGACACTCCGATGAAATACAACTTTGACCACCCAATGGATGGCTTGCCTATCTGGCAGCCGTATCCCAGAGACTTGGGGCAAGAAAGTCAGCCGAACAATGAAAATCAGCCGAGCATCATTGAAAAGAATACCTGCGTCCCCACCATGTCATGAGATCAACACCCAGGTTATCCTGAAAATACCCAGCACGACGATGAATTTGCAATGTTTGCCGGGCTAGAATTCATCAACTATGCTTTTCCCGAGGTCAACGTCATCGAGAGGGATGGCTCCTCCAATTCCAAAGAAGTGTGGGACACCCTAGGACAGCCGAGTGGAAAATATGACTTCAAGGTCAAGTACACTGCTCCTGAAAGCTCTCGTATCAGGCTCGAAGACATCCAGCCAACTGGATGGGGAGATACAGCTGAGAGTACAAATACTACGCAAAATACGACTGAGGAATCCTCCTACGACAAGTCTGCCTGGGAGACAGATTCCAATGATCCAGCTCCACCACAAATCAGCGTCATTTCTGAAGACAAATCAAGGAAGGTACCAGACTTTGTGATTCACCGAGGAGTTCGCCGCCAATGAGCTGCTGTCGATGTTCCGAAGATTGTTCATAAGTTTAAGTAATTGCCATCTTTACTTTAACCTTTCACCTTGCCCAGGTGAAACGGATGTTTTGATAGGGCTCACTTTCTGTAAATATCCCTCTTCGTTTTGCCCAAAGCGACAGAGTTTTGTTTTATAGGGCTGTAGTTTCAAGAATCGACTTGTTCATTAATAAAATAACGTTGTTCTGTAATTTTCGCATTAATTGCTGTTTTCTCTTTTTACTTTTTTCAGAAAATGGTAATCCTAAAAAACAACTCAATAATAAAAACAAGCAGTTTTCAAAGAAAAATACACTGCACACACTCTTGCATTCTCTCTATCTCTTCTAAACACAAATCATCACGTCATGCAGATTGCTTATTTTAAACCCCGTTGAAACATACGATCCAATGCCTTCTCCCAACTTTGAGTTCCTGGTATTTGAGGCTGAAGAAGAAAATTATGACGAAACTCCAGAGGAGATCTCCCGACTACTCAGACAAGAGGAAAGGTCCATTGAGCCTCACAAAGAGTTGTTGGAAACAGTCAACTTAGGATTAGAAAAAGAGCGAAAAGAAGTCAAGATTGGGGCACTGCTCAGTCCAACTGTCAAAGAGAGTTTGACGAAACTTCTCAAAGAGTTTCCTGATGTATTCGCTTGGTCCTATCAGGATATGCCAGGGTTGGATACCAGCATCGTGGAACATCATCTACCGTTAAGATCAGAATGTCCGCCGGTAAAATAAAGGTTGAGACAGACTCATCCAGACATGGCTGTCAAAATCAAAGAGGAGGTACAAAAACAGATTGATGCGGGTTTCCTCGCTACGTCAGAATATCCTCAATGGTTAGCCAACATCGTACCAATTCCGAAAAAGGACGGAAAGGTCAGAATGTGTGTGGATTACAGAGATCTAAACAAGGCTAGTCCAAAGGACGACTTTCCCTTACCACACATTGACATGCTGGTAGACAGTACAACAAAGTTCAAAGTTTTCTCCTTCATGGATGGATTCTCGGGCTATAACCAGATCAAAATGGCACCGAAAGACATGGAGAAAACTTCGTTCATTACCCCCTGGGGTACCTTCTGTTACAAGGTAATGTCGTTCGATTTGAAGAACGTCGGGGCAACCTATCAGAGGGCCATGACTACTCTGTTTCATGACATGATACATGAAGAAATTGAAGTGTATGTCGATGACATGATTGCAAAATCTAAAACAGAGGAGGAGCATATGACACACCTGTCAAAACTATTCGAGCGTTTGCAAAAGTACAAACTCCGCTTGAATCCCAATAAGTGCACCTTCGGTGTCCGTTCAAGGAAACTCTTAGGGTTCATCGTCGGCCAGAAAGGAATTGAGGTTGATCCTGACAAGGTCAAGGCCATTCAAGAAATGCCTTCTCCAAAGACTGAAAAATAAGTCAGGGGATTCCTGGGACGTTTGAACTATATTTCCAGATTCATATTCCTCATGACCGCGACATGTGCGCCGATTTTCAAATTACTAAAAAAGAATCAGGACTGCATTTGGACAGAAGACTGCCAACCCGCCATTGACAGTATTAAGGAATATCTATTGAACCCACCGATTATATCACCTCCAGTGGAAGGAATACCACTAATCATATATTTAACAGTCTTGGAAGACTCAATGGGTTGTGTACTTGGCCAACAAGACGAAACAAAAAGAAAAGAGTCTGACATCTACTATTTGAGCAAGAAATTCACCGACTGTGAGACTCGGTACACTATGCTCGAGAAAACTTGTTGTGCTCTGGCTTGGGCAGCCAAACGTCTTCGCCAGTACATGATTCGTCACACCACTCGGTTAATCTCTGAAATGGATCCAATCAAGTATGTCTTTGAAAAGCCTGCTCTCACTGGAAGGATTAACCGTTGGCAGATGTTGTTATCAGGATATGACATAGAGTACCACGCTCAGAAAGCCGTTAAAGGAAGTGTTTTAGCCGATCATTTGGCTCATCAACCGATTGACGATCAGGAATCAGTCAGATTTGACTTCCAAGACGAAGATGTCATGTATCTAAAAATGAAAGACTGCGATGAACCGCTACCCAATGAAGGGCCAGAACCAGATTCCCAATGGGGACTTATTTTTGACGGAGCTGTCAATCATTACGGAAATGGAATTGGGCCAATCATTATAACACCTCAGGGTACCCACATTCCTTTCACCGCCAGACTCACATTCAAGTGCATAAACAACGAGGCCGAATACGAAGCTTGTATTATGGATCTCGAAGAAGCGATCGACTTAAGGATTAAGAACTTGGATGTATATTGTAACACCCTCAATCTATACCCCCAATTAATTAAAGCAGTAAAAGAAAATTCAAAATTTCGTCAGAGTATATTTAAATTATCATGGCATAGACCGAGGGGTCACATCAATTAGAAACAATTCATACAACACCTGCTCATAAAGATATGCAACAGTGGGGTAGCAATCAAACAGAGAAACTTAGTTCTTTACACCCACATTTCAGAATTTAGAATAAAAGCGGAAAATCTAAAACTGAATAACATATATATATATATATATATATATATATATATATATATATATATATATATATATCATGAGAAGTTTGTCATACATCAAGTTGTACATGCACAAGCCAAAAGATATACATATACATAATATACAATTATCACAAACGGCCTCCCTAACTACCCGGTGTCACATATCAGAGCCGACTGACAAAAGAATGAAGACGCAAAGCTCCACAAAATACCTCCAGCAACTCTAATCTGCAATGCCTCATAAAGCATTACAAAATAGCAGAAGGGTGAGAAAAACAACCATAATATAATTGCATACAATTATATATATAACACAAAAATACACATGTATACGGTTCTCACCACAACTCACGCCATAAATCAAACACAAGGCATTACAAGACACAAAACATAATTCCATCGTCCACACATATCCATATATCCATTTATCCACAATTCCACACATAAACAACCATAAATGATTTATGCAAATGCAAGAGACCGACACAACGACTCTATGCATATGCACATGCGGTACCGACTTCCATTATTTCTCTTCACTAGTTCACTCAGGAACTCTGCTGGAATCATCGCTCGTTACATCACTGTAACTCCCCGTCGGGCCTACGATGTTCCCCACCGCTCACACCCCACACGGGCACACGATGTTTATGGATCGCTCACACCCCACACGGGCACACGACCCGATCGCTCACACTCCACATGGGCACACGATCGTCTATAATCATCGCTCACACCCCACATGGGCACACGAAGTTATAGCGAATTCCCTCTGGAATCCAAACTGTCACTCAGGACGTCTCAACAATGCATATCATGATGCTTGGCATACAATGACCCATAACATTTAATATGCACACATAATTACATTCATTCGCATCGACAAAAATCATACTTTGCACTTATGCCCAAAACAATGCATTTAATTGCCATACGGCCACAAATCGTCACAACACCATCTAAACACATACAGATACGTCATACAACAACACCTTGCTTAATACCTATCAATTACGCACAGTTATAATGACAAAAGTCGACAACCGACATTATTCCTAATTTTTCGACATAATTAAATCGGCTAACAATTCCACAATCATCATAATAAGAAAGTACAACTCAATAGCTACGCAACGATACCAAGAATGTAAAAATCGGATAAACGGATCAAAAGTTACGAAAGAAAACGAAAAACGATATTTTGAAAAGTCACATATTGCAAAAGTCCTGTTCATACGCGTATCACCATGATCCATACGCGTATGAGCAGAGACTCATTTTTCCCAAAGTTCACGTGTAAATGACCGTACGCGTAATGCCCAAGCTCGTACGCGTAATGACCTAAAAAGCTACGCGTATCATACGCAAATGGGCAGATGGCCGAGAAAACAAGCAACCCATACGCGTATTGGCCCTATGGCTCGCCCACCATACGCGTATTGGCAAGGTCCATACGCGTATGAACATGCCCCATACGCGTATGACCTGGAAATCTCAGAAAAATTCTTCTGCATAATTGTTCATACGGGTTCCAATCCAAAACCCTCCAAATCATCACTCAATACCCAGAAGAACACCAATACACTTACTAACAACATGCATCTATCATATACCAACAATAAGGAACACTAACAACATAATTTCCAACACATTTAATCAATTTCTAATCGATTTTACCAAAAATGGGTTTACTAAAAGATTTCCAATTCAATCCAACAAACATCACAAATATACATACATAATCATATACAAGTATACAATAATTGAATTTCGCACCCTTACCCGATTAAATCGATACTAGAAGTTGATTTCTCTTGATTTTTTCCAAGTTTTCCACTATTTCTCTTCTTCTTCTCTTTTCTCTCCTTTTTCTTTCTTTTCCTTTTCTTTCTTTCTCTTTTTCTCTCTACTATTTTCTATTTTTCTTACTTAATCAAAAATATCCTAAAATGACCAAAATACCCCCACACTCAAATATCTCACAAACGATCCCAAAACCCGATAAAATACCACAACATTGAAAAATAACATATTTTCAGATAAAAGTCAAAAATAAAATAAAATAATAATATAATAATCAAACGACTCAATTAAATAAAACGCACACGAAAACTGGGTCGTTACAACTCTCCCCCACTTAGAAATTTTCGTCCTCGAAAATATTACCTGAGACGAACAAATCTGGATACGACTCCCGCATCCGACTCTCCAACTCCCAAGTCAAATTGCCCTCAGCAGCGCCGCCCCACACCACTTTCACAAGTGCAATATCTTTGCCTCTCAACCTCTTCACTTCGCGATCCAAAACCCTAACTGGTAACGCCTCAACTGTAAGGTTCTCCCTTACTTCAACCTCATCCATCGGAATCACATGCGACGGATCTGGAACATACTTCCGAAGCTGTGAAACATGAAACACATCGTTCAAATTCGACAGATTCGGCGGCAACGCCACCCTATACGCCACAGCACCCACTCTCGCGGATATCTGGTAAGGACCAATAAACTGAGAAGTAAGTTTCTTCGATTTCAATGCACGACCCACACCTGTTACCGGCGTAACCCTCAGAAATACATGATCGCCCTCTTGAAACTCAAGATCCTTCCGTCTTCGATCATGATAACTCTTTTGTCTACCCTGAGAAGCTTTCATCTTCTCACGAATAAACTTCCCTTTCTCCGTCGTCTGTTGCACCAATTCTGGCCCAACCACCGTTCGCTCACCAGATTCGTGCCAACACAAAGGTGTCTGACACCTTCGTCCATACAATGCTTCAAACGGTGCCATCCCAATACTAGAATGGAAACTGTTATTATACGTAAACTCAATCAATGCAAGATAACTATCCCACGCACCACCTTGTTCCAAAACACACTCTCTCAACAAATCCTCTAAAGACTGAATCGTCCTCTCCGTCTGACCATCCGTCTGTGGATGATAAGTCGAACTCAATCTCAATTTAGAACCCAAAGCCTTCTGTAAACTTTCCCAAAATCTCGATGTAAATCTAGGATCTCGATCAGAAATAATACTCAATGGAACTCCATGCAACTTCACAATCACACTGATGTAAATCTCTGCTAACCGCTCCAAGGTAAAACTGATGTCAATCGGAATAAAATGAGCCGATTTAGTCAGTCTACCAACAACCACCCAAATAGCATTATGCCCCCGCTGAGTATTCGGTAACCCTGTTACAAAATCCATGGAAATACTATCCCCTTTCCATTCAGGAATATCCAACGGTTGCAACAAACCACTAGGCCTCAGATGTTCCACCTTCGATTTCTGACAAGTAAAACATGCATAAATGAACTGAGCCACGTCTCTTTTCAATCCAGACCACCAGAAAATCTTCTTCAAATCTTGATACATCTTATTCGCTCCCGGATGTATACTCAAATTACTCCGGTGTCCTTCCTCCAAAATCATCTTTTTCAACTCCGCATCATCAGGAATACAAATCCTACCTCGGAATCTCAACACACCATTAATATCCACTTGAAAATCACTATTCGCATCTTTTCCTCCAACCAACATCAACTCCACAAATTTCACATCCAGCTTTTGCTTCTCACTAACCGTCATCAGAAAATCATTAGTAATCGTTAGCATACCAAGCCTAACGCTATCCGACGTCACTTCACAAACCAAACTCAAATCTCTAAACGATTCCAAAAGTTCCCACTCCTTAACCATTAAAGCAGACATATGTAACAATTTCCGGCTCAACGCATCGGCTACCACGTTAGCTTTACCAGGATGGTAATTCAAGCCAAAGTCGTAGTCCTTCAAGAATTCCAACCATCTACGTTGCCTCATATTTAGCTCTTTCTGATCAAACAAATATTTCAAACTTTTATGATCACTAAATACTTCAAACCTTGCACCGTAGAGATAATGCCTCCAAATCTTCAACACAAAAACCACAGCCGCTAACTCAAGATCATGAGTAGGATAACTCTTCTCATGAACTCTTAACTGCCTTGAAGCATAAGCCACCACCTTACCTTCCTGCATCAGAACACCACCTAGACCAATCAAAGAAGCATCACAATAAACCACAAATGGTTCATTAGGATTCGGTAAAATCAAGATCGGAGCTGTCGTCAATCTTCTCTTTAGCTCACAAAAACTTTCTTCACACTGAATATCCCAAATGAACGCTTTGCCCTTACAAGTCAACTGAGTCAAAGGAAGAGCTAGCTTAGAAAAACCTTCAATGAACCTGCGATAATAACCAGCCAAACCCAAAAAGCTTCGAATTTCAGTAACGGATCTAGGAGCCTCCCATTGTAGAACTGCTTCTACTTTAGATGGATCCACAGCAATACCATTACCTGAAATTACGTGTCCAAGAAAACTTACTTCCGATAACCAGAATTCACACTTAGATAATTTAGCAAAAAGCTTCCTCTCCTTTAAAACCTGCAAAACAATACGCAAATGTTCTGCATGCTCCTCCCGAGACTTAGAATAAATTAAGATATCATCAATAAACACCACCACAAAACGATCCAGATGCTCGTGAAAAATACGATTCATGTATTCCATAAACACACCTGGCGCATTAGAAACCCCGAACGGCATCACAAAATATTCATAATGACCGTATCGTGTCCTAAAAGCCGTTTTCTAAATGTCTTCCTCCTTCACCCTTATCTGATGATACCCTGACCTCAAGTCAATCTTACTGAACACACATGCACCAACTAACTAATCCATCAGATCATCAATTCTTGGAAGAGGATATTTATTCTTGATCGTCACCTTATTCAACTGGCGATAATCAATACATAACCTCATACTCCCATCCTTCTTTTTCACCAATAAAACTGGAGCACCCCAAGGAGAAACACTTGGCCTCACGAACCTCTTTTCCAACAACTCATTCAACTGTTTCTTTAACTCCACCAATTCAGATGCCGACATACGATAAGGTGCCATAGAAACAGGTCTAGTACCAGGAACTAGATCTATAGAAAACTCCGCCTCTCTCTCCGGCGGCAAGTCTGAAATATCCTCAGGAAACACTTCAGGAAATTCACACACAACAGGAAACACATCAAGTGAAACTTGACTATCCACAGTCAAAGATGCAAACAACCCAAACAACTGAGCTTTCTCCGCCAAAAGTTTCTTCAACTCTTTGGTAGATAAGAAACTCGAGTCTTCGTCTTCCTCAAGAGAAGGAAACCTTACCAGCTTATGATAACAATCAATATGAACTCGATTGAATTGCAACCAATTCATACCCAAAACCACATCTAAACCCTCCAACGGTAAACACACCAAATCCATCTCAAAGTCTTTACCATAAATGGTCAAAGGACATCTTAGACAAACCAAAGACGTAGTTACTGACCCCATTGCTGGAGTATCAATAACCATTCCACCACCCATCACAGACAACACAAGATTCAAACGCTTCGCGCACTCAGACGAAATAAATGAATGAGTCGCTCCAGTATCAATAATAGCAATCAAAGGAGTACTATTAATAAAACAAGTACCTAGAATCAGATGATCTGCACTCGAAGTCTGAGTCCCCGATAATGCAAACACTTTTCCACCAGCTGGAGCTTGTTCGGTTTTGGACACTTGGTACTAATATGCCTAGGTTCACCACAGTTGTAACATTTCACCACATTCTTCCTTGCACAATCAGTAGCAACATGTCCTACACCTCCACAATTAGTACACTTCCTCAAATCTTTCCTGCACTCAAACTGACGATGCCCCAACTCACCACATTTATAACACCTCATTGGACCAGACATTCCCCCTCCACCTGACCTTTTCTCAAAATTCCCTCTTTGTTTACCTTTATCAGCTGGTCTCACATACGGACCACCACGGAACTGTTGCTTCCCTTTCCTCTCGCTCACACTCTTGTAATGAGTAGAACGAGCCTTACTGTCCTCTTCATAAATCCTACAGCAATCTACCAAATCAGAAAACCTCCGAATCCTCTGATATCCAATCGCCTGTTTTATCTCAGGACGCAAGCCATTCTCAAACTTTACACACTTAGAGAATTCCGTAGTAGCTTCCGCATAATGAGGATAAAACTGCACAAGTTCCACAAACTTAGCAGTATAATCAACTACAGACATATTACCTTGTTTTAGCTCCAAGAACTCAATTTCCTTCTTTCCTCTCACATCCTCAGGAAAATACCTCCTCAAGAACTCCCGGCTAAAAACTTCCCAATTAATTTCTTCCTCTTCTGCAGCTTCCAACACACGTCGAGTACTGACCCACCAGTCATCAGCTTCTTCCAATAACATGTGAGTACCCAGTCTCACCTTCTGGTCTTCATCATAATCCATTACTCGAAAAATCCTTTCAATCTCTTTCAGCCAAATCTGTGCACCATCCAGATCATATCTTCCTTTGAAGACAGGCGGTTTGTTCTTCCTGAACTCATCATTACCCGCAACATTAGGTGCACCCTGCACAGTACGAGCCATAGCTTGCATAGCCACAGCCAAAGCAGCATCATTCCTACCAACCATATTCTGTTCCTTTCCAATAACATAAACTATGGTTAAACAAACAGCTCAACCAACCACGACGACCAACAAGGACTGACGCAACTGACACGGACTGACACAAACTGGCTCTGATACCACTTAATGTAACACCCCCAATCTATACCTCCAATTAATTAAAGCAGTAAAAGAAAATTCAAAATTTCGTCAGAGTATATTTAAATTATCATGGCATAGACCGAGGGGTCACATCAATTAGAAACAATTCATACAACACCTGCTCATAAAGATATGCAACAGTGGGGTAGCAATCAAACAGAGGAACTTAGTTCCTTACACCCACATTTCAGAATTTAGAATAAAAGCGGAAAATCTAAAACTGAATAACATACATATATATATATATATATATATATATATATATATCATGAGAAGTTTGTCATACATCAAGTTGTACATGCACAAGCCAAAAGATATACATATACATAATATACAATTATCACAAACGGCCTCCCTAACTACCCGGTGTCACATATCAGAGCCGACCGACAAAAGAATGAAGACGCAAAGCTCCACAAAATACCTCCAGTAACTCTAATCTGCAATGCCTCATAGAGCATTATAAAACAGCAGAAAGGTGAGAAAAACAACCATAATATAATTGCATACAATTATATATATAACACAAAAATACACATGTATACGGTTCTCACCACAACTCATGCCATAAATCAAACACAAGGCATTACAAGACACAAAACATAATTCCATCGTCCACACATATCCATATATCCATTTATCCACAATTCCACACATAAACAACCATAAATGATTTATGCAAATGCAAGAGACCGACACAACGACTCTATGCATATGCACATGCGGTACCGACTTCCATTATTTCTCATCACTAGTTCACTCAGGAACTCTGCTGGAATCATCGCTCGTTACATCACTGTAACTCCCCGTCGGGCCTACGATGTTCCCCACCGCTCACACCCCACATGGGCACACGGTGTTTATGGATCGCTCACACCCCACACGGGCACACGACCCAATCGCTCACACCCCACATGGGTACACGATCGTCTATAATCATCGCTCACACCCCACATGGGCACACAAAGTTATAGCGAATTCCCTCTGGAATCCAAACCGTCACTCAGGACGTCTCAACAATGCATATCATGATGCTTGGCATACAATGACCCATAACATTTAATATGCACACATAATTACATTCATTCGCATCGACAAAAATCATACTTTGCACTTATGCCCAAAACAATGCATTTAATTGCCATACGGCCACAAATCGTCACAACACCATCTAAACACATACAGATACGTCATACAATAACACCTTGCTTAATACCTATCAATTACGCACAGTTATACTGACAAAAGTCTACAACCGACACTATTCCCGATTTTTCAACATAATTAAATCGGCTAACAATTTCACAATCATCATAATAAGAAAGTACAACTCAATAGTTACGCAACGATACCAAGAATGTAAAAATCAGATAAACGGATCAAAAGTTACGAAAGAAAACGAAAAACGATATTTTGAAAAGTCACATATTGCAAAAGTCCTGTTCATACGCGTATCACCATGATCCATACGCGTATGAGCAGAGACTCATTTTTCCCAAAGTTCACGTGTAAATGACCGTACGCGTAATGACCTAAAAAGCTACGTGTATCATACGCAAATGGGCAGATGGCCGAGAAAACAAGCAACCCATATGCGTATTGGCCCTATGGCTCGCCCACCATACGCGTATTGCCAAGGTCCATACGCGTATGAACATGCCCCATACGCGTATGACCTGGAAATCTCAGAAAAATTCTTCTGCATAATTGTTCATACGGGTTCCAATCCAAAACCCTCCAAATCATCACTCAATACCCAGAAGAACACCAATACACTTACTAACAACATGCATCTATCATATACCAACAATAAGGAACACTAACGACATAATTTCCAACACATTTAATCAATTTCTAATCGATTTTACCAAAAATGGGTTTACTAAAAGATTTCCAATTCAATCCAACAAACATCACAAATATACATACATAATCATATACAAGTATACAATAATTGAATTTCGCACCCTTACCCGATTAAATCGATACTAGAAGTTGATTTCTCTTGATTTTTTCCAAGTTTTCCACTATTTCTCTTCTTCTTCTCTTTTCTCTCCTTTTTCTTTCTTTTCCTTTTCTTTCTTTCTCTTTTTCTCTCTACTATTTTCTATTTTTCTTACTTAATCAAAAATATCCTAAAATGACCAAAATACCCCCACACTCAAATATCTCACAAACGATCCCAAAACCCGATAAAATACCACAACATTGAAAAATAACATATTTTCAGATAAAAGTCGAAAATAAAATAAAATAATAATATAATAATCAAACGACTCGATTAAATAAAACGCACACAAAAACTGGGTCGTTACATATATGGCGACTCAGCTTTGGTTATCAATCAGATCAAAGGAGATTGGAACACATACCAATCAGGATTGATTCCTTACAAAGATTACGCAAGATGGTTGTTACCCTTCTTTAACAGAGTCGAGTTTCATCATATCCCTCGTGAGGAGAATCACGTGGCTGATGCATTAGCCACTCTCTCTTCCATGATTAGTGTAGGTCAATGGAACGACTTACCTAAGATTGGAATAATGCGCCTTGAATGGCTCACTTACGTCTTCGCGATTGAAGCAGTTATAGATGACAAACCTTGGTATCACGATATCAAATGCTTCCTTCAAAAACAAGAGTACCCACCTGGGGCACTAAGGAAAGACAAAAAAACTCTTAGAAGGCTGGCTGGCAGCTTCTTCCTGAGCGGTGATACACTCTATAAGAGGAACTTTGACATGGTCTTGCTCTGATGCGTCGACGGGTCCTTTGGCACTCATGCCAACGGACATACAATGGCGAGAAAAATTCTAAGAGCATGGTACTATTGGTTGACAATGGAATCCGATTGCTACAAGTACATGAGGAGATGTCACAAGTGTCAGATATACTCAAACAAAATCCATGTACCGCCTACACATCTCAAAGTTCTTTCTTCCCCATGGCCTTTTTCCATTTGGGGAATCGACATGATTGGCATGATTGAACCCAAAGCTTCGAACGGACATCGGTTCATCCTGGTAGCCATTGACTATTTCACCAAATGGGTCGAAGCAGCATCATACGCCAATGTAACCCGACAAGTGGTAGTCTGATTTATCAAAAACAATATCATCTGCCGTTATGGTGTTCCAAGCCAGATCATTACGGATAATGGATCTAACTTGAACAACAAGATGATGAAAGAGTTGTGCATAGAGTTCAAGATCGAACACCATAACTCATCTCCCTACCGACCCAAGATGAACGGCGCGGTAGAAGTGGCTAACAAGAACATCAAGAAGATTATTCAAAAGATGGTCGTAACCTACAAAGATTGGCACGAGATGCTACCCTTTGCTCTTCACGGTTATCACACATCTGTCCGCACTTCAACAGGGACAACCCCTTTCTCTCTAGTATATGGCATGGAAGCAGTGCTCCCCATCGAAGTAGAGATTCCATCAATCCGGGTATTGATGGAAGTTAAGCTTACAGAAGCTGAATGGTGTCAAAGTCGACACGACGAACTGAACCTGATCGAAGAAAAGCGAATCACGGCACTATGCCATGGTCAGTTGTATCAGCAAATGATGAAGAATGCGTTCGACAAAAAGGTTCGACCTCGCGTCTTCAGGAAAGGAGACCTTGTGCTCAAAAAGATACAATTATTTCTCACTGATTCCCGGGCCAAATGGACTCCAAATTATGACGGCCCCTATGTGGTCAAGAAAGCTTTCTCAGGCGGTGCCTTGAGACTCGCAACCATGGATGGAGAAGAATTTGCCTACCCCACGAATGTTGACGTAGTCAAGAAATACTTCGCCTAAACTAAAAAAAACATCTCGGTGGATTGAAAACCCGAAAGGGCGGTCCAGGAAAAAATTACAGACATGATCAAAAATCATCCCGGTGGAATGGAAACATCACAGTACAATCCAGGAAAAAATTAGGGATAATGGCAAGTAACTATGTTCAACAAAGGGGCAAATCCCTCAGCAGCAGTAATGCCATCGGTCAGGAAAACGCCAGTCAAGGTCATCTTCAACAGAAGCTCAGGATGTCCAGAATTCAAAGTTGGTAGAAGGATAGTGGTCATTATGTTTCAATGTAGCCCTTTTCCCTTAAATTACCATTTTCTAACTTTGTAAATACTCTATGGAATCATGAGTTTGGCTGATTTCCATCCTATCAATAAAATTTGAGCCCTTGTGCTTTTGTTTGCAACTCTTATTTGTTTTAGCTTTACAAAACGACATTTTAACATGAATAACGATTCTTGAAACGAAACAAAAATGAATTTACTTGTCAAACTTTTTCTGGTTTTAAAATAAAGATGGAAATTTCTTTTGACTGTTGAACATCGAAAGAACATCGATCGCTTCGCCAAAAGTAATCGAGCTTCAAAGTGCAGAATCAAAGTACTCCTTCTAAGCCAGTGCGCCTGAATGAAGGATCAGCTGTATCAGATGCGACTTTCCCATCTGATACCCCCGGCAGAGTTCTTATCTCCTAAGCCCGACCAACATAGCTCCCGACAGGGACTATCTCTCCTAAGCAAGGCAGAATTGCTATCGTGAACCAGTGATACTTTTCATCCCCCACTGTGGCCGAGTATCCAGTTGTGTCCATTTACTAGTCTGTATGTCGCGTCATCTTTGTCAGCATATACATACATACATCATGCATTATTGATTTAATTCATATTCATATTGCATCACTATCACTCTAGTCGGTCTTGTTCCCTAGTGATAAGAGTCCTCTCAATCGAGTCGTCAGTTCTTTCCTCGTCGGGAAATGAATCATCTAAGAGATCTCTCCTCCAGTTTATTTCTGGATTGAAGGTGGTTCTTTGACCACTTTGATAACTTGAACCTCTGAAGACCCAGAGAGCTTCCGAAAAACATCACTCTTCGCCATTGAAGGTGATATCTTCGCTTTCCCGGATTAAGGAAAATCCCCAGAGAAAGCCTCTTAATCAGGGATTCGGAAGTACAGCAGTTTTTCTCCAAAAAATTCACTGACAAAAAGGTCATCGGCACCTTAAAATTGGATCACATCATATGGCATTTCTCCGAGAAGATCCCGAGAAAAGTATGATGTGGTAACCCCAAGCGAAAGCAGTCTCTCAAGAGACTCATTTTCTCCAGATAGAGTCAACAAATGGCATCTCCAACAGAGAAGTTTGTACCCCTCTACAATTTAGACATATGGGTTCCCCAACAAGTTTGACATCAAAAGTTTTTCTATCAAATGGCATCTCTCCAGGAAAATTCGGCGAGAAGTTTGAGGAAAACTGCTACACATAGCGTCCTTTGTCAATAAAGTTTATTGACAAAAGAAACTTAGACCAGATCCTTGGTAGGAAACCAGGATCGAGGGGAGGTTTATATCGGAAATTGAGACCAGTTCCTTGGTGGGAAACCAGGATCGAGGGGAAGTTTAAATCAGAAACTGAGACCAGTTCCTTGGTAGGAAACCAGGATCGAGGGGAAGTTTACCTTTTCTAAACATCATTGCTTAGCAAAAGAGGATGGATGAGCAAGCTACCATTCATAACCATTGTCAAAATTTTGGGTATTTCGATATTTAATCCTCTTGCACCCCGAATGCCCGAATACCTTCGTCATTCACACCTTCGGGTCCAAGAAGATTAAATAGGGGCATCTGTCATACCCCAAATTTTGACCACTAATATTTCCCATCATTGTGCAAATCATCATCACAATATGGATGGACCATTAGTCTCCTCAAAGATGGGTGAGCATCCACTACAATCAGACTTAGGGTTTCAAGCCCTCTCAGAGCTCTTAGACAAAGGATAAATAAAGAAATGACATGATCTTCAACTTGTATAGCCTCTCAAACATCCACAAAGGATCAAGAAGACTCCCACTTCAAGGATTAAGCACAAGGCTTCTCCCTTCGAGGTGGATCAAGCCTTAAGATCGCCAGTGTCACCAAATTAGGGTTTGGTCGACCAGGGCCTCCAGATGGAAATTTTCCTCTGGCAATGAGCCAATGCTTCAGAGCATAACCTATGATGCTCCAAGGAATCTCATGAACCCCATCATCAAGTCAATTTAGCCTCAAGGGATGCATTTACTAAAAATAAGGAATTAAGGTTTCTTGACCTAATTCACCCCTAAGTTGACTTTTGGGACAAAACATGAGCCAAGACCTCAAGAGGGGATTTGAGGGTCTCAAATACATCACATTGATCCATTTGCAACAATGGATTGATCCAAGAATCTTGAGCAACAAGTTTCAATTTCATCAGAACCACAGTTAGGGTTTCGCAGAAAAAGTCAACTGTATCTTTGACTTTTGACCAGGACATGCTCCCAAACCCTAAGACATGATTCAATACACCCTATAACACCTATGAAATCAATCCATCAAGTTTGATTTAGGTCAAGGACTTGATTTCATAGAGGATCGCACAGTTTGGAATTCATCTGACAAAAAGTCAACTGTGCACAAAAGTCAAACTTTGACATTTTGAGATTTTTCACAATTATGGTTCTTTGACCCCAAAATGATGTTAATGTGTGATTGGAATCATCATTCATCAAGAAAAAACAAGAAAAGTGGGATAACTTGTAAAAGGGGTAACCATAAAAAACTTAGAAAATTTTCTAAGTTATGAAACAAAGTGGCTAGGGTACCAACTTTGGAGGATCATAACTCCTAAACCACAAGGCCATTTTTTCCCATCCAAAGCTGGATTTGTAGCTCTCATTACCCTATACAAAAGCTTCAACTACCACTCATTGCAATTCCCCATGGATTTTAAATTATGGAATGATCAAAATCACAAAAAGTGAAAATGTCACTTTTTTCCAACACTTAGTGAAATTTTCACTAAGTCAGAATCTGCCTTCACTTTTTTCCAAATGTAGGGGCATTTTTCACTTGGATCCAAAAGGTATTAAAACCAATTATGATAAAACAGTTATTGTATCATATGAGGGATTTCCAAAATGGCCAAGAACTCCATCAAATTCCACTTGAGCCATGAGATATGACAATGGCAATATGCCTTGCTGAAAACTACCAAGGCTAGGCAGAATTTTGCACTTTTGCTCGATTTGGAAAAATCAGATAATTCCAAGCCTTGTCATCACTTTGGACACATCTAAGGATCAAATCTAAAGGGAACAAACACTGATCCAAGCCTCCAAAGTCTTTGGACCAATAAGTAGCATGCCAAACCTAGAAATCCCTAAAAGAGGGACAAGACTCCAATTTCGGATTGGAGCATTTAATGGATGCACCAAGGTGGCATGGACTGACACATTTGCAACTGAATTCAGTCAAGAATGATCCAACAACTAGGGAACCACAGCTCTGTGGTCTAACCTCTAGTCAATGGCTCGAGGAGACTTGGATTCCCATTGATCAACATTGGCCAAACCTCTGCTGCAGTTGCCATTCACTATTTATCCCAAAAACAAACTTGCTCTACTATAAATAGAGCTCATTTGTGCTCAATTTGAGTACACCAAAGCCATCAAACATATGCTTTCCTCAAAATCACCTTCTCACTTCCAAATTTGCCTTCCAAAGCAAGTCACTATCGGGTTTTGAGTTTGAGAGCAATTCCAACCAAACCAATCACACACACACACCTCATAAACATCATATAGAAGTGATCCAAACACTCACATAACATCTGGAACACCAAAATCACAAAATCACTAGCCAATTGCTCAAGCCTTTGACAGATTTGCAGTTGGGGTGCCATCTCAAGTTCCAGATCATTTTAATCCATTCCAAGCATCCAGACACACTCCATGGCACCTAGGGAAGCTATCCAGATCATTGGAACCTAGTTGTAACACCTCTAACCCAAAACACGATCACCAGCTGCAAGAGGTGAGCATGAGCTCTTCTAACTCTATGATCCATGCATTTTTTGCTGCACAATAATTTGGCCATGTGTTCATAATCATGCATAGAGTGTTTACCCTCACTCAATTGCTTTGTATGAATCGTGTATGGAATTTCTGAACCTTCATGCAGAATTTAGGGTTCTTGAGGTTTCTCTTTGATTTCTTATTCCATGCTTAAAATAAATGAAATTAAAGACCATAGACATGATCGTGAGGTTGAAACGAGTAGATTGATATGTAGATTGCATGATATAATAAAGTATTCAGTGAGATTGGATAGAAAACGCAAATCTGCAGAAACAGAGGAAGGGCGCGTGTTCTTGCCATGTTCTTGGCGCCCTTTTTCAAATATTTGAATATTTGAATTTTGTGATTTTATTTAATTGTTTCAAAACTTAATTTCTCTCTGAGTTTTAATGATTTTGAGTTGATTCTTTTTTTAATAATTCACAAAAATGTTAAAATATTTTATTTTACCAAAAAATCCCAAAAATATTATTTATTTCATATAATTGATATTTTTTCCAAGAATTAATAATTTAATTGTTTTTGACATTTAAAATATTTTTTCCTTCTTGATTTTGCAAATTTTAATGATTTCTAATCATTTTGTAGGTCAAAACATGATTTTTGAAACATTAATCCAAGATCACAATTTGTTTTCCACATGTTAAACAATTTTGATCATTTTAATTGAATTTGTTATTCAATTAAAATACATTTTGGAAACAAATTAAGGTTTTGATTAATTCAACCCTCATCAAACCTTTTAAAAACATTTTTGGGCCTCTAATAGAGTGTAAGACCCAATCCTTTGTAAATACAAACCTATTTTGGGCTTCAAATGTTGTATAAGTCCCGTTGTATTTCAAAAGTTCGACGCGATCATCGCCCGTTTAAAACAAACCATCTGGGCTTCTCCTTGAGCTATAAGACCCATCTTTGTTCACTTTCAATCATTTTCGGCCTCTTGAGAGAGTGTAAGACCCATCCCCTTGTACAGAAAATCTTTCTTGGGCCTCAGTCACTTGTATAAGTCCCTGTACAAAACGACAGTGCGATCACTGATTAAACCCTGGGCCTCTCCTTGAGCTGTAAGCCCCAATTTTCCTTTCAAAAGCACTTTCTCCTTTGATTTTGTAACATACTGTTATCTTCAATTTCTTTGTTGAACAACTAACCAAACATCATGGAAGCTCTACAACCGAGTAAGTGTTTACCCGCTTTCATTTACCGCTTTTGTATGTATATAACTGTATTGTGGGGCTGTTTCACTGTAAGTCTTCTTTCATAAGCTCATATCGACTGTATAATACTAGTATAGATATTTAGAGTTTCCCCGGCAACTACGTCTAGAACTAGACAAAACCTCGCCTCTTTACATCTGACGTTCTCCCGGATATTTCAACATAACCTAGACCATGAGAATTTTCTTTTACCACAATTTTAGATAACTAGATCTAAGAAATCTCCCCCTTGAACAGTTCATATACAGAAGACCAATGTTCCAAGTGAAACCCCTTCTGGAACTGTTCATCATCCTCCTCTTGGGCTTAGTGCAAGGACCCACAGGCTTCCTAAAAGCATCCTCGCCTCCTCTTGGGCGTTGTACAAGGACCCGTCGGCTTCTTAGAAGTTTTCACAGCCTCCTCTTAGGCTTCAAATAATGATTCTTCCTCCGGGAAGATAGCCTCCTCTTGGGCTTCTTACAAATTGTCCCTTCGGCTTCTTAAAAATTTTTCTCGCCTCCTCTTGGGCTTCGTACAAATTGTCCCGACGACCTCTTAAAGGTATAGGAACAGAAATTAGTCATCTTAATAGAACAGTCTTTCAAAGAGTCTAGATCTTCCTACGGCGAACATATTGTCTCTGGATCTCTCTTAAGCATAGTACAAAAGATAAAACTCTAGACTTGGACAGTCTAACCTCCTTGAGTCTCGAAGACATTCTGAAGTTCCTTTCAAAAATAGGAAAAATCACCCGTAGACTTGGGCAGTCTCAATACCCTTCGGATTCTCCATTTCCTTAAAGAACAGGAAATAATCCCGGTCCTCAGATCAAATCCAAGAGTACAACATTACGCATATAAGAACTGATTTTCTCTTTTAGCCAACATATTGGACCTGTCACTCAACTGAAACAGTAACCCTAGCCTCCTCTTGGGCTTTGTACAATGATTCTCCCCAGCAGAGTTAACCTTTGCAGCCTCCATCTCTGGCTTCGTACGAGAGACAGAATCACTCTCTTGTTGAGTATAAAAGACTCTCTTTTTTAGTCAAACATTTTTAGCCTCCATCTCGGGCTTCGTACGAGATACCAAATCACTCTCTTGTTGAGTATAAAAGACTCTCTTGTTGATTCAAACATTTTTAGCCTCTATCTCGGGCTTCGTACGAGATACCAAATCACTCTCTTGTTGAGGATAAAAGACTCTCTTGTTGAGTCAAACATTTTTAGTCTTCATCTCGGGCTTCGTACGAGATACCAAATCACTCTCTTGTTGAGGATAAAAGACTCTCTTGTTAG
Organism: Lathyrus tuberosus; assembly: GCA_022829125.1. Lineage (NCBI taxonomy): Eukaryota > Viridiplantae > Streptophyta > Magnoliopsida > Fabales > Fabaceae > Lathyrus > Lathyrus tuberosus. The sequence goes on along the minus strand of JALAZF010000062.1, from coordinate 15,497,668 downwards.
GTCAAACAATTTAGCCTCCATCTCGGGCTTCGTACAGCGTAAAAAGACTCTCTTATAGAGTCAAACACCTTTAGCCTCCGTCTTGGGCTCCGTACAAGACACATACCAAAACACTCTCTTATTGAGTCAACCCTTTTAGACTCTATCTCGGGCTTCGTACGAGACATAAAAGCATCCTCTTGTTGGGTCAATAGCCTCCTCTTAGGCTTTGTATAAAGAAATCCCCGTTTGATTCAATCAACTTTTTAGCATCAAGTCATGCTTTGGTCTCAGCATACAAACATCAACAACTCCTTTTCCCTCGTCTAATTGCTGTAAGCGGCAAGCCTCTGGATTATTTACATCCACGCCACTGTCCCTCTTTTAGCATGAGAAATTCCTAAGGAAAGATGGCATTGCTCTAAACTGAGTTAAAGTCTTCTCCTTCAGGTTGAAAATCCCCTATAAAGGAAATTATGGCATTGCTGGATTCGCATATCCCAGTTAAAGTAATTCTCCTTTATAATCAGTCACCCAACAGTCGTGCCAAACAGGCCAAATATTCCCCTTTAGAGATAACAAATTCTCTCTAAAGTCAACACCCTTTTAGCTTCACATATTAGGCTTCGAACAAGATACAAATAGACCCTTCAACTTCACATCTTGGGCTTTGAACAAGATACAAACCACCTTTAGCTTCATGTCTTGGGCTTTGAACAAGACACCAAAACACCATTTCCTCCCATAGAATAGGAGGAACTACGATCGCTCTGATTTCCCTATCCCGGGAATACGTAGGCATAAGATTGAAAAAAGAATCTTAGCGAGCACACTAATCAAAAAACCCCAAAGTCCCCTACCTCCATCCAATCTGGCGCAGGATCCCAACAAATTCCCCATGAACAATCCCGGTATTTCGTTCTGAACAAAATAAGCAGAGAGAGGCCCACGAACTAAAGCCGCATCTGTAAACCAACAATTTTGACTGTTTAACCTCAGTTTGCAAGCAGGGTTAGTTGGATACATCTATTTCCCTTCCTTCATCAGCTTCAATAGGATAAAAAATGAATCGAACTGTAGTACCAAAGCGATAGTGATTCGAAACCACAAAAACCGCGCTACACTAGGTCACCATATAGAAATATTATCTTCACATCCATTTGCTCAAGTTCCAGGTTAAACTTCGCCACCATGGTCAAAAACATTTTAATGGATCTATGCTTTACAATAGGTGAGAACACATCATTGAAGTCAACACATTCTTTCTGAGTGAACCCCCTAGCAACCAACCTTGCCTTAAAGCGCTTCGACATCACTCCTTCGATTCCTTCCTTGACCTTAAAAATCCACTTACAACTGACTAACCTTGCTGTTGCAGGTTTCTCAATTAGCTCCCAAGTGTTATTATCATGAAGAGATTTCATCTCGTCATCCATGGCTTTTTGCCATTCAGTCTAATTTTGACTCCTCATAGCTTCCTTGTAATATCTAGGTTCTTCCTTAAGTACCTCACTTGCAGAGATTAAGGCAAAAGCTATAAGATCTGCATAACCAAGTCTCTGAGGTGGCTTGATGACTCTTCTCGACCTATCTCTTGCCAGTAGGTAGTCATCGAAATTTTCCTCAGTCTCTTCAGTATCTTGCTCTTCTTCTTCAACTTCATCTAGGTTATGCACTCCAGCATCATTTTGCTCCACCTCAACAGGAATCTCTACCTGTTCCAACTCCTCTTCAGATATTTTTGCACTTTGACCTGCATCACCAGTTTTCTTGAATGTCATCTCGACTTCATTGAAAACTACATCACGACTTATGATACATCTTCTGTGACCTAGTTCTAGGCACCACAACCTATAGCCCTTGACTCCCTTTGGATAGTCCAAGGAACATACATCTCAGAGCTCTAGGTTCGACCTTGTCTTGCCTAATGTGAGCATAGGCTAAACAACCAAATACTTTCAATTTGTTGAGATCTGGTGGCTTACCCGACCAAACTTCTTCAGGTGTCTTCATTCCCAAGGAAGTCGAGGGACATCTATTTATCAAATAAGCTGATGTTGAAATAGCCTCCGCCCAAAACACCTTCTTCAATCCAGCACTAACCAACATGCATCTAACCCTTTCAAGGATTGTTCGATTGAATCTCTCAGCTAAGCCATTTTGTTAAGGAGTACCTACTGCAGTCTTATGCCTTGCAATCCCAGACTCAACACAGTAACTGTCGAAAGCTTCATTACAGAACTCAAGGCCATTGTCGGTTCTCAACCTCTTAACCTTTTTGATAGTTTGAGTTTCGACCAAAACCTTCCAACTTTTGAAATTCTCAAAAGTTTCATCCTTAGTCTTCTGAATGAATACCCATAATTTTCTGGAATAGTCATCAACTATGGATAGAAAATACCTTGCACTTTCATGTGAAGGATTCCTTGCAGGCCCCCAAAGATCAGCATGGATGTAATCAAGGAATCCATGTGTTCTTTGTTTACCTTTGTTAAACCTCGCCCTATAGGATTTTCCAAATACACAAGGTTCACAAAACTCCAACTTCTCGACTTTGTCACCACCTAGCAGGTTCTGTTTCCCCAATTCGACCAGGCCTCTTTTGCTGACATGGCCCAATCTCATGTGCCATAATTTTGTCTTCGACACCAGTTTAGTGATTGTAAAATCTGCTGAACCACTTACAACCTCAGCCTCAAGGATATACAAGCTTTGTTTCTTCACGCCTCTCAAGACTTCCTTCGACCCCTTCATGACTTTCAGGATACCTTGCTCTCCTTTGAAGACATATCCTTTCTTGTCGAATTCACCAAGAGAAATTAAATTCCTCTTAATGTTAGGTACATACCTAACCCCAGTCAATAGCCTTATTGACTCAGAACAATTGCACTGTGGGCTTTCTCGATCATCGTTGTCTTTTCCTTCTCCGCCGATGCAACATCCATGGCATCTCCTCCCTTTAACGCTTCTAGCAACCTCTGTTGAATAAGAAGGGCTTGCATCTTCAAACGCCATAAACCGAAATCATTAACTTCGGTAAACTTCTCAATTTCAAACTTTTTTGACGGCATCTTCTCCACGCTGACCGCACCAATTTGTTGTGATCACAAACGATACCTTTCAACAAATAAAGATTGAGAAACAGAGTTTTTGGGTGAACAATGAAAACGATCAAAACAAAAAGAGAAAGAAGAAAGGATAAAGAAGAAAGAAGAAAGAAGAAGAAAGATTAGGACAAATTGTTTACTATTCACTTTCTCACAAAGGTTTATAAATGATTACAAATGAATATCACGATTGGCCTCACTCAACAACCTAGTGATCCAGCCTATTTATAGGCTAACTAGCTAACTTACATTACAAGCTAACTAAACAATTGGATCTTTAACACAAGGCACAATTCGACATAATAAGTCAACAATATATCTCGACATTACATACTAGATCTAGCTTCGACTACAGTTTGTAACCCTTCGACATCAGCATGTGACCCAGCTTCGACTTCATGTTCGTCTCCTGTCGAAACACATGAAAGTTATTCCTCGACAGAGTTAGAGTTCGACCCAAACTCTCACACAGAAAAATAAATGCAGTAAAGTAAATGAACACAAGGAATTATACTAGTTCCCCTTATCAAGAAATGGTACATTCAGTCCTCTCACACCCTGTGAGAGATTTCAATATTGTTAGATCTTTATACAATTCTCGCACCAAGACTTCTACAATTTTCTAACAACAACAAATAAGCACATCACTTCCTTAATTTCAATATAAGAGAAAGAACCCTACTTCCTCTTTTACACACGTGTTATCACAACCTGATAAACAAGTTTACAACAAAAATATAGATGAAATAATTTTTGAGTACATATGTGCTTAACACTTCTCAAACACTTAAAATAATGTTCTTTTTTCTGAAACAATATGAAAATTATGTAGCAGAAAAGTTTCCACAAAATTTTTGAACACTTGTAAAATATGTGAGGAATGAGGTAATTTTTGAATTTGAAAATTCTACTATTTATAATGATCATGAACCTCTTTATTTTCAAAAAGCTATTGTCGGAAAGAAATTATGAACAATTTCCATGATATATGAAAAAGGTTTATAGATGAAAAGAGGTGATGGAAAATGCATTGTTACAGTCATTTTTCAAAATAACGGAGAGATTAATTGATTAGCACCATATAAGTAATCAATTAGCCTAGTTGTAACATGCAAAAATTAGTGAAAAATTAATGTTAATTGATTATGCTTTCCTCTTTCAAGGAGGATAATCGATTAACTTAGGTATCCTTTCAAATGGTTATTCGATTATGTTTGTATAAAAACTCAAAAAAAAAAATTTTACAAAAGCATGGTTAATCGATTACCATGGCCTTTCTTGTCATGGGGTTAATTGATTAACCCTATTGTGGACTTAGAGAATTTCAAAATTTAATAGTGTCATTTCATGCTATTTTTGAAAATGTGATAGAAATAATGCATATGATGATTTTTAAATATTTTTCTTTGAGCAACTGGGATTTTTACATATATTGTACTTTAGCTTTGTCATGATTAATTTTAATTGGAAATTTCTCAATACACCACCCAAGTTTCTTAGGCACCATGTGAAATTTCATTTTTGCTCCCATATTTCGGATTTGCACATCCGAACGCACCAAATTTTTAAAAAACGCTGATATGTTCCGGATGTGCACATCCGGAAGAATTTCTGATTTGCAAATCCGGAAAAAATCAACAGAATTCCATAAAATCATTTACTTCTAAATATAATTAAATCCAATATAATTAAAATTAATATCATTTTTTCAATATAATTAAATCCAATATAATTAAAATCTATATTAATTAAAATTAATATGATATTTAATATGATTAATTTTTTTCAATATAATTAATAGGATTAATATGGTATTTAATTCTAAATTATTTTTTTATATTGAAAAAATTAATTTAATTATATTGGATTTAAAATTATATGGTATTTACTTCTAAAATTGGATTTAATTATATTGGTATTTAAAATTATATGGTATTTACTTCTAAATTATATGGTATTTACTTCTAAATTATAATTAAAATTATATGGTATTTACTTCTAAAATTAATTTAATTATATTGGATTTAATTATATTGAAAAAATCATATTAATTTTAATCATATTAATTTTAATTATATTGGATTTAATTATATTGAAAAAATCATATTAAGTTTAATTATGTTGGATTTTAATTATATTGGATTTAATTATATTTAGAAGTAAATGATTTTATGGAATTCTGTTGATTTTTTCCGGGTTTGCAAATCAGAAATTCTTCCGGATGTGCACATCCGGAACATATCAGCGTTTTTTAAAAATTTGGTGCGTCCGGATGTGCAAATCCAGAATCTGGGGGCAAAAATGAAATTTCACATGGTGCCTAAGAAACTTGGGTGGTGTATTGAGAAATTCCCTTTTAATTACATAGCTTGATCAAAGTAATTCCTTTAAATCATATCTTGAAACATTATTGCTAAGATACTTGAAACTTGTCTTAAAACATTTGTAAGACTTGTCTTCACAAGTGCCACAAAATATAATGATATTGAAGGAATCATACATGAAACTAAAAAGCTAACTGAAAGGTTTCTTCATAATTTCTGGGTCAAAAGTGACTGAATAAGATGCGTAAGAAGATGCAAATGAGGAGGATTGTAACCATGACTGTAATTTTTAACTTGCTTTGTACAAATCTCAAAAGAAGAAGATTAGACAAAGAAACAAATCAAGAAGTGTTTACTCAACCAGATCAAGGGCTGGTAATAGAAAACCTTCTCAATGAAGTGCCTATTTTGGAATGCAATGGGCGAAACCAATGCCCCTACAAGATTGGCACTAAAAAATTTAATAAAGTCTCATAAGCATGACTTATGCTTCTTAGCAGAACCTTGGATGAATTTTTATAATCTTCCTCCAAAATTTTTTGAAAATTTAGGACTGAAGCTGTTCGCAGCAAATGCTAGGAACAACAGTTTACCAAATCTTTGGTGTTGTTGCAAAATAGATCTTAGCCCGCAAATCACCTCCACTATTGATCAATTTGCATCCTTTGAGACTGACCAAAACAACACTCAGGTTGGCATAGCAACATTATATGTTTATAATTGCTATATTCATAAAAGGAACAAATGTTGGACATCACAAACCTTCAATCAACTCAAAATGTCCCTTGTAGCTTCATTGGAGACTTCAATGCCATTCTTGGTGCTCGTGAGCATAGGAGTAGGAGCACTCCAATTAGAGATCACTTTTATGACTTTTACAACTGGTTTGCTCATAATAATCTTGTGGATCTCCCAGCACAAGGGTCTTTCTTCACTTGGAACAATGAAAGAACTGGGTCTGGTTATGTGGAAAGGAAGCTTGACAGAGTTTTCTGCACTCAAACTTTGGTCATTGCTTGTATCTCACTGCATGTTACCACTCTACCTAGCATAAGATCAAATCATGTTCCATTTTTGTTTGAGGCTTGCTTCTACCCCTCAATAGTTTATGTATCAATTCAAGTTCCTTAGCATGCGGACTCTCCATGAGAATTATCATGACTTTATCAAAAGAACTTGGGACACTTCAACTGTTGGCTGCACTATGGTTATTCTCACTAGAAAGCTCCAAATTCTCAAGACTATTCTTAAGGTTTGGAATAAAGATGTCTTTAGAGGCATACACAGCATGGTCAAGACTTCCACTAAAAACCTTCAAAGAATCCAAAAATCAAATTAGCACAGATGGCATCAAGGAAGCCCTCATAACACAAGAAAAATTGGCTTAGATTGAATTGGAAAAAACTTGGGCCAAGAAGGAACCATTTTGGAACTAAAAGTCCAAAGTAAAATGGCATCTTGAGGGGGATAGGAATATCGCTTTTTCCACATAATGGAAAGAAATTATAGAAATATAATTTCTTATTTGAGGAATGATGAAGACATTATTAGTGATCCTACAAAGATTTCCAACCTTGTTGTAAATTACTTCACTAATATTTTTTTGTATTGCAGACAATTGTCAAATTTTAGAAGAGATAATGGAGTTCATTCCTAGTTTGGTTGATTAAAGTATTAACATTATGCGCACTACAATCCCCCTCCATTGAGGAAATTTCCAAAGAAGTCTTCAATCTTAACATGAATAGTGCACCAACCCATATGGTTTTGGTGGAGTTTTCTACCAAACTTATTGAAAGATCATTGAAAAGGATGTTTGCATTGCCATTCTCCAACTCTTCAAGACAGGGGGATCATGCCTAACTACAACGCCAATACTATCATTCTAAGTCCTAAATCAAATGAGGTTGACTCCATGGAACGATTCAGACCCATAGCCCTAACTAATTTCGAATTCAAGATAATAACAAAAATACTTGCTGATAGGCTTGCCACTCTAATGCATAACTTGGTATCTAAGGAACAAATGGGCTTCATCAAGGTGAGACACATTAAGGATTGCATTTGTTTAGCTTCATAGGCAGTCAATCATCTTCACAAGAAAACCTATGGTGGGAAAATTTCTATGAAAGTGGATATATCAAAGGATTTTGACACTTTGAGTTCTTTGGTTTCTATAAAAAAAGTTACAGTTGGGTTAATGTTATTCTCTACTCTTTTTCTCTTTTTATGGCCATTAATGGTACATTAAATGGCTACTTTAGTTGCACTATTGGTGTTAGGAAAGGAGATCCCTTGTCACCCTTTTTTTTTGCATTGCTAAAGATGTTCTCAGCAGAAACATATCCAAGTTAGTTGTGGATGGTGATCTTCATTTGATAAAAGGAACAAAAAAACATCAAAATTCCTTTACATCTTCATCTTTTGCACAGGTACAACCTTAAATATTCAATCTCTCACTAAGCTCTTCATCACATACTCCCCAGCCTCAGGACATATCTTTAGCACATAAAAAAACAATAATCTATAGTGGAACATTGTCTGCTAAGAGACTAGATATTTTGTCTAGAATGTCCGGTTTCTCCAAAAGCACCTTGCATTGCACCTACCTAGGTGTACCAATCTTTAAAAGCTTGGTTAAAACAACACATTTGCAACACATTGCTGACAAGATTATATCCAAGCTCACTGATTAGATAGGAGCTTTATTGTTTATGGCTGGCAGAGCTATGCTTGTAAAGTTTATCATACAAAGCATGATCATGCACTCCATCACTATATAGCCCTGATCTATTTCTCTTCTTAAAAAGAGTTGAAAGGGCTTCTAGAAACTTCATTTGGGGTGGTAATGTGAACAATAGAAAATTGAGAGTTTCTTAATACACCACCTAAATTTCTTAGGCAGCACGTGAAATTTCTTTTTTGCCCCTTGATTCCGGATGTGCACATCCGGACGCACCGTAATCTTAAAAAAAAAAAAGTTGTTTCGGATGTGCATATCCGGAAGACCTACATTGCTCACATTATCAATCTACTTTTTTTAAAAAATAAGTTACGCTACCTCTGGATGTGCACATCCGGAACGAATTTAGCATGAACATTTCCGGATGTGCACATCTAGAAAATTGCCTGAAACTAATTAATTTAAAATTTCAGCAATTTTTAATATGCTTTATTTATATATATTTATTGTTCTATTCTTGTTTATAAATAGATATGGTGCACCCCGATAACATATCAAAAGAATTAGTTGTGCCGATTTTTCCGAAAGATGAAGGCATGCTCGTAAAGTCGGTTGATGTCGGCGCCGACTTGACGCGATACGGTTTTTCGAAAACCTTTTTTCCACTCCACACCGCACCTCCGTCCAATCCAAATGATCGCATCATGTGTATCAGATGACTTGCGAAATCAAGAAATTTTGTACAAGTTATCTTGAAATCCGGATGCCCCATACCACCTAAATCACCACAATGGGCGACGCATGCAACCGCAATTGCCGAGTCGTTGTCGGATAGTTTTGTTGAAAGGATGCTTGAATTCGAAAGATTGAACGCAATTGAAAAGGCATCAAATGCAGAAAAGTCGAAAGTTTAAGCTCCGATAGATTTGGACGGGGATTTTTGTTTTAACTCTTTTGTATAATCATACGACAAAATGTACATTTTTAAAGTGAAATATATTGAATTTTCATTCATATGTCTTTTTAATACTCTTACGAATTTTATTGCAATGAAAGCATTTCAATTGGTTGCATAACATGTTCAATTCTGTTTGAAAATGTATCAGTAAAACATTCTAATTTGCAGATCCGAAAAATTTTCGGATGTGCACATCCAGAACTAATATTTGTAGGGTTTTTCCGGATCTGCACATCCGGAACGAACTTAGGCAGAAATAACTTTACCCTAACTTTTCTATAAATTAGAGGTTTTATTTGATATCGTTCACACAAACTCAAAATGTCTCAATTGTATGAAATCAAGTTTCGTTGGTAATGTCGCAAGTGTCTCCTACACCGAGGCAAAACACGCGGTCTCACGTTTAAGCTAACGAGGGACATCTCCATCGGCGAGATCATTGACGACATCGAACATCTCCTACCTTACGGAGGCAAACGGAAAGTTGCGAAGCTTCAGTATCGTTCACCTTCGGTTGACAACGAAGGGAACGTCGCTTACAGCCTTGTTGAGCTCAAGAATCAAGACGATGTTAGAGCGATGTGGCAAATTTTCTTCGGTTACGAAGAACGATTCCCGCTCGACTTCGAGGCGACCGTCAAAATTCGAAGAACGGTCGATGACATCTTAGAGATGTGTAAGCGTCCACCGGGCTATTGATCTTGTAATATTTAAATTTCTGTCGATGTAATGGCGATTTTCTGAATGTAATCCCGATTTTATTTTATGAATGTAAGAAACATTGTTGGATTTTTGGTGTTCTGTATCAGGATTTATTCTGGATTTGCAAATACGAATTTCTTCCGGATGTGCACATCCGAAAAAAACTGAAAATTAAAAAAAAAAAAAAAAAGGATGCGTCCGGATTTGCACATCTGAAACGCAGGAGTATTTTCGTCAACGCGCATGTTGCTTAAAAAGGTTGGGTAGTGTGTTAAGAAATTTCCAAAATAGTAATGATTGCTTGGAAAAAATCTATGCCTCATATGCCAATGGAGGCCTTTGTGTAAGATCTCTCATATCATTAAATGAGGCTAGTAACCTATCATTAAATGAGGCTAGTAACCTCATGCTTGACTGAACATGCTAATGAGTGAGGAACCTCGAGAAAATATTTTGAAAGCCAGAACTTTTAGATCTTTTGGCACCATCAACCATCACATCTTCTCCTCTATTTGACAAGGGATCAAAGCTGGATTTCACCTCCTCAACAGCCATTCCAGTTGGACTCTGGGCAATGGTAATTGTATTAAATTTTGGTTGGATGCTTGGCGTGGTCAACCCCTGTACATGGAAACCAATATGTAGTTTCTTCTTTCACAAGGAATTCACACTTATAGCAAAGTCTTGTAGTTCATTGTTGATGGTCTTTGGAACTTGCCTCTCAATTGAACAACTCTTTTTTCTTTTCTTTCAAATAGGATTTATGATGCTTGCTTGAATGACATTGATGATGATGAGCATCTGATTTATCCTCTTTCCACTTCAGGCTCACTGAGAGCCTAAAAGATGCCTACATCATTAAATCATTTCCTTCTATCGGTCTCCCTTGGATAAAGTACATTTGGAGCAAGGGCATACCTCCTTCCAAATCTATCTCAGTCTAGAAATCGATGCTTAAGAAAGTATCTAATATGAACAATTAATGCTAGGGGCTGCTCATTGGCTTTTGTTTGTATTTGTAGGTCTAACACTGAAAATTTGGAGCATCTTTTATTTTCTTGTAGCTTTGCAACGAGATTATGACATTGGTTTTGAAGGACCTTAAACATGAGTAATGCACATTCCTTCCAACTTTGATGATCTTTGGTTGATTTGTGGCAGATCACGTTAATGCTCCCTAGTTCTGAATTCAACCATTGTCTACCTCATCAATGGAACTTGGAGTGCTAGGAATGCAACCATATTCAAGAACATTTCTCCTTCTTTAAACAATACAATTGTAGGCATTGAAGCTCAAGTAACTAACACTAATTTGACAGCAAATTCTGCTATGGATGACTTCATTTTTGATATCATCCTTAACCCTCCTCGAGCTCCAACTATAAAGGAGGTAATTTGGAAACCTCCTCTCTTGATTTGACTAAAATACAACTGTGATGGACACTTAAATCATGAAACTCGTAGGTCAGGTTGTGGTGGTCTCTTTAGAGACAATTGTGGAGACTTCATCCTTACTTTCTCTGAAAATATTGCCTGTCCTTCATCCAATCATGCTGAATTCAGAGCTTTCACTAGAGCAATTCAAATTGCCTCAGAGAAAGCTTGGTCCAAGCTATGGCTTGAAACATATTTACTTCTAGTGGTTCGGGCTTGAACTAACCCCTCCAGGGTTCCTTTGAAAATAAGGAATCTTTGGAGTGACTCTATGAATACTATTAAAAACACGACTTTTGTTTTATCTCATTTTTTAAGATAGGGTAATAGCTATGCGGATTATATTTTGTTAATATAGGCCTCATAGCTAGTTCCCTAATTTACTTTGAATCTATCCCTTTGAACATTACACAAGATTTTTAAAATATAGTTTTGGAATGTTTTTTTTGTAAGTTAACCATCTTTTAAGTGGGTTTTGGCATAGTCCTCACATTTTGTGTAATTATCTTAGTTTTTTTAATATATAGTCTCTAAAATACTTTTCACCTCTATCTTTTTCAAAATATAAAGGTGAAATATATTTAATTTAATTGTGCTTTCAAAATATTGAGGTGAAATATATTTTAAGATTGATTAATCAATCTCGTGTCTTTTAAAATAATTTTTTTTAATTCTACGAGAATATAGTTATGCTTTAGCACCTTACTAAATAAAGTTTCCTCAGCATATCTTACTGGTGCGCTTGTACATTGTATTTTTAAGCCATTTAGGTTAGAAGGTTGAATCTTTTCGTTGTCCACTTATTTTCTTTTGTAAATAAAAATTAGTTAATCTCATAAAAAAAGTTACTATATAATTTTAAAATATTAAACTTTAAAAAATAGTTTAAAAATTAATGTTTATTTTATTTTATTTTTTCTAAATATAATAATTTATATTATTATTAAAATATAAAATAAAATAAATGACAAGAAATTTTTTTTATATCATTTAAGCAATATGTGTCATCAATTTGGATGATGTCATAAAAATGTCACTAAAATGTTAAATGGGATGCGAGACTAAGTATTTTAAAATATTAAAATTGAGGGACAAGTTGTTGGAAATTCACCACAACTTATGGTGATTCCGTTTCAATCTTGATCTCAAGATTGATAACCAACCCACAAACAATACGTAATGACAATGAAGAACAAAGGAAGAAGAAGAAGAAACAAGCTAACAGCAAGAAAGAAAAGAGAGAGAAGAGAAATATTTGGAGAAAAGTGTTTCTACCCACGAACTGTGGGATTTCTTCTATTGCTATTATTCACTTGCTAATCTGCAAACTGTGAATGCAATTATGTTACAATGTACAAGGGTAACTCCCTATTTATAGATTTAGATTTACAAATGCCCAAAACTCTAAAAGTCCAAAATATCAAATCTAATCTAAATCATATAAAATCTAATCTAATCAAAAACAGAATCCAATCAAATCTAAAATGAATCTGTCGAAACTATTCGACACCTGAATGCTTCGACTTCGACTTCGACACTATGAATTACATTTAACACACCACCTAATTCATTGTGTCTAAACTATCTACATTCATCATCGATCTTAGTCTTCTGAAGGCTTCGACCTGCACTCCCTTCGTCATGATATCTGCAATCTGATTCTCAGTTATGCAGTGTTCCAAATTCATCTTCCCTTCTGCTACCTGCTCTCGAAGATAATGGAACCTCATTTCGATGTGCTTGCTTCGACCGTGAGCTATTGGATTCTTCGCCAAGTTGATAGCTGACATGCTGCCGATCTTCATGGTAATTGCTCCATGATTCTTCCCTGTAATCTCTTCGACCAAGTTCACCATCCAGGTTGCTTGACATGCACAAAGAGAAGCAGCTATATATTCTGCTTCGCATGATGACAATGCCACTACTGGCTCCTTTCTCGAACTCCAAGCAACTGGTGCACCACCTAACATAAACACATATCCAGCTGTGGATTTTCTATCTTCTGCATCACTACACCAGCTAGAGTCTGTGTATCCCACTAACTTGCATTCTTTCCCTTCGTCAGCTGCAGGAAATAAAATGCCATAGTCGAAAGTCCCTTTCAGATACCTCAATATCCTCTTCGTCGCTGTTAGGTGTGATACCTTTGGCTTCTGCATGAATCTACTTACCATACCAGCACTGTATGCTAAGTCAGGCCTTGTGTGACAAAGATATCTAAGCGACCCAATAAGTCTTCTGTATTGGGTTGGGTCGACATCATCTTCGTCTGGATCCTTCAACAGTTGCAGTCTGGTCTCAGTTGGAGTCGAAGTTGAGTTGCAATCTTGCATCTCAAATCTCTTGAGTATTTCGCCTGCATATCTTCGTTGGTGCATCATCAAACCTCTACTAGTCTTGTAGAATTCGATGCCAAGGAAATATGAGAGATTTCCCAAGTCTGACATTTCAAACTCCTTACTTAGGTCATGTTTGAAATCTTCGATCTCCTTCTTGCAACTCCCTGTTATCAACAAATCATCGACATAGAGGCATAGTATAAGAAATTCATTATTGCTTCTCCTTACATACACTCCATGCTCAGTCGTGACTTCACAACTTCTTCTCCCTTAAGAAACTGTCGATTTTCTTATTCCAAGCTCTTGGAGCTTGCTTAAGTCCATACAGGGCTTTATGCAGCCTGTACACCTTTCCTTCTTTGCCTCGTTTCACATACCCAGCTGGTTGTGCGACATAAACTTCTTCATCTAAGGGGCCATTAAGGAACACACACTTCACGTCCATCTGACATGTGTGCCAATTGTTCATATTTGCTATACCAACAACCAACCTGATTGTTTCGATTCTAGCAACAAGTGCGAACACTTCATCGAAGTCGATTCCTTCCTTCTGAAGAAATCCTTTCGCCACAAGTCTCACCTTGTGTCGAGTTACTTCTCCTCTAGGATTCACCTTTACCTTGTAAACCCACTTCACATCAATTGCCTTCTTGTTATGAGGCAATTCGACAAGTGACCATGTGTTGTTGACTTCGATGGACTCTAACTCTTCATTCATTGCTTTCACCCACTTCGAATCTTTCAATGCCTCAGCTGCATTGACTGGTTCGACATCTACGTAGAAAGCATAATGTACCAGCTCACCCTCTTCATCGACCACATCATCTGATGTGATTACACATTCTTGCAACCTTGCAGTCATGTGTCTTGTTCGTCGAGGTCTGCTTGAACCTGCTTCATCTGCAACTGGTTCTTGTCGAACTTCTCTTTCGACTCCAGTGACTGGTTCTTCATAAGAGATTCTCACTGAATCCTTCTTGGCTTTCTTTTTCCAATCCCATTCTTTAAGCTCATCTATGATCACGTCCCTGCTGATCACTACTTGCTTATTCACTGGGTCGAACAACTTGTAACCTCCAGTCGAATGATATCCTATCAAGATCATCTGATTCGACTTGTCATCAAGCTTCCTTCTCAACTGATCTGGCACATGTCTATGTGCTATAGATCCAAACACTTTCAAGTGACTGAGACTAGGCTTGTCACCAGACCAACATTCTTCTGGTGTGACTCCTTCAAGCTTCTTCGTCGGACATCTGTTCAAAAGATATGTTACTGTCGAAACTGCTTCTCCCCATAATTCTTTGGGTAGATGCTTTCCATTCAACATACTTCTTACCATGTTCATGATGGTTCTGTTCTTGTGTTCTGCAATCCCATTCTGCTGTGGAGTGTAGGGTGGCACCACCTCATGCATAATCCCTTCTTTTCTACACAATGCATCGAACTCTTTCGACACATATTCTCCACCACCATCAGTTCTCAGAGTTTTCAACCTTCGACCACTCTGTCTTTCGACCATGGATTTGAATCTGACAAATACCTCAAACACATCACTTTTCTTCTTGATGAGGTAAGTCCATAACTTTCGACTGAAGTCATCTATAAACGTGACAAAATATCTGTTGCCACCAATCGAATCCACCTGGATTGGACCACATACATCAGAGTATATGACTTCAAGAATTGCCTTCGACTTCCTTCCTGCATCCTTGCTAAAGATGTTCTTGTGTTGTTTCGACTGAACAAACTCTTCACAGACTTCACTAGGAATGTCGATTTCTGGTAATCCTGACACCATATTTCTTCTCTTCAGCTCTCTGATGTCATTGAAGTTGATATGGCCTAATCGAAAGTGCCATAACCACTCATCTCTGCTGGCTGCTGTTGCTAGACACTTGTGCTCCATCACATTGAGTTCAATCTTGAAGGTCCTATTCTGAGACATTGGAGCCTTCAAGATCAATCTACCACCTGCGTCGAGAACTCTCATCATTTTGTCTTCGACAACTACCTTGTAGTTCTTTTCGACAAGCTGCCCTATACTGAGCAAATTACTCTTCATGCCTGGTATGTACAACACATTGGAAATTGTTGACCTTTTTCCATCTTTCCTCATAATCAGAACATCACCAACGCCTTCAGCTGCTAGAGTGTTGTCATTTGTAAACTTCACTGTGTTCTTCGACGAGGGCTTCATGTTGACAAACCAATCTTTCCTTCCAGTCATGTGTGATGAGCATCCTGAGTCCAAGTACCACTGATCTTGGAATCTCCCTTCATCTTTCGTTGTGACCATCAGCAACGTCTCTTCTTCTTCATGCTTCGCCAGATTTGCATCAGTTTCTTGATTTTTCCTCTTTTCTGGATAGTTACTAACATAATGGCCATACTTTTGACAACTGAAACATTGAATGTGACTTTTGTCTGGCTTTCGACCACCACCTCTTCCTCTACCTGCAGCACCACTTCTTTGGTTGCCTTGGTTCCAAGGTTTCTTCTGAGTCGAATTACTGCCTCCTCTATCTTTGTTTCCATTCACGTTTCCTTTGCCTTTCCTTTCCTTTTCTGACTGCGCCTGCAAAGCCATATCACTCTTCGACTTTCCTGCAGCTCTCTCAGCCATCCTTTGTTCATGAGACTCAAGAGTCCCTTGAAGCTATTCTCTCGTCAATACTGACAAGTCTTTCGACTCTTCTATGGCTACTACCACGTGGTCGAACTTAGGAGCCAACGATCTCAAAATCTTTGAGACTACTGCTTTCGTCGTCAGCATTTCTCCACATACTTTGATTTGATTCACCAGTTTTGTAACTCTGGTGAAGAAATCTGTAATACTTTCGTTGTCTTCCATCTGAAGCGACTCATAGGTTCTCTTGTGAGTTTGTAACCTCACCTCTTTCACCTTCTCTGCACCTCCAAATGACTTTTCAAGAATCTCTCATGCTTCCTTTGCTGATTCTGCATCGCTAACTTTTTCAAAGTTATCTGGATCAACACATTGATGGATTATAAACAGCGCTTTATAATCTTTCTTCTTCAAATCTTTGAGTGCAGCCTTTTCTTGATCCGTCGCGTTTTCCCCAAGCGGTGTTACTCCTTCCTTCACAAGATCCCACAGATCTTGATAACAGAAAACCACCTTGATCTGCTTGCACCAATTCTCATAATTATCTTTCTTGAGAATTGGTAGGGTCGCCGGAAAGTGTCCATTTGAATGATTCATAGCCATCACGATTTTCCTCCTTGAATCGCAACCGGAGCTCTAGACACCAGATGTTGGAAATTCACCACAACCTATGGTGATTCCGCTTCAATCTTGATCTCAAGATTGATAACCAACCTACAAACAATACGTAATGACAATGAAGAACAAAGGAAGCAGAAGAAGAAACAATCTAACAGCAAGAAAGAAAAGAGAGAGAAGAGAAATATTTGGAGAAAAGTGTTTCTACCCACGAACCGTGGGATTTCTTCTATTGCTATTATTCACTTGCTAATCTGCAAACTGTGAATGCAATTGTGTTACAATGTACAAGGGTAACTCCCTATTTATAGATTTAGATTTACAAAAGCGCAAAACTCTAAAAGCCCAAAATATCAAATCTAATCTAAACAAAAACAGAATCCAATCAGATCTAAAATGAATCTGACGAAACTATTCGACACCTGAATGCTTCGACTTCGACTTCGACACTATGAATTACATTTAACACAAGTAACATTTTCTTAAATAAAATGATCAAAAAATTTTAAAAACAAAAATAAAGAAAACTAAAATTTCTTTGAAGTCAATAAACATAAAGTTATTGCATAATTCTCGTTGAGAATGAAATTACATTTATTACAAGAGTTTACAGATAATTTATTGATAAAATTAATATATTTACTCAATTTTAATTAAAAACTATACTAAAATTGTTTGATTAACTAATTTATTTATTAAAAAACAAATTTGTTTTCTATTTACTAGTTTAACAATCAAAATGACGGTCGTTTAAAAGAGAATAGATATTTGGACATATTTTTAGATTTTTTTCTTACAAGTGTTTCTATTAATATTTATAAATTCTCTGATTATTTTTTTCCGAAACACTTGTATTAATAGAGCACAAGAGGTGCTAACTCAATACAAAAGGGAACAAACAAGAAAACCAAGGCCTAATAACACAAACCAAACCAAACTTACAAATCAATACACGTACAAGGATTGAAGTACCAAACCTCCCTAATACAATCCCCCTACCTTTAGAGAGAATGGACAATCAATCCCAACCAAACCTCTTAATGAAAGATAAATTTTCGGCACTATTCCAAACAAAGTTATTAAATCCCACCTTATTCCTACTCAACTACACACACCAACAAACTAATAACCAAAGAAAGAAAAAAAAAAGGTTTGACAACACCACCCAACCTACACGAAAGAACATCCAAGAAACAGAAGCCCGAAGCAATGCCATCATCAACAACCGCCATCATCTCATATGAGGAATCCACTCCCAAGCAATGAAACACCTCCTTCTAAAGCCTCCCAACATTAATACAACAAAAAAAAAGTTGTAGCTCGGTTTTTGTGACGCGACCACTACCACATTTAGTGCTACTTTCTGATTTCTATATTTATCCTATGAAGCTTAAAAGGAAGGGGAAGATATCTCAAACTAACCTTGGGTGCAAATGTTTTCTTTAACAAATGCGAAGAGATCGGGGATCGGGGGTTGGTTATACAAAGGGAAGTTGTTAACACCCAGAGTATCTATAGTAATCTATAGAAACCTTTATTTACATATGTTTCTACTATTGTATTGCTTGGTTTCTTAAATCCATTTGATGTTGAATAGGGAAAGTTTATCCTTTGTGAAGGCTAAGGAAATGTTTTTGTTGTTTTTGAGTTTTCTATTATTTTTTGGAAGGTACTTGACCTAATATTTTTTATTAGTGCGCTCGCTAAGATTTCGCAATCTATGCCTACGTATTTCCGTAAAGAGATGTGGGGAAATCAGAGCGTTCGCAGTTCCTCCTATTCTATGGGAGGAAAAATATTTGGTGTCTTGTTCAAAGCCCAAGATTGAAGCTAAAAGAGTATTTGTGTCTTGTTCAAAACCCAAGATTGAAGCTAAAGGAGTATTTGTGTCTTGTTCAAAGCCCAAGATTTAAGCTAAAAGAGTATTTGTGTCTTGTTCAAAGCCCAAGATTGAAGCTAAAGGAGTATTTGTGTCTTGTTTAAAACCCAAGATTGAAGCTAAAAGAGTATGTGTCATGTTCAAAGCCCAAGATTGAAGCTAAAAGAGTACGTGTCTTGTTCAAAGCCCAAGATTAAGGCTAAAGGTTTGATTGAGAGAGAATTTGTCATCTCTAAAGGGAGATATCTCACATATTCATCACAAACATTGAAGAATTGATTTATAAGGGAAGTTGCTTTAACTGGGATGTGTGGAATCCAGCAATGCCACATCTTCCTTTATAAGTCTTTGCATGCTAAGATAGGGACATTGACTTGGATGTGTAGAATCCAGAGGTTTGCTACTTACATCACTTAGATGAAAGAGAACTTTAAACATGATAAAGGAGGGACTCCGGCTTGGATTTTGAATCAAAAAGTGTGCCACTTACATCAATTATCTGGAAAAAAGGTTTTAATTGTTTGTTTTGAAATGTGATATATAGAGGAAATATCCTCCTACAGAGAGGACTCATGGTCTCATCTGTGGGGATGATGGATTTTGTGCCTTGATCAAAGCCCAATGTTGAAGCTAAAAGAAGTTGAAAACTGACTCAACTGGGGGAGTAATATATCTGTCTTGTACAAAGCCCAAGATTGAGGCTAGCTGGGAAAATCATTATATGAAGCCTAAGAGGAGGTTGACTCTTGCTGAGGATTATTTAAATCCAAGAGAGGGTCTAAACTATTTTGCGGAATCAAACAGGAAACTAACTCTTGCTGGGGATTATAGAAGAGTTGAATTATCAGATGCCATGAGGCTTTGATTCTTTTGGGGATTTGTTGATGGTAACATGATTCTGGCTGGGGATTTTAAAGTGAAAACCAAACCTTGTTGAGGATCAGAAGAGACTTAAAAGGATAAACTTGAATGCCTTAGAGGCTTTGAATCTCCTGGGAATTGGTATATTGTAGAGATGACTAGGATCTATCATATGCTTTTAGGAAGCCTGAGGGTCCTTGTATGAAGCCCAAAAGGAGGCTAGGGATGCTTCTAGGAAGCCTGTGGGTCCTTGTATGAAGCCCAAGAGGAGGCTAATTGTTGAGACTTTCTAAGCCTAGGAAGAGTTCATGAAAGGTTTCACTGGGAAATAATCCATTCTTTGTTGAACTGTTCCAGGGTTAAAGGGATTAAAGAAGAGGTTTCACCGGGAAATAATCCTCCCTTTACTGAAATTTTTCATGGTTGATCAAATTGAACAAAGTCCAAGAGAAAGCTGACTGTATTCCTTTGTACAGGGGGAACTAGTTATTTGAACTAGGTTATATTGATTGAAAGGATCCTATTGTTTGAACTAGTCTAAACTAAGGATGATATAATTTCTATGAGAAATTTCAACAAGATACGTACAAGTATATATACAGATATGTGACAAGTATATAAACAAGTATGAATTGAATTGAGAAAGATGATGGGTCTTATTCTTTAGATAGAAGGCCAAGTGTATTGTGATTGATCAGATGTTTTCTTCAAGATTAGATTAGTGTTTTGAGAAATTGAAGAAAGTTTTGAATTTGAAGATGACTTGATCTTAAGTAGGAGAAAAGCAAAGGTGTTGGGTCTTACACTCTAGATAGAGGCCCAGATGATTGTTTGTATTTTGTACAAAGCCCAGGATGAATGAGGCTAAAAGATTTTCTATTTACTAAAAGGGTGTTGGATCTTACACTCTAATAGAGGCCCAAGATTATTGTTTAAAACAAATTTTATGTACAAAGGGATATGACTTACACTCCTAACTGAGGCCCAAAGAATGTTGTGAAAACAGCGATCGCACCGTGATTCTGAAAAGCGCAATGGGACTTATACTATAGTAGAGGCCCATGAAAAAGGTTTATTTACAAAGAGAGTTGGGTCTTACACTCTAATAGAGGCCCATGAGTGTTGAAATGAAGTTTTAAAGATTGAATCAAAACAAAACCCTAATTTCATTTTTTAAGATATTTATTAAAGAAAAATCAAATAAAAGATGATAAAAATATTAAATAAAAATCATTAACCATGTTATAAACAATGATTAAGGTTTATGAAAAAAGGTATTTTATCCTCATGAATATTTAAAATCATTTTGATTAAAAAATATCAAGAAAAATAAATTATTTTAAAACATTTAAAACAAATTAAAAATAATATTTTTTAATATATTAAAAATTATATCAAATAAAAAAAATTTGTGATTTTTTGTGGATTGAAATAATAGAGTATTTAAATGACATGTGTGAAAAACTTGGGATTAAAAATAATTAATTTGATAAGAAAAATCAATATTTGAAATTATTTTTAAAACAATTTAAAAATAATATATTAAATATATTAAAAATATATCAAATATAAAGTATTTTTTTTAATTTTTTTTGTGAATAAATTATTTAAATATATGAACAATATTTGTGCAAAAAGTTATTTGAAAATAATTGAAATTAGATGTAGAAAATAATTTTTGAAAATAAATGAACATATTAAAAAATATTTAAATTTTCAAAAATTCAAAAAAAAAAATGGCGCCAAGGCCACCTTCTTCTTCCTCGTGCACCACCATCATCACTGATTTGCAAAATTTCTCATATCTCCCTCAATACGTAATGATTTTCCACGATGTAAACATGAAAGTTGTTTGTTTTTGAACAAGGAACACAATGGTGCTAATTAATTTCATTTATTTTAAGTGTAGAGTGAGTTATTATGTGATGAACAGATGAACCCTAATTTTTGCAAGAACAATATGAAATCCTATACACGATTGATACATAGCAATTGATTAAGGAAAAACATTCTATATAAATGCATAAACATGTTGGTAACTTGAAATATTAAAAATGATGCATGTTTCATGGAGTTTGAGAAGTTCAGACTTACCTGTGCAAGAGGAATTAAATCCTCAGTTGTAGGTGTTACGAATGTGAAATGATGACCTGGACAACTTCCCTAGACCTTAAGGAATGTGTTGATGTGATTGGAACGGTTTGAAACCTTCTGGTTTGATGGGCTCGAATCCAACTGCAACTGGCTTGGAGTGAGATGTGGTCTTGATGAATTTGATGTTACAGATGTTGTTCAAGTGTTTGGATCACTCATATATGATGTATGTGAGGTGTTTGCATCATTGGTTTGGATTGAATTCCTCTCTATTTGAAAATTTGATTCTCACTTCTTAAGGTTTTGGAATTTTGAAGTGAAGAGGGAAATGAGAGAAAACATGTGTTGTAATGTTTTGGGGTGGTTTGAATGATCAGAAATGACTCTTATTTATAGGAGGAGAAGTTTTTTTTTGGAGGAATAGTGAAAGGATGAAGGACCACTCTATTACCCAATGGATATGGCTATGTAGCATGACTTGAATGCTAAGGTGCCTCAAGCCTCCTCTTGCATAACTATGCATTGACTCCCATCAATTTTGTAGGTTTGAAGTCTTCTTATTCTTGGATATGTCTTGACTGGTTTATGCTTGATCCATGCCACCTCTATGTATCACATTAATGCAAGTTTACAAAATTGAATTTCAAGGCTTTTGTAATGATGAATTTGCACATGTTATGTTAGATACTTGACTCCTTGGTCCAAAGTTGAAAATATCAAGTGATTCATTAAGATTCCTTCTCATCTTGGATGATGCCAAAGCTTACAAGATGACAAACTTGTTGTGGAAAACCATGTGGTGCAAGTAATGTGCCAAATGTTGTCAAACAAACATTTTGTGTCGAGGCATGTTGTGAAGTACATAACTTCTTGCTCAAGTTGAATTAATGGAAGTTCTTGTACTTCTTAAAAAGCTTGTATATCATAATTTAACTTTGATGTTTACATTTGGTCTTGATTCATCTTGTATCATAATGGAAAATGCCTCCAAAGTTGGACAAAACATGAGGCAGATTCTGCCTAAACAAATTCTAAGTGTCAAAGTTCAAAATCTCATGAAACCCTAACTTTAATGCTTCATATCTCAAAATATATGTATTTTTTGGGGTATTTGTGCTTTGTAATCTTGTTGTATATAAGAAGATCTATCATTTGATCTTTGGATGGGAAAAAATGGTTGCTTGGATCACAAGTTATGGCCTTGCAAAGTTGGGTAAAAATCATTTTTTCCATAACTTAGTGAAATTTTAAGTTTCCCAAGGTTGCCCTTTTTGCAAGTAACCTCACTTTCCTTGATTTTTCTTGATTGATCATGATCCAAATCACAATTTAACATTGTTCTGGACTTAAAGAGGTCATGTTTGCCAAAGAATCCCAAAAGTCAAACTTGGTTTTGATCACAGTTAACTTTTTATCTTAGATGAAACTTGAACTTTGTGGTCCTTTATGAAATCAAGTCCATTGGCTAAATTGAATCTAATGGATGGATTCCAAAGGTATTTTTGAGTGTCTTGAATCATGTCCCAAGGTTTGAGATCATGCTTTATTCAAAAGTCAAAGGTATGGTTGACTTTTTCTCAAAAACCCTAGTTTGTGGTCCAGAGGAATTTGAATCCTTGCACTGCTTATGAATCAAGTTCTTTGAATCAATTCAATCTTGTGAATAGATAAATATGATGTATTTGAGGTCCTTGAAACATATCTATGAAGGTGTGAGAAAACACAAGAAAAGAAGGGTTTGAATTGGGTTTTCAAAATGAAAGCTTTTTGTGAAACTCAAACAAAGATCACAAATAAACTAGCAATAGAGAAAGACACACGATATATCCTAGTTCACTTGAAAACTTTCAAGTTAATCCAGTCCACCCGCCTAGGTGATTTCGCCTTATACAAAAGGACTTAATCCACTATAACAAAACTGATTACACTTCAATAGCAACTGCTGGTGACTAACATACAAAGACAAACCGTCTCTTCTTAAGGATTCTGACCCAACTGGTCCCTAAAGTAATACAAATAACTGTTTGAACAAATTTAATGTTTACAATGAATTGCTTCTACACAAGATGATATAAACACGATGAATAGCTCAAATAAAATCTATACAGTATGAACAATGTATTTTTCTTCGTATTGTGGAGCTTTACTGTTCATGCAAGTGTCTCTCTCATGTGTTTCCAATGTCTCATATTTCTTCAAATAATCAATTCTTTAAATAGCCAAAAAAAGATTCGTTGAAGGGAAGATCAGGATTATCAGTAAAATTGTTGGCGACTTGAAATAATGTCGTTATGTTGGGATGAAAATCGTACACAAATGTTGTCCTTTGTACCACCAAATCAGGGTAGTGGAATGGTAGTGGAAAAGAACATGTTTGATATGTATTATGTACTATTTTCCCTTGCAAGTGTTTCATCTTCTATTGTTCATCAGAGGCTTCTGAATAGATATGGTTGAAGCATGATCAGAAGAATTGATCACGGGTCTTTAGAGTCTTGAGTCATCAGAGTCTTCAGAACTTATTCACCAGAACCTTGTCTTCAGAGTCTTTAGCACTCTGTCTTCTGAACCCTTGGTTATTAGAAACTTAAGTCTTTAGAGTCTTCAGAACGTTGTTCAGCAGAACCTTGTCTTCAGAGTCTTCAGCACTTAGTCTTCAGCACTTAGTCTTCAGAAACTTAAGTCTTCAGAGTCTTCAGAACGTTGTTCATCAGAACCTTGTCTTCAGAGTCTTCAGCACTTAGTCTTCAAAAACTTAAGTCTTCATAGTCTTCAGAAAGTTGTTCATCAGAACCTTGTCTTCAGAGTCTTTAGCCCTTAGTCTTTAGAAGATAATTATCAAAGTCATATTCAGATCCATAATCCAAGAGAACATTGCAGCAGCATCATACTGTCTTCTTAGAATCTTTCTGAAGTAGAGCAGATCAGAAGCAAACTTGCTTCTTTGACGCAGAAGCGACTTTTGAACAATTGAGTGACGTTCCACATGATCTCTATCAGAGTCAGAACTTTCTTTATTAGAATCAGATCCTGTTTGTCAATAATTTAGAAAACAAATGTTATAGTATCGAAATTATTCTCACACAAATACTACTTTGTTATTATCAAAACTTAGAGATATCTTGCAGAACCAAATCTTGTTCTAACAATATCCCCCTTTTTGATAATGACAAAACCATGTATTTTGATAACACAATTTTGTAAGAACATAATTAATAAGAATTGAATCAGATAAGTTCATAGTAAACTTCCCTTTATCAAGCTCCCCCTGAATCTAAGACTTAAAAAAAATCTTATCAGATTAGGGATACCAGAACCTGATTACAAGGATCTAGTTAGATCCAGAATATCAAAGATTGATTATAGTGGTAATGGAGTCTGATGACAAAGCTTGATTAGTTAGATTAGAGCCTGATTAATATCAGAGTCATATTGCCAATATCAATATTGTTCCTGAAAAGAATTCTAAGAAAAATTTGCAATAAGTGTGTTAGAATGTTAGAGTTATGATTCAGAGAAAAGATATTTATCAAAATAATTTTCCATTAAAATACTCCCCCTTTTTGTCATAATCAAAAAGGGTAATCAATGGTTAACGCAAGCATTTAGATTTAATTCAAGAGAAATTAGATAAGTTAAATTCAGTACTTCTCCCCTTTGATGGAAATCATAAAGAAATACAATAAGACAAGATAGATGCAATAAATATACTTTTTATTGACTAAACAAAACGCCAGAGGCGCGGTACAAAAGCAGGACACAAAATAAGACAACCACAAAAACAACAGACAGAAGCAACAACGATTAATATAAGTCATGAAAAGAGAGACCAAAAACTGAGAGACCAACAGAAACACCCGCCAACCAACTATCTCATTTCTTGATGATGGTTTCAGAATAGTTCATGGGAGAACACCAATCAGTAACAAGTTTCTCAGCCATTCCGATTTGCTTTAAGTGAGCAACAACTCCTTGAAGATCAAGAATATGAGAAATAACTCTACTGTAGGGAATCTGAAACGATAACTCCTCTCTCGATGAAAGTATATCTTCTTTCAAAAAGTTGAACATGGATTGAGGCTGATTGATCTTAATCTTGGAGATTAAGAAGAAAATGAATAGCTTATCCAATGTAGAGAGTAGTTATGTTCCCTTTTCTCTAGGCCTAATATTTGTTCCCATAATTTGGTACCAGACTTTTTCCTCAGAGGTGAGAGAAGAGGGACTGTCAGCAGATCTATCGTGAAGATAGATGATGTGAATGTGTTTAGCAAACCAATTGTTTCCTCTGTAATATTCAACGCATTCACCATCTTCCTTACACTCAATAGCTTGAGAGATGATTGTGGAGTTAATCATAATGGGAAAATCAGATACAGTAGATAGTTTGTAACAAGTATCAGACACATATGCAAGAACGTGAGCATTGGCCCATAATTCCTTTACAAGTATTGGATAGATAGGTCCATTGAGTATTTCAAGGTATTTATCCCAGTTCTGGTAGATGATATCTGAGAGAATATTGGAAAGACCATTGTCAACCAGAGCCTTGAAATCGATAGAGTATTCTTTCAAGAGATCTAAGTCAGAGATTTCTCCCTTAATG
This sequence comes from Lathyrus tuberosus, assembly GCA_022829125.1. Classification (NCBI taxonomy): domain Eukaryota; kingdom Viridiplantae; phylum Streptophyta; class Magnoliopsida; order Fabales; family Fabaceae; genus Lathyrus; species Lathyrus tuberosus. The sequence continues at coordinate 15,471,455 of JALAZF010000062.1, read as the reverse complement.
GTTTTAGAAGACACGGTGAATGAAAAAGGATAGGAGTGAAAAGCAAGTTGAGGAACAAATGAAGAGTTATGAGGAAAAGTGTGGTATATAAAGAGAAGAAAAAAAGTGTTAGCAATAAATGGCAATAAAGATTAGATGAATTGAAACGAAAAAATTCATCATTTCCAATACAAGAGATACTAACAAGAAAAAAGAATGATAAAAGAGTGTATTAGTCTCCAAAAGATCACAGGTCAGGTATACGTTATTCAAATCTTGACATCAATCAATAAATACGAATAAATGTATACTTGAAAGTGGGAGGGCATAATCTGACAAAGGATAAAGGTTGGGGAGATAAGTGTTTAGTTTCAAGAAATCTTTGTCTTACACACAGCTTAATGAATGCATAATACATGGAGGAAGACGTAAGATTTAAGCTATTCTTAAGCAAATTATTAAATTCAATGCATTAAAACATGATTACAAGAATATTAAAGAGTAATTACTTGAAACCTAGTCTCACGAAATCACAACGCTTGAGGTGTCTCTTCAACAGTAGGTATGATTTAATTTTGGACAAGTGTCACAAATAATCATAGCCGTTTGTTTTTCAAGATAGCACGTTTGATATTCCCAAGGTCAAGAATACCAAGAGGTATCTGACTGGACGAATTTTTGATAAGGACATGTTCTAACATGTAGAAGTATCATTAATCAGAAAGACATAATAAATAATAATAAAACACTTTGCTTAACATCATAATCTTATTTCAGAAGTTCTGGTAACTTGACACATCAAAATATCATCTTCTCATTCTGGACAAGGTTTAATAAATAGATTTTCCAGAATGAATACGAATATATCCTCAGCAAGGGGTTTTGTGAAAATATCATCCCACTAGTGATCTGTATCCACAAATTTTAACTGAAAAGTACCCTTCTGAACATAGTCACATAGAAAATGGTGTTTTATTTCAATATGTTTTGCCCTAGAATGCAGAATAGGATTCTTAGATAAACAAATGGCAGAAGTATTATCACAGAAGATAGGAATGTTACTCTCGTGTATCTGATAATCTTTGAGTTGATTCTTCATCCAGAGTATCTGAGTACAGCATAGTGATGCTGAGATATATTCTGCTTCTGCAGTTGAAAGAGCAATTGTTGATTATCTTTTGCTTGCCCAAGAGACGAGGTTATTTCCTAGAAACTGACAGTTCCCAGAAGTACTTTTCCTTTCCAATATGTCTCCAGCATAATCTGCATCACAGTAACCAGAAAGCTTGTACTCTAATGTTTTCTTATACATCATGTCAAGGTTAGTTGTTCCTTTTAGATACCTTGGGATTCTCTTAACAGGAGTTAAGTGAGTTTCCCTTAGATCTGATTGGAAATGAGCACAAAGACATACATTGAATAGAATATCTGGACGAGAAGTAGTCAAATACATAAGAGAGCCTATCATACCTCGATAGAGCTTCTGACAAACCTTTTTACTTGCTTCTTCTTTCTCCAAAATGCATATTGGATGCATAGGAGTCTTAGCAGTTTTACTTTCTGACATATTGAACTTCTTTAGAAGTTCTCTTGCATACTTGCTCTGATGAACATACGTTCCTTCTGGACGTTGATCAATCTGAATTCCCAGAAAGAATTTGAGTTCTCCCATCAGACTCATTTCAAATTCAGTCTGCATTAACTTAGAAAATTCCTTGCACAAGGAAGTATTAGCCGAACCAAATATAATATCATCAACGTATATTTGAACAACCAGAATGTTGCTTTTAAAGATTTTACAAAAGAGTGTTGTATCCACTTTTCCTCTGGTAAATTCATTTTCCAAAAGAAAGTTACTTAGTCTTTCATACCAAGCTCTTGGAGCCTGTTTCAGACCATATAACAATTTTTTTAAAGTTTGAAATGGGTTTTCAGAACTTTCAAAACCAGGAGGTTGGTGCAGATACACTTCTTCAGAAATATACCCATTTAAAAATGTACTATTTACATCCATCTGATATAAAGTAATGTCATGATTCACAGTAAAGGAAATTAAAAGACGAATTGATTCTAACTTGGCAACTGGTGCAAAGGTTTCTATATATTCTATCCCTTCTTGCTGACTATAACCTTGTGCTACCAGTCGTGCTTTGTTTCTTACGACCTCACCTTTCTCATCTAACTTATTTATGATACTCACTTTGTTCTAATGACGTGGACACCTTTGGGTTTCTGAACAAGATCCCAGACATCATTTATGGTCAATTGATTCAACTCTTCTTGCATGGCCAGAATCCACTCATTCTCCCTAAGAGCTTCATCAACTTATGTTGGCTCTATCAGAGACACCAAACCCAAAAGAGTTTCTTCAGAAAGTTTGAATGATGAACGAGTTTTGACTGGATCAGCTTTGTCTCTTAAAATCAATTCTTCAGAATGAGAAGTCTTTAGTCTATTCTTCTTCTGATGAGATGGACTATTTTCAGTTTCTTGCAAGGTTGTATCTGAATCTGGAGAATCTGCATCTTTGTCTCCTTCTTTTGAATTTTCTTCCTTGGATTCTGATAAGGTGATCTTCAGATCTGTAAAATTTTCATCTAGCTTTGACTTTTCAGGGTCAAGCTTATCATCGAATCTGACATGAATTGATTCCTCAACAATTCGTGTTTCTGTGTTATAGATTATGTAGCCTTTAGAGCGTTCAGAGTATCCTAACAGTAAACACTTTTGAGCTTTGGAGTCAAACTTGCCAAGATTCTCTTTAGTGTTTAATATAAAACAAATACAACCAAAAGGATGAAAATATGAAATGTTGGGTTTTCTGTTCTTCCACAATTCATAAGGAGTCTTACCCAGAATATATCTTATGGAAATCCTGTTCTGAATATAACATGTTGTATTCACTACCTCCGCCCAGAAGTGCTTAGCCATGTCAGTTTCTTGGATCATGGTGCGAACCATTTCTTGAAAAGTCTTATTCTTCCTTTCCACTACTCTATTTTGTTGTGGAGTTATGGGACAGGAGAAATCATGGGAAATTCCATGGGAATAAAAAGATTCTCAAAGTATCTGTTCTCAAATTCTCCTCCATGATCACTTCTGACTCTGACTATTTTGTAATCCTTCTTTGTTTGCACTTGAGAGCAAAAGGTAGATAACACAGAATGTGACTCATCCTTGTGTTTCCAGAATTTTACCCATGTCCAACGACTATATTCATCAATGATAACTAATCCATACTTCTTTCCATTAGTTGAAGCAGTTTTCACTGGTCCAAACAAATCAATGTGTAGAAGTTCTAACGGTCTAGAGGTGGACACACCATTTATTGCTTTGAAGAAAGTTTTAGAGACCTTTTCTTTCTGACATGCTTCACAAAAAGCATATGAAGAATACTTCAGATTTGGTAAGCCTCTGACAAGTTCAAGCTTATTTAACTAAGAAATCCTTCTCATGCTAATATGGCTTAAACGTCTATGCCATACCCATTGGTCCTCATTAACAGACATTAAGCATTTGACATTCTGTTCACAGAGATCAGAAAGTCTAATTTTATAAATGTTGTTTTTCCTCTTTCCGATAAAAAGAATTTAGCCATCTTTCTGACTGACAGCCTTACATGACTTTTGATTAAAGATGATATCATAACCATTGTCACTAAGTTGACTAATTGACAACAAGTTATGCATCAAACCATTGACCAGAAGAACATCAGTAATAGAAGGAAGGTTACCATTACCAACAACTCCAGAGCCAATGATTTTTCCTTTCTGGTTTCCTCCAAAACCAACGATGCCTCCAGGCTTAAGTTCCAGACTTTGGAACATATGCCTTCTTCCTGTTATATGTCGCGAGCAACCACTGTTTAGGTACCATGATTGGTGTTTCAACTGACCTGCTAAGGATACCTGCAACATAGATTATCTTGTCTTTAGGTACCCACTTTCTGGGTCCTCTCTTGTTAGTTTTCCCAGAGTGTTTGACAACTTTGGGCTTATGTGCAACAGGATAATCAAGTGAAATTTGTGCATGATATTTGACTTTAGAAATAGATTTCTATGCGGTGGGGGTTTTTGTGCAAGCTCAGAGCAAACAAGCTCAGTGCTAGAAGGCACAAAATGGTCATAGAGAGGTTTTAGTTTAACAGGATGACTTTCGTCAATTTCAAATGTTTCTGTACACCCCAAACCTTTCTTACCATTTCTACTAACTCCATAGATCATGGAAGCTATTCTGCTTCTATCTATGCTTTTTTCCTCAGAAGCAATTACATGTGATCTTTTAAGATCCTTGTATTTACTCCGAAGAGTTTGATATTTTTCCAGCATTTCTGAAAGACACGACTCTAATTCACAACGAGAGAGTTTAGATAATACCTCTGAGTCAGAGTCAGAGTTTGATTCTGATTCTGATGATATTTTGTCTTCTGGTTCTCTAGAGACTTCAATGTCAATTATTGTTGCTACTAACGTAACATTTGCTTCTTCTTCATCAGAGTCTTCTTCTTCAGAATCAAAGTCATCCCAAGTTCCCATGAGTCTCTTCTTCGCTTTGGAGAAGTTCTTCTTAGGCTTCTTGTCTTTCTTAAGCTTTGGACACTCATTCTTGTAATGACCTGGCTCATTACACTCATAGCAGATGACATATTTTCCGGAACTCTGCTTCTTTTGTCCAGATGATGACTTAGAACGAACTTTGTTTCTTCTTGATCCTCTGAAGTTTTCTTGCCTATATTTCTAGAGTTTTTTTTATCCTTCTGGAGATAAGTGACAACTCATCTTCTGATTCTTCATCAAAATATTCTAATTCTTCCTCAACTTGATAAGCCTTTGCCTTTTCAGGTTTAGACTTAAGAGCAATAGATTTACTTTTCTTCTGAGGTTCATCTTCCAGCCCTATCTCATGACTTCTTAAAGAACTAACAAGTTCTTCAAGACTTATGTTGTTAAGATCCTTGGATAGCTTTAGAGTTGTTACCGTAGGTCTCCATTTCTTGGGAAGACTTGTGATGATCTTTTTAACATGATCAGCAGTTGAGTATCCTTTGTCCAGAACTTTAAGTCCTGCGACTAGCATTTGAAAGCTTGAAAACATAGTCTCAACTCTTTCATCATCCTCCATTCTGAATGCCTCATATTTCTGGATTAGGGCAAGTGCCTTTGTCTCCTTAACTTGAGCATTTCCTTCATGAGTCATTCTCAGAGAATCAAAAATAGATTTGGCAGTTTCTCTATTTATTATCTTCTCATACTCAGTATAAGAGATAACATTTAGCAATATGGTTCTTGCCTTGTGATGATTATTATAATCTTTCTTTTGTTGGTTAGTCATAGCACTTCTAGACATTTTAACTCCGGTAGCATCAACTGGGTGAGTGTAGCCATCGACTACAAGATCCCAAAGATCTACATCATAACCAAGAAATATCTTTCAATTATATCTTTCCAGTAGTAAAACTTTTCACCATCAAAGACTGGAGGTTTGGCACTGTAATGATCTTTTTCTTCTATAATAGGATTAGCATTAGCAATAGCTACAACCATGATATCTCACACAAATACTAGATTGGTACTGAACACGGTGAAGAATTGATAAATCTATTTATCACAAACAGAACCGGAGCTCTGATGTCAATTGAAGGTGTGAGAAAACACAAGAAATGGGGGGTTTGAATTGGGTTTTCAAAATGAAAGCTTTTTCTGAAACTCAAACAAAGATCACAAATAAACTAGCAATAGAGAAAGCACACGATATATCCTGGTTCACTTGAAAACTATCAAGTTAATCCAGTCCACCCGCCAAGGTGATTTTGCCTTATACACAAGGACTTAATCCACTATAACCAAACTGATTACACTGCACTAGCAACTTCTAGTGACTAACATACAAAGACTAACTATCTCTTCTTAAGGATTCTGACCCAATTGGTCCCTTAAGGAATACAAACAATTGTTTGAAAAAATTTAATGTTTACAATGAATTGCTTCTACACAAGCTGATATAAACACTATGAATAGCTCAAATAAAATCTATACAGTATGAACAATGTATTCTTCTTTGTATTGTGGTGCTTTATTGTTCACGCAAGTGTCTCTCTCATGTGTTTCCAGTGTCTCATATTTCTTCAAGTGATCAAGTCCTTCAATATCTAGAAATAAATCCGTTGAAGGGCAGATCGGGAATATCAGAAAAATTGTTGGCGACATGAAATAATGTCGTTATACTGGGAAGAAAATCATACACAAATGTTATCCTTTGTACCCCCAAATCAGGGTATTGGAATGGTAGTGGAAAAGAACGTGTTTGATATGTACTATGTACTATTTTCCCTCGCAAACGTTTCATCTTCTTCTGTTCATTAGAGGCTTCTAAATAGATATGGTTGAAGCATGATCAGAAGAATTGATCACTACATCTTCAAAGTCTTGAGTCATCAGAGTCTTCAGAACTTGTTTAGCAGAACCTTGTCTTCAGAGTTTTCAGCACTCCGTCTTCAAAACCCTTGGTTATCAGAAACTTAAGTCTTCAGAGTCTTTAGAACATTGTTCAGTAGAACCTTGTCTTCAGAGTGTTCAACACTTAGTCTTCAGAAACTTAAGTCTTCAGAGTCTTCAGGACGTTGTTCATCAGAACCTTGTCTTCAGAGTCTTCAGCACTTAGTCTTCAGAAACTTAAGTATTCATAATCTTCAGAACATTGTTCATAAGAACCTTGTCTTCAGAGTCTTTAACACTTAGTCTTCAGAAGATAATTATCAAAGTCATATTCAGAGTCATAATCCAAGAGAACATTGCGGCAACATCATATTGTCTTCTTAGAATCTTTCTGAAGTAGAGCAGATAAGAAGCAAACTTGCTTCTTTGAAGCAGAAGTAACTTTTGATCAATTGAGAGTGATGTTCCACATGATCTCTATCAGAGTCAGAGCTTTTTTTATCAGAGTCAGATCCTGTTTGTCAATACTTTAGAAAACAAACGTTAGAGTACCAAAATTATTATCACTCAAATACTAGTTTGTTATTATCAAAACTTAAAGATATCTTGCAGATCCAAATCTTGTTCTAACAATCTTTAGGTCTTGGCTCATGCCTTGCTCCAAAAGTCAACTTAGGGACTGAATTAGGTCAAAACCCTAATACCTGATTTTTGATGGATGCATCCCTTGAGGCTATATTGAACTTATGAATGGACTCATGAGGTTCTTTTGAGATTTTTGAATCATATATTGAAGTATTGGCTCATGCCCAGATGAAAATTTCTCTCCGGAGGCCTTGGTTAACCAAAACCCTAATTTGGTGACACTATTGATCTTGAGGCTTGATCAACTTGAAATGTTGTATTCTTGTGTTAGAGTTTTGATGTGGGAGACCTCTTGATCCTTCATGGATGTTTGAGATGCTTGACAAGTTAAAGATCATGTCAATTCTTGATTGATCCTTTTCCTGAATGCTTTGAGAGGGCATGAAACCCTAATTCTTGGCTAGAGTGAACACTCAACAATCTTTGAGAGGATTGACGAGGTATGAAAGTACATCCATATTATGGTGATGACTTGCATAATGATGTGAAGTCTTGTGGTCATAATTTAAGGTATGACAGATGCCCCTATTTATCTTCTTGGACCTAAAGGTGTGAATGACAAAGATATTCAGACGTTCATGGTCAAAGACGATTAAATATCAAAATACCCGAAATTTTGATTATGGGTGTGAATGGTAGCTATTTTTGCTCATCCACCTTATTTTACTAAGTAATGTCACTTAGAAAAAGGTGTAACTCCCTCTCGATCCTGGTCTTCAGCTATTGAACTGGTCTCAATTTTCTGGAAATAAACCTCCCCTCGATCCTGGTCTTTAGCCATGGACCTGGTCTCAGTTTCTTCTGAAATAAACCTCCCCTCGATCCTGGTCTTCAGCCATGGAACTGGTCTCAGTTTCTTCTGAAATAAACCTCCCCTCGATCCTGGTCTTCAGCCATGGAACTGGTCTCAGTTTCTTCTGAAATAAACCTCTCATCGATCCTAGTCTTCAGCCATGGAACTGGACTTAGTTTCTTCTTGTCGAGTTTCTCTCTTGACAAGGAATGCTTATCTGTGAGGGTCTTCACCAAGCTTCTCTTTGAGGTTTATCGGGGAAATGTCACTTGATGGAAAAACGTGTTTCATCGTATCTCTCTTTTAGACTTCTTTGGAGAAATGCTATAGGATGAATAAAGTATTGACGACAGACTTGCTGGTGAGGACCATTCGTCTGAACTGTAGAGGTGTGCAAACTTCTCTATTGGAGATGTCATTTGCTGGAGAAATTACATCATACTTCCCTTTGAGACTTCTTCGGAGAGATGCCATGTGATGTAATTCAATTTTGAGGTGCTGATGACTTCCTTGAAAGTAGGACAAACTTCTCCCGGAGAGACTGCCATTTGTCGACTTTATTTGGAAATCTATGAGGGCAAAACAGACTTCTTTGTTTGCTAATTGGTAGAGATTTCTTGGAGGATGTGATGTCCATATTACCAAGAGTTTTTTGTTGAGAAGCTTCCACGGGGGGAATTTCTTTAATTCGGGAAAGCAAAATATCATCTTCAATGGTGAAGAGTGGTGTTCTAAAGTTGTATAACCAAATGCCTTCTTGCCTTTCAGAGGTTCAAGTTTTCTAAGTGATCGAGGACCGATTTCAATCCAGGAATAAACTAGAGAGAGATTGTTTAGACGATACATTTCCTGATGAGGAAAGAACTCAAACAGGGATTTTATCCTATTCGATTGTGGAAAGGAAGACTGACAACTCTACTGGAGGGAGAACATTTATCATTTGTGACCAAAGTGATCGAAATATGATATGCAATATGAATATGAATATGAATCAATTATGCATGTTGTATGTATGAAATGCTTATGCTGACAAAACAGACATGACACACGGACTGACGATGAGTATAATTGGATACTCGACCACTCTGGGGAATAAAAGTTTCACTGATATCTTGAGGAAATAAATTCCTACTGCTGAACTTTTCATATTCTTGGTAGTAACAAAATGCGGCTCTTGAGGAGTGATAGATGAGATGCTCCATCTTGTCAACCTGTAGTAATTGATCCTCCACTCGGGATATACTAACCACAAGGAATATTTTGATTCTGCATTTTAAAGTTTGATTACTTTCGGAGAAGCTGTTGATGCCCATACTTGTGTCCATCAATCAAAAGGAAATTGCCATCTTTATTTTAAAAGCAAAAGTAAATTCAAAATTTCCGTTTTTAAAACATAAGTAAATTCATTTTTTTTTGTTTTAAGAATATTGATCATATTAAAATGTCATTTTCCAAAGCGGAATAAATGAGAATTGCAAACAAATGGCACAAGGGCTCAAATTTTTATTCATAGAATGGTAATCAGCCTGATGCGTAATTCCATTGAGCATTACAAAGTTTAGAAAATGGTAATTTAAAGGGAAATGGGCTAAATTGAAACATAACGACCATTATCCTTCTACCAACTTTGAATTCTGAGTATCTTGAGCTCCAGCTGAATGTGACTTCTATTTGAGGATTTCTTGACAAATGGCGTTGCTTCAGAGGATCCAATCTTAGTTGGATGTAGTTACTTGCCATAAATCCCTAACTTTTGCCTAGATTTCCATTTCAGGTTTTCAATCCATCCATATGATTATTAGTTTTTTATGTCTCTAATTTTTGCCTGGACCGCCCTTTCGGGTTTTCAGTCCAACGAGATGTTTTTTTAATTTATTTACGCGAAGTATTTCTTGACTACATCAACATTTGTGGGGTAGGTAAACTCTTCTCCATCCGCGGTTGCAAGTATCAAGGCACCGCCTGAGAAGGCTTTCTTAACAACATAGGGGCCATCGTAATTCGGAGTCCATTTGCCCCTGGAATCAGTGAAAAATGATTGTATCTTTTTTAGCACGAGGTTGCCTTTTCTGAATACCCGAGGTCGGACCTTTTTGTCAAATGCTTTCTTCATTCTCTGTTGATATAACTGACCATGGCATAAAGCCGTCATTCTTTTTTATTCGATTAGGTTCAGTTCATCGTATCTGTTTTGACACCATTCAGCTTCTGTTAGCTTGGCTTCCATCAAGATTCTTATTGATGGTATATCTACTTCTATGGGGAGCACTGCCTCCATGCCATATACTAGAGAGAAAGGGGTTTCCCCTGTTGAAGTGCGGACGAATGTGCGATAACCCTGAAGAGCAAATGGTAGCATCCCATGCCAATCATTGTAGGTTACAACCATCTTCTGAATGATCTTCTTGATATTTTTGTTAGCTGCTTCTACCGCTCCATTCATTTTAGGCCGGTAGGGAGATGAGTTATGGTGTTTAATTTTGGATTCAATACATAATTCTTTCATCATCTTGTTGTTCAGGTTCAATCCATTATCAGTAATGATCTAGCTTGGAACACTATAACGGCAGATGAGTTTGTTCTTGATAAATTGGACTACCATTTGTTTGGTCACATTGGTGTATGATACTGCCTCGACCCATTTGGTGAAGTAATCAATGGCTACCAGAATGAATCGATGTTCGTTTGAAGCTCTGGGTTCAATCATGCCAATCATGTCAATTCCCCATAAAGAAAAAGGCCATGGAGGAGAAAGAACTTTGAGAAGCGTTGGCGGTACATGATGATAGATTTCTTACAATTAAAGCTTGTTCTCCGCATGCTGTGACCAATTTGTCGTTCTTGACAAACTTCAGCTTTTGGTGAACTGTCGAAGTGACTGCCCCTGTCTCATGTATCCAAGTTATCCTAATAAACAGTTGTATGCTGCTCAGATGTCCATGACTTGGAAAGTGTGGGGAGCAATGGTTATGGGAAGGTCGACTTCGCCGATAACTGTCTTCCTGGATCCATCAAAAGCTTTGACTATTATCTCACTGCCTCTCATCGGAGTACCTTGAAAAGATAATCGTACCAAAGTTGACCTTGGCATGACGTTCAAGGATGAACCTGTGTTTACCAGTGCACTGGCTAAAGCATCGTCCTGGAAATTGACTATGATATTGAGTGTCATGTTATGATTCTTTCCTTCCTCTGGAAGTTCTTCATCACTGAAACTCAAATTGTTGCAGGAAGTGATGTTGGAAATAATGCTGTCAAACTGACCCACTGTTACATCTTGTTCTACAAAGGGTTGTTCCAAGACTTTCTATAGAGCTTCTCTATGAGCTTCTGAACTGAGCAGGAGAGATATCACAGATATCCGAGAAGGAGTTTGTAATAATTGATCCACAATGTTGTATTCACTTCTCTAGATAAGTTTTAATATTTCATTGTTATTTTTCATAGGCTTTGTGTTGCTTGATTGACCAACTTGTTGGTTAGGAACTTCAGCTTGAGGTTCCTTTTCTTTTGCAGGTTCTCCAACTCCTTTGTTAGAGATTCGACCACTTCGGGTGACTCGGCTGACATCAGCAATGTTGACAACGGATGGTAGTGGAATTTCTTTTCCATCTTCTATTATGTTCACACCGTATTTATACGGAATAACTTTTTCTAATTCGTATGGCACTGGGCCTGGCAGGTAGATGACCAAAGAGGTTATTTGGGTCTTTCGACTGTCAAAAGTAACCTCAATTGGTTCTTGCCCAGGACTGTTGGAAATTTTTCCACTGTCGATAGGGGTTCCCGAGTGTTTTGGCTCGTTGAGCAGAGGGATTATGGTGAAAACATCCTCGTCAATTTCATAATTAACAGGCTCTCTTTCATTGAAAACCGTGATGGTTCTTTTGTCCAACAACTCTTGAATCTCATTCTGGACAAGGAGGCAACCATGTCGACTTTTGTGACAATTTCTGCAAGCCGAATGATCTTGGTGATTTGGACCAAAATAATCAAGTCCGCACAGGACTTTGTGAAATTTGACCAATGATGTTTTAATGTTTTTAATGTTGTAAACTGCGTGCTGCCCTGGGCAACCTTGCACCATATTGATGGACTGAGAATTTAGGCATAGTTAGGTTTCCCCTTGGTCCACTTGATTCTGGAGAGCTGCTTGCACAATGTAGCACCCTTGGCAATTCTCTGAACATATTCGACAGCGTTCATAATTGTGAGGTGGAACTCGGCCGTTTCCACTTTGTATGCCATGCATTTTTACCAAATCCGTTTCCAGTAAGCGGATGTCACAGCTTTGGTGTCTGCCCGAATTTCCATTGGTTATGCTAACTTGATGTGTGTTTTCATCTTGGTAGACTAGGAGCCACCAATGGTCCAACAGATGTTGAAGAGTTCTTTATACAAGCGCACAACCTTGATCGTTTTTGGAGCAATCTTTACAGTCCTGATAATTATGGGCTGACAGATAACTGAGCCTGACTTGCTTGGCATGCAATTCTATCAAGCTGGTATTCATTAAACGAATGTCAAAAATCTGGACCATATTGACCTGGTGATTATTCCTTCCATGGTAGTCTTGGATCCATCCAAGATCCATTTGACGCTGAAGTGCTTCTTGTACAAAAGAACATCTTCGATTGTCTTTTGAACAAATTGGGCAAGCGTTGTAATCGTGCAGCGGTAAATTGTGGTACTGACTTTGTCTTGAGTGCATTGTCAGAAAGTCTAATTTTATAAATGTTGTTTTTCCTCTTTCCGATAAAAAGGATTGAGCCATCTTTCTGACTGACAACCTTACATGACTTTTGATTAAAGATGATATCATAACCATTGTCACTAAGTTGACTAATTGACAACAAGTTATGCATCAAACCATCGACCAGAAGAACATCAGTAATAGAAGGAAGGTTACCATTACCAACAGCTCCAGAGCCAATGATTTTTCCTTTCTGGTTTCCTCCAAAACCAACGATGCCTCCAGACTTAAGTTCCAGACTTTGGAACATATGCCTTCTTCCCGTTATGTGTCGCGAGTAACCACTGTTTAGGTACCATGATTGATGTTTCAACTGAGCTGCTAAGGATATCTGCAACATAGATTATCTTGTCCTTAGGTACCCACTTTCTAGGTCCTCTCTTGTTAGTTTTCCCAGAGTGTTTGACAACTTTGGGCTTATGTGCAACAGGATAATCAAGTGGAATTTGTGCATGATATTTGACTTTAGAAATAGATTTCTGTGCGGTGGGGGTTTTTGTGCAAGCTCAGAGCAAACAAGCTCAGTGCCAGAAGGCACAAAATGGTCATAGAGAGGTTTTAGTTTAACAGGATGACTTTTGTCAATTTTAAATGTTTCTGTACACCCCAAACCTTTCTTACCATTTCTACTAACTCCATAGATCATGGAAGCTATTCTGCTTCTATCTATGCTTTTAGCTAGAAAATACTAGAATGCTCTATCATACTTATCGATACAGCTTGTGTCAGAGACATTGGAGATTAATTCTTCTTCTAATTTAGAAAGTTTGCTTTTTAAAGCACAATTACTATTTTTTAAGGAAAAATGTTTTCATTTAGAGAAGAGTTATTCTGCTCAAGCTTATCTTTTTCCTCAGAAGCAATTACATGTGATCTTTTAAGATCCTTGTATTTACTCCGAAGAGTTTGATATTTTTCCAGCATTTCTGAAAGACACGACTCTAATTCATAACGAGAGAGTTTAGATAATACCTCTGAGTCAGAGTCTGAGTCTGATTCTGGTTCTGATGATATTTTGTCTTCTGATTCTCTAGAGACTTCAATGTCAATTGTTGTTGCTACTAAAGCAACATTTGCTTGTTCTTCATCAGAGTCTTCTTCTTCAGAATCAAAGTTATCCCAAGTTGCCATGAGTCTCTTCTTCGCTTTGGAAGGTTCTTTTTAGGCTTCTTGTCTTTCTTAAGCTTTGGACACTCATTCTTGTAATGACCTGGCTCATTACACTCATAGCAGATGACATATTTTCCGGAACTCTGCTTCTTTTGTCCAGATGATGACTCAGAACGACCTTTGTTTCTTCTTGATCCTCTGAAGTTTTCTTGACTATATTTCTAGAGTTTGTTGATCCTTCTGGAGATAAGTGACAGCTCATCTTCTGATTCTTCCTCAACTTGATAAGCCTTTGCCTTTTCAGGTTTAGACTTAAGAGCAATAGATTTACTTTTCTTTTGAGGTTCATCTTCTTCCAGCCCTATCTCATGACTTCTTAAAGAACTAACAAGTTCTTCAAGACTTATGCTATTAAGATCCTCGGATAGCTTTAGAGTTGTTACCATAGGTCTCCATTTCTTGGGAAGACTTTTGATGATCTTTTTAACATGATCAGCAGTTGAGTATCCTTTGTCCAGAACTTTAAGTCATGCGACTGGCATTTGAAACCTCAAAAACATAGTCTCAACTCTTTCATCATCCTCCATTCTGAATGCCTCATATTTCAGGATTAGGGCAAGCTCCTTTGTCTCCTTAACTTGAGCATTTCCTTCATGAGTCATTCTCAGAGAATCAAAAATGGATTTGGCAGTTTCTCTATTTATTATCTTCTCATACTCAGTACAAGAGATAACATTTAAAAATATGGTTCTTGCCTTGTGATGATTCTTGTAATTTTTCTTTTGTTGGTTGGTCATAGCACTTCTAGACACTTTAACTCTGGTAGCATCAACTGGGTGAGTGTAGCCATCGACTACAAGATCCCAAAGATCTACATCATAACCAAGAAAGAAACTTTCAATTCTATCTTTCCAGTAGTAAAACTTTTCACCATCAAAGACTGGAGATTTGGCACTATAATGATATTTTTCTTCTGTAATAGGATTAGCATTAGCATTAACTACAACCATGATATCTCACACAAATACAAGATTGGTACTGAACACGGTGAAGTGTTGATAAATCTTTTTATCACAATCAGAACCAGAGCTCTGATGCCAATTGAAGGTGTGAGAAAACACAAGAATGGGGGGTTTGAATTGGGTTTTCAAAATGAAATTTTTTTGTGAAACTCAAACAAAGATCACAAATAAACTAGCAATAGAGAAAGCACGCAATATATCCTGGTTCACTTGAAAACTATCAAGTTAATCCAGTCCACCCGCCAAGGTGATTTTGCCTTATACACAAGGACTTAATCCACTATAACCAAACTGATTACATTGCACTAGCAACTTCTAGTGACTAACATACAAAGACTAACCATCTCTTCTTAAGGATTCTGACCCAATTGGTCCCTTAAGGAATACACACAACTGTTTGAACAAATTTAATGTTTACAATGAATTACTTCTACACAAGCTGATATAAACACTATGAATAGCTCAAATAAAATCTATACAGTATGAACAATGTATTTTTCTTTGTATTGTGGTGCTTTACTGTTAACGCAAGTGTCTCTCTCATGTGTTTCCAGTGTCTCATATTTCTTCAAGTGATCAAGTCCTTAAATAGCTAGAAATAGATCCGTTGAAGGGCAGATCGGGGATATCAGAAAAATTGTTGGCGACATAAAATAATGTCGTTATGCTGGGATGAAAATCATACACAAATGCTGTCCTTTGTACCACCAAATGAGGGTATTGGAATGGTAGTGGAAATGAGCGTGTTTGATATGTATTATGTACTATTTTCCCTCACAAACGTTTCATCTTCTTCTGTTCATTAGAGGCTTCTGAATAGATATGGTTGAAGCATGATCAGAAGAATTGATCACTGCGTCTTCAAAGTCTTGAGTCATCAGAGTCATCAGAACTTGTTCAGCAGAACCTTATCTTCAGAGTCTTCAGCACTCCGTCTTCAGAACCCTTGGTTATCAGAAACTTAAGTCTTCAGAGTCTTCAGAACATTGTTCAGCAGAACATTGTCTTCAGAGTGTTCAGCACTTAGTCTTCAGAAACTTAAGTCTTCAGAGTCTTCAAAACATTGTTCATCAGAACCTTGTCTTCAGAGTCTTCAGCACTTAGTCTTCAGAAACTTAAGTCTTTAGAGTCTTCAAAACCTTGTTCATCAGAACCTTGTCTTCAGAGTCTTTAACACTTAGTCTTCAGAAGATAATTATAAGAGTCATATTCAGAGTCAGAATCCAAGAGAACATTACAACAACATCCTATTGTCTTCTTAGAATCTTTCTGAAGTAGAGCAGATCAGAAGCAAACTTGCTTCTTTGACGCAGAAACAACTTTTGATCAATTGAGAGTGACGTTCCACATGATCTCTATCAGATTCAGAGCTTTCTTTATCAGAGTCAGATCCTGTTTGTCAATACTTTAGAAAACAAATGTTAGAGATCCAAAATTGTTCTCACACAAATACTACTTTGTTATTATCAAAACTTAAAGATGTCTTGCAGAACCAAATCTTGTTCTAACAATCTTGAGGTCTTGGCTCATGCCTTGCTCCAAAAGTCAACTTAGGGACTGAATTAGGTCAAAACCCTAATTCCTGATTTTTTATGGATGCATCCCCTGAGGCTATTTTGAACTTATGAATGGACTCATGAGGTTCTTTTGAGGTTTTTCAATCATATATTGAAGTATTGTCTCATGCCCAGATGAAAATTTCTCTCTGGAAGCCTTGGTTGACCAAAACCCTAATTTGGTGACACTATTGACCTTGAGGCTTGATCAACTTGAAATGTTTCATTATTGTGTTAGAGTTTTGATGTGGCAGACCTCTTGATCCTTCATGGATGTTTGAGAGGCTTGACAAGTTAAAGATCATGTCAATTCTTAATTGATCCTTTGCCTGAATGCTCTGAGGGGCTTGAAACCCTAATTCTTGGCTAGAGTGAACACTCAACAATCTTTGAGAGGATTGACGAGGTATGAAAGTACATTTATATTGTGGTGATGACTTGCATAATGATGTGAAGTCATGTGGTCAAAATTTTAGGTAAGACAGATGCCCTTGTTTATCTTCTTGGACCTAAAGGTGTGAAAGACGAAGATATTCAGACGTTCATGGTAAAAGAGGATTAAATATCAAAATACCCAAAATTTTGATTGTGGATGTGAATGGTAGCTATTTTTGCTCATCCACCTTCTTTTACTAAGTAATGTCACTTAGAAAAAGGTGTAACTTCCCCTCAATCCTGGTCTTCAGCCATTGAACTGGTCACAGTTTTCTGGAAATAAACCTCCCCTCGATCCTGGTCTTTTGCCATGGAACTGGTCTCAGTTTCTTCTGAAATAAACCTCCCCTCGATCCTGGTCTTCAGCCATGGAACTGGTCTCAGTTTCTTCTGAAATAAACCACCCATCGATCCTGGTCTTCAGCCATGGAACTGGTCTCAGTTTTTCTTGTCGAGTTTCTCTCTTGACAAGGAATGCTTATCTGCGAGGGTCTTCACCAAGCTTCTCTTTGAGGTTTATCGGGGAGATGTCACTTGATGGAAAAATGTGTTTCATCGTATCTCTCATTGAGACTTCTTGGGAGAAATGCTATAGGATGAATAAAGTTTTGACGTCAGACTTGCTGGTGAGGACTATTCGTATGAACTGTAGAGGTGTGCAAACTTCTCTATTGGAGATGCCATTTGCTGGAGAAATTACATCATACTTCCCTTTGAGACTTCTTCGGAGAGATTCCATGTGATGTAATTCAATTTTGAGGTGCTGATGACTTCCTTGAAAGTAGGACAAACTTCTCCCGGAGAGACTTCCATTTGTCGACTTTATTTGGAAATCTATGAGGGCTAAAACAGACTTCTTTGTTTGCCAATTGGTAGAGATTTCTTGGAGGATATGATGTCCATATTGCCAAGAGTTTTTTGTTGAGAAGCTTCCACGGGGGGAATTTCTTTAATTCGGGTAAGCAAAATATCATCTTCAAAGGTGAAGAGTGAAGTTCCAAAGGTGTATAACCAAATGCCTTCTTGCCTTTCAGAGGTTCAAGTTATCAAAGTGATCGAGGACCGATTTCAATCCAGGAATAAACTAGAGAGAGATTGTTTAGACGATACACTTCCTGATAAGGAAAGAACTCAAACTGGGATTTTATCCCATTTGATTATGGAAAGGAAGACTGACAACTCTACTAGAGAGAGAACATTTATCATTTGTGACCAAAGTGATCGAAATATGATATGCAATATGAATATGAATCAATTATGCATGATGTATGTATGAAATGCTTATGCTGACAAAACAGACATGACACACGGACTGACGATGAGTATAATTGGATACTCGGCCACTCTGGGGAATAAAAGTTTCACTGATATCTTGAGGAAATAAATTCCTGCTGCTGAACTTTTCATATTCTTGGTAGTAACAAAATGCGGCTCTTGAGGAGTGATAGATGAGATGCTCCATCTTGTCAACCTGAAGTAATTGATCCTCCACTCGGGATATACTAACCACAAGGAATATTTTGATTCTGCATTTTGAAGTTTGATTGCTTTCGGAGAAGCTGTTGATGCCCCTACTTGTGTCCATCAATCAAAAGGAAATTGCCATCTTTATTTTAAAAGCAGAAGTAAATTCAAAATTTCTATTTTGAAAACAGAAGTAAATTCATTTTTTTGTTTCAAGAATATTGATCATATTAAAATGTCATTTTGCAAAGCCGAATAAATGAGAATTGCAAACAAATGGCACAAAGGCTCAAATTTTTATTGATAGAATGGTAATCAGCTTGATGTGTAATTCCATGGAGCATTACAAAGTTTAAAAAATGGTAATTTAAAGGGAAAGGGGCTACATTGAAACATAACGACCAATATCCTTCTACCAACTTTGAATTCTGAGTATCTTGAGCTCTGGCTGAAGGTGACTTCTGTTTGAGGATTTCTTGACAAATGGTGTTGCTTCTGAGGATCCAATCTTAGTTGGATGCAGTTACTTGCCATAAATCCCTAACTTTTGCCTAGATTTCCTTTTCAGGTTTTCAATCCACCCGGATGATTATTATTTTTTTATGTCTCTAATTTTTGTTCGGACCGCCCTTTCGGGTTTTCAGTCCAACGAGACGTTTTATTTTATTTTATTTAGACGAAGTATTTCTTGACTACATCAACATTTGTGGGGTAGGTAAACTCTTCTCCGTCCACGGTTGTGAGTATCAAGGCACCGCCTGAGAAGGCTTTCTTAACAACATAGGGGCCATCGTAATTCGGAGTCCATTTTCCCCTGGAATCAGTGAAAAATGATTGCACCTTTTTGAGCACGAGGTTGCCTTTTCTGAATACCCGAGGTCGGACCTTTTTGTCAAATACTTTCTTCATTCTCTGTTGATATAACTGACCATGGCATAAAGCCGTCATTCTTTTTTCTTCGATTAGGTTCAGTTCATCGTATCTGTTTTGACACCATTCAGCTTCTGTTAGCTTGGCTTCCATCAAGATTCTTATTGATGGTATCTCTACTTCTATGGGGAACACTGCCTCCATGCCATATACTGGAGAGAAATGGGTTTCCCCTGTTGAAGTGCGGACGAATGTGCGATAACCCTGAAGAGCAAATGGTAGCATCCCATGGCAATCTTTGTAGGTTACAACCATCTTCTGAATGATCTCCTTGATATTTTTGTTAGCTGCTTCTACCGCTCCATTCATTTTAGGCCAGTAGGGAGATGAGTTATGGTGTTCAATTTTGAATTCAACACATAATTTTTTCATCATCTTGTTGTTCAGGTTCAATCCATTATCAGTAATGATCTAGCTTGGAACACTATAACGGCAGATGAGTTTGTTCTTGATAAATTGGACTACCATTTGTTTGGTCACATTGGTGTATGATACTGCCTCGACCCATTTGGTGAAGTAATCAATGGCTACTAGAATGAATCGATGTCCGTTTGAAGCTCTGGGTTCAATCATGCCAATCATGTCAATTCCCCATATAGAAAAAGGCCATGGAGAAGAAAGAACTTTGAGATGCGTTGGCGGTACATGATGATAAATTGCTTACAATTAAAGCTTGTTCTCCGCATGTTGTGACCAACTTGTCGTTCTTGACAAACTTCAGCTTTTGGTGAAGTGTCGAAGTGACTGTCCCTGTCTCATGTATCCAAGGTTGTCCTAATAAACAGTTGTATGCTGCTCGGATGTCCATGACTTGGAAAGTGACTTGGAAAGTGTGGGGAGCAATGGTTATGGGAAGGTCGACTTCGCCGATAACTGTCTTCCTGGATCCATCAAAAGCTTTGACTATGATCTCACTGCCTCTCATCGGAGTACCTTGAAAAGATAATCGTACCAAAGTTCACCTTGGCATGGCATTCAAGGATGAACCTGTGTTTACCAGTACGCTAGCTAAAGCATCGTCCTGGAAATTGACTGTGATATTGAGTGCCACGTTATGATTCTTGCCTTCCTCTGGAAGTTCTTCATCACTGAAACCCAAATTGTTGCAGGAAGTGATGTTGGAAATAATGTTGTCAAACTGACCCACTGTTACATCTTGTTCTACAAAGGGTTGTTCCAAGACTTTCTGTAGAGCTTCTCTATGATCTTCTGAACTGAGCAGGAGAGATAACACAGATATCCGAGAAACAGTTTGTAATAATTGATCCATAAAGTTGTATTCACTTCTCTGGATGAGTTTTAACATTTCATTGTTATTTTTCATAGGCTTTGTGTTGCTTGATTGACCAACTTGTTGGTTGGGAACTTTAGCTTGAGGTTCCTTTTCTTTTGCAGGTTCTCCAACTCCTTTGTTGAAGATTCGACCACTTCGGGTGACTCGACTGACATCAGCAATATTGACAACGGATGGTAGTGGAATTTCTTTTCCATCTTCTATTATGGTCACACCGTATTTATACGGAATAACTTTTTCTAATTCGTATGGCACTGGGCCTGGCAGGTAGATGACCAAAGGGGTTATTTGGGTCTTAACCTCAATTGGTTCTTGCTCAGGACTGTTGGAAATTTTTCCACTGTCGATAGGGGTTCCCGAGTGTTTTGGCTCGTTGAGCAGAGGGATTATGTTGAAAACATCCTCGTCAGTTCCATAATTAACAGGCTCTCTTTCATTGAAAACCATGATGGTTCTTTTGTCCAACAACTCTTGAATCTCATTCTGGACAAGGAGGCAACCATGTCGACTTTTGCGACATTTTCTGCAAGCCGAATGATCGTGGTGATTCGTACCAAAATAACCAAGTCCGCACAGGAATTTGTGAAATTTGACCAATGATGTTTTAATGTTTTTAATGTCGTAAACTGCGTGCTGCCCTGGGCAACCTTGCACCATACTGATGGACTGAGAATTTAGGCGTGTTGGGTTTCCCCTTAGCCCACTTGATTTTGGAGAGCTGCTCACACAATGTAGCACCCTTGGCAATTCTCTGAACATATTCGATAGCGTTCATAATTGTGAGGTGGAACTCGGCCGTTTCCACTTTGTATGCCATGCATTTTTACCAAATCTGTTTCTAGTAAGCGGATGTCACAGCTTTGGTGTCTGCCCGAATTTCCATTGGTTATGCTAACTTGATGTGTGTTTTCATCCTGGTAGACTAGGAGCCACCAATGGTCCAACAGATATTGAAGAGTTCTTTGTACAAGCGCACAACCTTGATCGCTTTTGAAGCAATCTTTACAGTCTTGATAATTATGGGCTGACAGATAACTGAGCCTGACTTGCTTGGTATGCAATTCTATCAAGTTGGTATTCATTAAACGAAGGTCAAAAATCTGGACCATATTTGTAACACCCTTCTACCCCAAATACAATTTTAGATAAAGATTTCATATTATCAGAGTAAAATCATCATGAAAGGTGCCACATATATTCAAACATCATTCAAAATCATTATCCTGTCCCGTAACACGGGCTATTCAATCATCATTAACATACATTAACAACTACGCAGCGGGAATCAACTTTTTATGTCATTTTAATAAAATACTTCATCTTAAATATATCCAAATCAAATCATCACCAATAATGTAAAAATTTAACATAAAACAAAAGAACGCAAGGTTCACAACAAATCCCAACCCGATGTTACATGACACAGAGCAGGACACCTCTAAACTAGATAACGATAACGACACTTCAAGGCTACATCATCCATCGTCGCGAATCTACTCTTGGTTATCTGCAAGTTACCCACATAAGAGGCAACATTTCCAAGCAGGCAGGGTGAGAAATCACAATTCATTATAGTAATATAAGTACATGGAAAATGAACAGGAAGGCAACAACAACATCGTAGCATGGCTAACAACAGCATCATAGCATAATCAATCAACAACATCATAGCATAATCAACATCAACCTCATAGCATAGTCAACAACAACATCATAGTATAATCAACAACAGCATCAGGATATAATCAACAACAACATCATGGTACAATCAACATCAACATTATAGTATAATCAACAACAGCATCATGATACAATCAACATCAACATTATAGTATAATCAACAACAGCATCATGATACAATCAACATCAACATTATAGTATAACAAACAACAACATCATAGTGTAATCAACAACAACTTCATGATATAATCAACAACAACGTCATATTTAATCAACACCAACATCATAGTATAATCAACAACAACATCATGATATAATCAACAACAACGTCATGATATCCACAATAAAACATACATATTATTCGACAATCAACTCATACACATGCAATGCCACTTAGAATGAAATGCAACTCCATTAGAAATATGCATGTGGTACCAATTCAACGTGGATGGACACTGGCCATCAACCCTCCAAATGGAGCAAAACGTAATCAACGTATCACTTGAATCCACACAATGGGATTGAAGCTACCAATTCAACGTGGATGGACACTGGCCATCAACCCTCCAAAAGGAGCACAACGTAATCAACGTATCACTTCAATCCGCACAATGGGATCTGAAGCTACCAATAGGCCGAAGCCCTAACATAAAAATGCTATGAAATGCAATGATGTTAATTCTCCTCAACTCATCAAAATCAACTTGTGCATCATCCATTTCATATTCAACAAATGTTTATCATACCATCATGTTTGATCATCTTATATCAACAACAACTCAACAACAACAATTCTACAACCTCATAATTCACAATCGCAACACACATTCATGCGACCGATGTCCACATTTCACGGTTCGACACATTGGAACATACAAGAAAACACACATGGCTCGTCGAATAGTTGGAAATCTATCATTGAAAACAATTTTAACATAAATTACATAAAGTCAGCTTTCCAAAGATTTGAACGGCGGCCCAAACGGACTTACGAATCAAAAGTTACGAATTTTCAAAGTTTTCAAAATAAGCTGCCCGAGGGGACCGCGCTGAGTGGGCTAGAGCAGGCTGAGCGGGCTCTGCGAATTGGTCAAAAATTTCTGCGATGACAGCACTTCTCCCACCTCGATTTCATACCCTTAAACTGAATTTTTCACCCCTATTAACCCAAATTAAGTCACTATAACCTATATCTAACACACATACATCAAATACACCAATTTGTTTCACTCATTCTCATCACAACAACTTACTCCTAACACAATCTATATCATCAAACATCACCATTATTCAAGAATCCACAAAACCTAATCTATTCATAAACCAATTCCTATAAAATCATAATAAACCGTGAAAACTCCCCATACCTTAGAGTAATCCGAAGCTTTTTCCTTCTTTTCTCCAAGATTCTCCTAGAAATCCTTCAAAACCCTAGGTATTCTCCTCTTCTTCTCTTCTTCAGCGTTCTTCAAAAAAATACAATCCCTTGGAAAATGACTGCTCCTTTCTTCTTTAGTTAAATATCCCAGTTTATGAACTTCCAACTCTACCCTTACTCCTTTTCCTTTATGACCATCTTGCCTTTTTCTTAATATTTTTAAATAATAAATAATAATCTAAATAAAACATGATTATTCACTCTATTAAAATTATTTTAAAATACTCTTTTAATCCATAATTCTCCAAATTACCAAAAACCTCTTAATTCCTTCTAAATTAATTAAATAAATAAATAATTGATTAATTTAGATTTTCAGGGTGTTACAATATTGACCTGGTGATTATTCCTTCCATGGTAGTCTTGGATCCATCCAAGATCCATTTGACGCTGAAGTACTTCTTGTACAAAAGAACATCCTTGATTGTCTTTTGAACAAATTGGGCAAGCGTTGTAATCGTGCAGCGGAAAATTGTGGTACTGACTTTGTCTTGAGTGCATTGCCACTAGATTGACATTTATTGCGCAGATGTCATGATTTTGAACAATGTCTGGATGTTGATAGGCCATATTTATTCCACGAATCCTATGATCTTGGATCCAGACTAGATCCATCTGCGCTGAGGGGACCGCGCTGAGTGGGCTAGAGCAGGCTGAGCGGGCTCTTCGAATTGGTCAAAAATATCTGCGATGACAGCAAAAGTTACGAATTTTCGAAGTTTTCAAAATAAGTTGCCCGAGGGGACGCGCGCTGAGCGGGCTCTTCGAATTGGTCAAAAATTTCTGCGATGACAGCACTTCTCCCACCTCGATTCCATACCCTTAAACTGCATTTTCACCCCTATTAACCCAAATTAAGTCACTATAACCTATATCTAACACACATACATCAAATACACCAATTTGTTTCACTCATTCTCATCACAACAACTCACTCCTAACACAATCTATATCATCAAACATCACCATTATTCAAGAATCCATAAAACCTAATCTATTCATAAACCAATTCCTATAAAATTATAATAAACCGTGAAAACTCCCCATACCTTAGAGTAATCCGAAGCTTTTTCCTTCTTTTCTCCAAGATTCTCCTAGAAATCCTTCAAAACCCTAGGTTTTCTCCTCCTCTTCTCTTCTTCAGCGTTCTTCACAAAAATACGATCCCTTGGAAAATGATCGCTCATTTCTTCTTTAGTTAAATATCCCAGTTTATGAACTTCCAACTCTACCCTTACTCCTTCTCCTTTATGACCATCTTGCCTTTTTCTTAATATTTTTAAATAATAAATAATAATCTAAATAATACATGATTATTCACTCTATTAAAATTATTTTAAAATACTCTTTTAATCCATAATTCTCCAAATTACCAAAAACCTCTTAATTCCTTCTAAATTAATTAAATAAATAAATAATTGATTAATTTAGATTTTCGGGGTGTTACAACTCTCCCCTACTTTAAGAATTTTCGTCCTCGAAAATTTACTCGATGCATACCACTCCAGATACGTTATCACCTCCGACCAATCAACTCTCATGCCGCGTGTGGCAATACCACGAATAACGCAATCCAACAATACACCTTATCAATGCCAACGCCAACAAGATGAATTGCTCACGCGATGTACTCGACAACCAACTCAAAACACCGAGAATAAGCAGGTTAGGAACATACAGGTTCACTATGAACCAGAATACAACACGATCGTTACCATCACCATAGGAAACCCTCCCCTAACTCCCCATCATAGGAATTAGCTACTCGCACTCGAACCATCACCATAGGTAACGAGGCAACAACAAAGGTAAGAACACAAAGGCTCAAAGCACAATTTCAACGTAACCTACTATCGACATTGTTGATACCCACATAAGAACCAACTGCGCTACCCACGTTTTCGCTGCGCACTCTGAGTACTCGCAACTATCTAATCTACCAAGTTTACATCAACTTCCGACCATCAAAGTAGACATAAGAAAAGACCTTTCAACTTAACTCATCGGAAATTCCATCCAAACAGGCATTCTATACTCTTGTGATTACTGAATACTTCAAACTTAGATCCGTAAACAATACCTCCGAATATCCAACACAACTACAACTGCAGCCAATTCCAAATCTTGAATAGGATAGATACTTTCAAGAATTCCTAATTATCGCCACATAAGCTACAACTTCACCACCTTGTATTAACACATCATCAAAATTCATCTCAACGCATAACAATCTCACCACAACATAAGGATACACGTGTCCGATTAATCTCAACAAGAAAAAAAATCATCTTCCAACAGAGCTTAACACCTAATAGCCATAGATTTAGTCTCAATAACCTACACTTAACATGGCATATTAACCAAACTAATCAACAAAGTAATTCCTCAAGTCCTACTCATACTAGCACAATTCTCCAAAATCCCTCATCCGAATTAACACAACCACTCAACTTCATCTTTACAAATCATAATTCACACCTTGCTAACTCAGCATATAGCTTCACTTCTTTCAATACTTGCAACTCAACTCTCAAATACTCTACGCGCTCTTCTTCTGATTTTATAAAACATCAAAATATCCACAACGAACACCAGTTATAACTCATCCAAACAAGTACGGAAAATACCATTCATATTTCCATATATACACTTTAAGGCATACCAGCCACTACACTTCTCGATCCGACATCCTTGATCAAATCATAGTCTTACATTACCATTTACTTCCTACTTGGTTTATCTCTACAGTTCTTCAAGTCTCATGCCAATCGAATTCTCGATCCACCACAAACCAAAACACAAGTTATCCAGAACACAACTGTGAGTTTCCAAACTACTCACTGATCAACTCACAACCTTATACTAACATTCTCAAGTCCGCCTCATTTCCCCTATACAGGAATCCGCATCGACAACTCAAAAAAATTCATAAGCACTTGGCTCAACCCTAAATAATTCACTGCGTATACTATTCTAGTTGGCAAGACACGTCTACTCCATCCAACATGATTTCGTCGACTATCAACAAGAGATTAAGGGTGATCAGTTCCTCAATTTGTCAATAGACAGCCAGCAACCATAATGGTGGCATAAATCATCATTACCCAACTACAATAGCGTCCTTTACCCTTTTCTTAAAGTTATCTAAGCATACTGCTCCACCATCTCTCTAAGGCTTACAAACGTTTTTCTTAATTTTCTTATTTTCCATCTCGTCAATGATACGAAAAGTCCAAAAATCCAGTACATATTCTCCTATACAAGTTAGTTGCACAACACAATCATTAAATATCCTTCTAATACCGGAAACGTTACCACATCACGTACAATCCAAATCGACCCACTTCAGTCGAAACATTTATCTAAGTTCAAACTTTTGACGACCCTAACCAATCCTTCATCCTCCTTTTTAATATCATAACTTCGATGATCCGTATAATTTCACACTTGATCGTCATTCCACTCGCAATCTCAGCAATACCATCTCATCATCTGGTTGGTGATATAGCTTCCAAAAACTTCCGACTCATGTGGACACATGTCGCCAACAACACCCAATCCACTCTACTATTTAACATCCCTCAACGGTTTCTATACTTTAATCATTCTCAACTATCATGCGCCGCACTTCCATGTGCTTCTCCGATACTCTTCTTCTTATTACTAAACATTTCATACTTGACTT
Organism: Lathyrus tuberosus; assembly: GCA_022829125.1. NCBI lineage: Eukaryota > Viridiplantae > Streptophyta > Magnoliopsida > Fabales > Fabaceae > Lathyrus > Lathyrus tuberosus. The sequence continues at coordinate 15,444,237 of JALAZF010000062.1, read as the reverse complement.
CATCCTACTATTTCCAGCAAGAATTGTCCAACTTCAAACACGATTATCTTCTTCAATACAGACCTCCCAGACACAGAATCATATTCCAAAATGAAGGAAATTTCGTGTAGATTCCATAACTTCAAGAATCGCTCAAACCTGAATTACGAGTAAAAAGTTATCGTCCTTGCAATGGGACTGGTCAAGAAATCCCGTATACAAACTTCCACCAAACAAAATCAGCATTAGACCCAACTATTCAAACGCGTCTTTCTCTCTGCTCAAAAACATGCCGAAGACAAAATTTATATGAACATTGTAGGGAATTTCATAAACTTTCCGAAAAGTCCATAATCGCTTTCGTCGGAGTTACGAGTAGAAAGTTATGCCTCTTTTACTGAGGGTTGTTCCATAAATGTGAAAATAAAAACCGAAATTGGTGAACATGAGTTCTACCTCTTTCTCTTGCCTCTAAACCCTTCCAACAATCCTTTTTTTTCACCCAAATCTGGAAATCATCCGACCTCACTCCAGATATACTCCACTTGCATATCGATATTCGTCACATTGCCCTCTCTTCTCCGAGAAGCAAACATCAACCATACCGGCTTGTTTTCCCTCCAGGAATCTCAAACTTGATAGGCAACTAAGAATTCGGGAATCTGTACTCTCGTCGGTTCGCGACATTACAACTCCAACAACACTTGTACTCTTACCCTTAATATCACCTTGAGTTAACTCCTCACGCCAGAAACATCTCCGGGAAGCAAACTTCTCCCCCACTTGTTTCAAACCAACACCGGGAGCCAACGGTCAGAGAACAACCAAGTACCGACAGTGTTCCACCCACTTGTCACGTACCAAGGGATAAACGACATTAGACAACTTGGCCGGACAGACCGACCTGCTCTGATACCACTAATGTAACACCCTTCTACCCCAAATACAATTTTAGATAAAGATTTCATATTATCAGAGTAAAATCATCATGAAAGGTGCCACATATATTCAAACATCATTCAAAATCATTATCCTGTCCCATAACACAGGTTATTCAATCATCATTAACATACATTAACAACTACGCAGCGGGAATCAACTTTTTATGTCATTTCAATAAAATACTTCATCCTAAATATATCCAAATAAAATCATCACCAATAATGTAAAAATTCAACATAAAACAAAAGAACGCGAGGTTCACAACAAATCCCAACCCGATGTTACATGACACAGAGCAGGACACCTCTAAACTAGATAACGATAACGACACTTCAAGGCTACATCCTCCATCGTCGCGAATCTACTCTTGGTTATCTGCAAGTTACCCACATAAGAGGCAACATTTCCAAGCAGGCAGGGTGAGAAATCACAATTCATTATAGTAATATAAGTACATGGAAAATGAACAGGAAGGCAACAACAACATCGTAGCATGGCCAACAACAGCATCATAGCATAATCAATCAACAACATCATAGCATAATCAACATCAACCTCATAGCATAGTCAATAACAACATCATAGTATAATCAACAACAGCATCAGGATATAATCAACAACAACATCATGGTACAATCAACATCAACATTATAGTATAATCAACAACAGCATCATGATACAATCAACATCAACATTATAGTATAATCAACAACAGCATCATGATACAATCAACATCAACATTATAGTATAACAAACAACAACATCATAGTGTAATCAACAACAACTTCATGATATAATCAACAACAACGTCATATTTAATCAACACCAACATCATAGTATAATCAACAACAACATCATGATATAATCAACAACAACGTCATGATATCCACAATAAAACATACATATTATTCGACAATCAACTCATACACATGCAATGCCACTTAGAATGAAATGCAACTCCATTAGAAACATGCATGTGGTACCAATTCAACGTGGATGGACACTGACCATCAACCCTCCAAATGGAGCAAAACGTAATCAACGTATCACTTGAATCCACACAATGGGATTGAAGCTACCAATTCAACGTGGATGGACACTGGCCATCAACCCTCCAAAAGGAGCACAACGTAATCAACGTATCACTTCAATCCGCACAATGGGATCTGAAGCTACCAATAGGCCGAAGCCCTAACATAAAAATGCTATGAAATGCAATGATGTTAATTCTCCTCAACTCATCAAAATCAACTTGTGCATCATCCATTTCATATTCAACAAATGTTTATCATACCATCATGTTTGATCATCTTATATCAACAACAACTCAACAACAACATCATACAACCTCATAATTCACAATCGCAACACACATTCATGCGACCGATGTCCACATTTCACGGTTCAACACATTGGAACATACAAGAAAACACACATGGCTCGTCGAATAGTTGGAAATCTATCATTGAAAACAATTTTAACATAAATTACATAAAGTCAGCTTTCCAAAGATTTGAACGGCGGCCCAAACGGACTTACGAATCAAAAGTTACGAATTTTCGAAGTTTTCAAAATAAGCTGCCCGAGGGGACCGCGCTGAGTGGGCTAGAGCAGGCTGAGCGGGCTCTGCGAATTGGTCAAAAATTTCTGCGATGACAGCACTTCTCCCACCTCGATTTCATACCCTTAAACTGCATTTTTCACCCCTATTAACCCAAATTAAGTCACTATAACCTATATCTAACACACATACATCAAATACACCAATTTGTTTCACTCATTCTCATCACAACAACTTACTCCTAACACAATCTATATCATCAAACATCACCATTATTCAAGAATCCACAAAACCTAATCGATTCATAAACCAATTCCTATAAAATCATAATAAACCGTGAAAACTCCCCATACCTTAGAGTAATCCGAAGCTTTTTCCTTCTTTTCTCCAAGATTCTCCTAGAAATCCTTCGAAACCCTAGGTATTCTCCTCTTCTTCTCTTCTTCAGCGTTCTTCACAAAAATACAATCCCTTGGAAAATGACCGCTCCTTTCTTCTTTAGTTAAATATCCCAGTTTATGAACTTCCAACTCTACCCTTACTCCTTTTCCTTTATGACCATCTTGCCTTTTTCTTAATATTTTTAAATAATAAATAATAATCTAAATAATACATGATTATTCACTCTATTAAAATTATTTTAAAATACTCTTTTAATCCATAATTCTCCAAATTACCAAAAACCTCTTAATTCCTTCTAAATTAATTAAATAAATAAATAATTGATTAATTTAGATTTTCGGGGTGTTACAATATTGACCTGGTGATTATTCCTTCCATGGTAGTCTTGGATCCATCCAAGATCCATTTGACGCTGAAGTACTTCTTGTACAAAAGAACATCCTTGATTGTCTTTTGAACAAATTGGGCAAGCGTTGTAATCGTGCAGCGGAAAATTGTGGTACTGACTTTGTCTTGAGTGCATTGCCACTAGATTGACATTTATTGCGCAGATGTCATGATTTTGAACAATGTCTGGATGTTGATAGGCCATATTTATTCCACGAATCCTATGATCTTGGATCCAGACTAGATCCATCTGCTCTTGAAGAGCTGTTTGTACAATGATGCACCCTTGATTGTTCTTAGAACAAATGTCGCATTGGTGATAGTTATGAGATGGCACATGGCCATACCTACTTTGCCTGCAATGCATTTTTACCAGATTTGTTCCTAGTAGGCGTACATCGTAGATTTGATAATTGCCGCCAGATCCTTCATCTACCAAGTTTACTTAATCTTTTTCATGTTGTGGCAACGAGTTCGTTTGAACATTTGGGTTCGTACCTTTGAAAGATAAAACTCCATTTTTTACGAGCCTTTGTACGTCAGATTTGAAGCTGAGGCAGTTCTCAATGCTATGCCCCGGTCCTCCTTGATGATAAGGGAAAAACTGATCAGCTTTGAACCAATAAGGGGGATTGTCTAACACTATGAGAGGAGTTCTGGTTTGAACGTTCCCCTTTTCTAGCAAAAGTGGGAATAGTTCTGCATATAACATTGGTATGGGGTAAAACCCTAGCGGTCGTGGAAAATGATTGTTTTTATTGTATTGCGGGTGAGCCTGCTGAAGAGGTTGTTGCTGCCTTTGCTGATACGGTTGTTGATTTAACTGTCTCTGAGCAACCTGTGGTTGATATGTTGGGATCAGCGCGGGACTGACAACTGGAGATACCGTTGCTACCTGTCGAGGTTGCTACCTTTGCCTTTGCTTACTTTGCGAGATATTACTGATATCATGTTCTTTCTTCTTTTGGAAAACACTCACGTACCTCTTACTACTATTGGATGGTTCTGAGTCCTTAACCAATTGACCATCTCAGACTGCTTCCTCAAGACGTACCCCCATGTTTACCATCTCGGTAAAGTCACTAGGTGCACTGGCGACCATCCGGTCATAATAAAATGAGCTTAATGTTTTCAAGAATATTTTCGTCATTTCTTTCTCCTCAAGAGGAGGACAAATCTGGGCGGCGATTTCACGCCATCTTTGAGCGTACTCCTTGAAGGTTTCTTTATTTTTTGGGACATAGCTCTGAGTTGATCCTTGCTGAGTGCCATATCCAAATTGTATTTGTACTGCTGAACAAAGGCTTCCCCAAGATCTCTGAAAGTACTGGTCTTGGTACGGTTCAATCCCATGTACCATTTGAGCGCGGCACCGGTTAAATTGTCTTGGAAGTAGTCGATTAATAGCTATTGGTTTTCTGTCTGGGTAGACATCTTTCGGGCGTACATTACCAAGTGACTTTTAGGGAAAGAGTTACCTTTGTATTTTTCAAAATCGAGCACCTTATACTTGTGCGGTATTTTGATGTTTGGGACCAAACAGAGGTCAGCGACACCTTTGCCAAACAAGTCCTGTCCGCGAATTGCAGGCAGTTCTTTTTGCATTTCCAAGAACCGTTCTTGGAATTCATTCATTCTTTCGTATACTTCTTCATCCATGCCAGGGGTGGCATGAAGAATCTGGTCCTCTGGGATAGTATGTATCACAGGTTGTGGTATAGACATTACTGCGGTAACTCTTGGTGCTTCGGTGACCTGAAGTTTGTGACCTTCATGTACAGGAGTTTCTGTCGTAGCCCTTGCATCTTCGTTCATCTGAAATTTGTAACCTTCAGGTCTGGAGTTTCCAGTTGTGGCCCCTAGGTCTTCAGTGATCGGTGGTATATACCCTTTAGGTATGAAATTGAAAGGCATGCCCTAGGGAAAACCTTTAGGCATGTTGTACTGCAGGAGATTGACGGGTATCTCAAACACTGGTGTAGACACAATTTCTGAGATTGTAGTCTTTTGAGGTGGTTGATCCTGAGCTGCTGCCAGGGATTCAATTATGTTGTTGAGTCTTTCCAGACTTTACTTCAGAGTGTTGACTTCCTCTCTTAGCTCTCTGTTTTTCTCCTCAAGATCGTCCATTTTCTTTTGTTGATTGGCCCGAGTATTGTTCGAATGAGATAGTTTGACACTAAAGTGCGACACATGTGTGAGACTTTGTGACAAAGATGTGTAATGCAAGAATGATGAATGATATGCAAAGAATGAGAATGATTTTTTTTTTTTGGTTTCAAAAGAACTTTTAACAATTGCGTTGCAAATATTAAACAGCAATGGAAACTTTTTATTGAATTCAAAGGATTGCAATATCTTACAGGGAAAAGTACATTATTTTACAAAGTGCATGAAGGAAAACTAGGCCTATGAATCCTAAGGAATCTCTGACAAAGGTCCAGATGCTGGCTGCTGGTCCCCTTTTCTCTTCTTTGACCGGGCCTCCTCAACCGTTGTCGGGTCAATGATCCTTTGCCATGTGAAAGGAGAGAGCAAACTCCTCCATTCCTCTTGACTTTCTACAGCATGTTGCTCTATTATTTCAATCAGAGCATCTTTCTCCTTTAGTAACTCTTGAATCTTGGTTCACTCCAAGCTGACAATCTGGTACTTGTTCTTCCAAGAGTTCTTTTCAAGTTGAGTTTTATTAAAAGCGACCTACAGTTTCTTGGTGTCACTCATGAAATAGAGGACATATTCTTTTAAGGGAAATACTTCTTGACGAGGGTAAGGCATTTTTAACTTGAGGGCCCTAGTTTGTACCCATTGGAGATAAGGCTCTGCAGAGATGCAATTTGGTTTTCCCAGAGACTCTCTTCCTTTTTTATTAACATGATGCCAGGCATGTACAATTTCCTTCTTGAGCACTCTGTCATTTTCTCCTTGCTTGAAGAAAAGACCTTCCAGATGAACATTGTAAGGTATGTCCTTCATCGGGTATCTGTCGCGGTGAGAATCGGATACCATAGCTATTATGTTAACCAGGATCATAACTCTTAATATTCACCACCGATCTTTATTTTATTAAAAGGAAAGGTTTAAAGAACGAAAAAAACCTAAGAGATCTAAGGTTCGGGGGTTGGTTACGTCTAGGGAAGGTATTAGCATCCTAAACGTCTGTAGTACTCTACAGGAACCTTTTGTTATTATTTATGTTATTTATCGCTTGAAATAAGGAGAAGAAGTTATTTAAAAATTAAAATTAAAATAGGTAATATCTTAAAAAAGAAAATTTAGAACTGAGAACTAAATAAGCAGTATTTTTTTTGAAATTTTTAGGATTAAGAAAAAAATTAATTTAAAATAATTAATTGAATTAAAGTCAAATACTTAATAAAATTAATCCTTTAATGGATTAATTAGTATTAAATAAAAGAATTTAATAAAATTAATCAAAAGTTATTTAATAATTATTTTTGAGTTTTTTTTTATTTAATAAAATATAAAATTAAAAGAAATTAAATTAATCATAAAAAATTAATAAAGAAAAGGAATGGGCTTAAGAGAAATAACAAATAAGTGGGGTGCATTTAAAAAAATGGGATCAAAATGAAAATGAAATTGGTCTCGTCTTAATCAAGATTTAATCGATAAATCGATAATCTTGGATTTTTGACTTTCATCGACCAATAAAAATAAAATAAAAGAGTGGCCTCATACTTATCAAGACTTTTAGTCATTTTGAATAAATCCACTCAGTCATGATTTTTGTAATATCATAGGGCAAAAATAAAGAAAAGTGAAAATAAAGGTGGTTTCGTCTAAATCAAGATTTAACTCGATAAAATCGATAATCTTTTATTTAGCCTTTCATTAACCAACCAAGAGGGAAAAAAAATACGGCCTCAACAACATTGCTATCGCGAAAACGCGGTCATCGCAATCGGATCCGAATTGTATGGATCTAAATATAACAAAAAAAAAGCAACTAAAAAAAAGAGAAATTTAACTTTGATAAAACCTCAACAATATTGCTATCGCGAAAACGCGGTCATCGCAATCAGATCCGAATTGTAAGGATCTAAAATTTTTTTAGAGGTAGAGAACGCATGAAAAAAAATAAATTTTAAAATAAAAGTTTTAAAACAATAATGTTGCTACGCAAAATGCGATCATCGCAGACGGATCGAACTAAATATAAAGGTCACGCATCATGCACATATATGCCGACAGCGTATCGACGTAATTCGATCCGAACAATCTAATAAATAAAAAAATAAAGAATTAAAACAAAAAAAGGCAAATTGCTACCGCATAAGCGGTCATCGCAACCAGATCTGACTTATACAGATCTGAATTTATAAAAAAACAAAAAGACTTTTAAAATGTGTAAAAACAGTGTTGCTACCGCGGAAATTGGATCATCGCAACCAGATCGAATCAAGATAAATGTCACGCATTATACACGATTATATGTAAATAGCGTATCGACACGATTCAATCCGAAATAATAATAATAATAATAATAATAGTATATTACAACTTGTTAAAACGTCTTATATATGTACATATCGAAACGAAACTTGCTACAGTAAAGTTCGTTAATATATTTCATGATACAATAATAACAATATAAGCTATATATACGTATATTATAATATATTAGAACTTTTCAATTATAATGATCGCAAAAAAAACTTGTAACATATTTAGATATATGTGTTAGCAATTGCCAGAAACATTATATATGTTAATGGATGTAAATCTAAACGTAAGTTGCGTGCATATGCGTCATGTACGTCATTAGCGAAACGTATGCACCATGTATAATGAAACTATTAGAAAACATTAGAAAGAAGAAAAACAAGTATCAAGAAACAATCACCACCGTACCGGTTTATGTACTGTTAATAAAATTTCAATTGGTATAATAAAAGTAAGCGGCGATGCTGAGTTTTTTTTTTTCGGCCTTTTCATTTAGCAACACAACAATATATAGGCACAAATTAGGGTCAACTCTTTGATTACCAATAATGTCCCTAATGGATAATTTGAGGCCCAAAATAACATTAAAATTAAATAAAAATTTAAACTAAATGAAATTTAAACAATTCAGTTAAAATAAATTTAAAACAGAAATTAAAAATCCTATTTATTTACGAAAAACAATATTAGTTAAATCTAAAAATAAAATAAATATTAAAAATTAAAATTAAAATAAAATGTTTATTCTTAACATTTAGTTAAATATAAGATAAAATAAATATTTAAAATAAAAAATAAAAATAAAAAATTCCTATTCATTCTAAACATTTTTTTTTTAAATAATAAATATTTAAAACGAAATTAAAATAAAGTACTAATTATTCTAATTATTTATTCTAAATAATATTAATTAAAAAGTAAAATCAACGGACTCTAAATAAACAAAAAATCAGACGCCCGAGTGATCGAAAAAAAAATAAATCAAGTACACTGAAAATGATCAGTACGAAATATACGACATGGAAAAGTATCAAAATTTTAGGGTCAAAAATTAGGGTGTGACAGATGCCCCTATTTAAGTTTCTTCTATCCGGAGATATAAAGATTGAAATCTTCATTTCGACGCGATAGGAGAGACTTAAATACAAACATGCACAATTTTTGGCCCTAAGATGCCTTGTGATATGATATGATATGAAATACAAGACATAGATCTTGAAGATACACCCGAAACATTTAGAAAATCAATCAATGTACGGGCAAAGATTTGAAGACATATCTGGGAGAACGTCAGATAAGGAACATCATATTTGGAAAAAACAACAGATAAACAAGGTTATATCTGGAAGAACATCATCAGATAGACACAAAAGGGGTTTTGGAAAAGCATCAGAATAAATTCCCATATCTAGAAGGACATCGGATAAACAAGGTCATATCCGGAAGAGCATCAGATAGACATAAAAGGGCTCTGGAAAAACATCAGGAGCAGACACATCTGGGAAAACATTAGACGGTAAAAGCAAGGTCATTCCGGAAAAGCATCAGAATAAAGTCACATATCCGGAAGAACATCAGATAAACAAGGTGATATATCTGGAAGAACATCAGATAACAAAGACTCAATCTGGAAGAACATCAGAAATAGAGACATATCCGGAAAAACATCGGATAGATTCTGGAAAAGCATCAGAATCGATATGAATGTCTGGAAAAACGTCAGACAGGTTCTGGAAGAACATCAGAATAAAAGTACATATCCGGAAGAACATCGGAGCGATTCTGGGAAAAGTATCAGAATCAAAGGTAATATCTGGAAGAACATCAGATAAGTTCTGGGAGAACATCAGAATAAAGGACACATCTGGAAAAATGTCAGACACAACGTCATATCTGGAAGAATGTCAGATAGACGCAAAGAATGTTCTGGGAGAAACATCAGAACAAAAGTACATATCCGGAAGAACGTCGGATAGAGGGGCCCATCCGAAAAAACATCAGATGGAAAGGAAACCAGACATCCAATAATGGCCTTGAATGAAAGGTACAATCACAATATCTAATAATGGTTTTGGATGAACGTGAACAAGGAGGTACCCAGGAAAGCATTGGATAGATGCGAAAATATCTGTTTGGTAGGTTCCAAGTGAGTTGGAGTTTGACTGCAAAGGTAAGACGTGGATAACAACACGACCAATGGAGAATGCAAATGAGTGCAAATGAGGATGACACTCTTGCTATGCATATGTATATGAATTATGCAGATGATATATGATCAAATGCAATTGTAAATGCAATGTAGACGTCGAAGACACGACTCGACTCTTTTGTGAAGAAGACAGGACTGGAAGACTGATTCCTCAACATAGATATCACTGTCATTCTGCTTGGGACTAAAGATGCTACTGAGCACAATTCTTCCATACTGGTAAACTGTATCAAACTGGTGATCCTTATAGGAGGGATGGAAAGCTGCATGGGGATTCTTCAAGTAAACTGCCCCTGATTAGCTGTCTATTGTATACGAACTGATAACTGCTTCAGCTTGGATTGATGCTGAAAATGACTGAATTACTGTGCACTTGGAAAACTTGCCCCAGTATGAGTCTTGAAAAAGTCTTCTGTATAAACCAAATCTGAGAAGGACATGCACTGAACAAATCTTGAACTAATTCTCAACAGGATCTGGAATGAACTTTCCCCTGATTGGATCACTGACCAAGTTTCTCAAATGTTTGAAAATTCCTTAAGCGGAAGCCAGATTGCAAACAAAAGTGTTCATACAAACATAGTAAATGCAAAGTTCATGCAACTTTTGAAATCAAAATCATTTTTGGAAAGAGGTAAAATAATAGGGTCACTGGTCAGAACACGGTGGTTCAAGACGTTTAAAAGTGAAAGATAAAGCAAAAAGGCGTGATGCCAAAAAAATGATCTGCAAAGATCTTTAGGAGTCAGTTTACGCAACCTCGTTGTAGTATGCTTTCAAAATAACCTTGCTTCAATTAGGTCTTTTGAGGGTTATAACGTGGCTTGGTTCACGGTTTAAGAAACAAAGGATAAAGGCTCAAAGTTTATTTGTACCCACCCAATCTTCGTGATGATCTCCAATCCTACACTCAGTTAACTCAGACTTTGCACTCAGGTTCCCATAGGTTAAGGATTGCATTGATGATAGTGACGATGGTTCAGAAGTTGAGGGACTTTTGAGGTGACAGTCACTACTTCCTTATAACTCTTGGTTGTTTTTTTTTTATTGAGGATCTCATGGTAAGGATTTAAAGATTTCTCCTTTTTGTTGTCCCTAACTTTTGCCTGAACTGTTCCTCGTGAATCTTACAGTCAGCGGGATGCCCCCGTTTTTTTGTCTGCCTAAGTCTCCTTCACAGGTTTCGACTTAGTGGGCTTTTTGATTTTTTTTTCCGTTTTTTTTTAGAGAAAGTGACTGCTTGGCTTAATGATTACGGCGAACCATCATCGACTTTTGACTTGAAAGACATCTTCGACACTTGCTTGTTGTGTGCGAAGGAAAATTTGAGAATTCCACATTTATGTGAGAGGTGTCTTGCACGAAACTCTTGTATTTGAATGTACAATCAAGTTAACTGAGAACTACCCTGCCCCAGGTTAAGATTGCGGGTTTTTATTTGTAAAGAAAATAAACTCCTACTTCAAGGCTCAAAGGGGTAGACAAAGGGTTATCTTCCTTATTTCTCCACTGTTTGGGAATTGAAACAATGCCTTACATCCTCAGCAAAGTTTTGATTTGAAAGCATACCGACAACAATTATGAGTATTTTGTATTCATCATCCTCCCTCCAATCTTTGCATAATCAGAAGAAAAGTGGAAAAGAGGTAAATTTTTTTGTTTTTGTTTTTGTTTTTTTTTTTTTAAAGCGTAAAGATGTAAATAACAAAAGCAAATGAAATTGAATCCAAAAGTTGCAATGCTCATTTTATTAATTATGAAAGTACAAACATAAATCAAAAGCAAACAGCTAGTATGAATAGGGAAAATGCAAACAATAAGAAACAAAAGCCTAATGACTAATCGGAAGCAAGAGTAAGTTGTCCTGTCTGAAACACTGAAGTCTGCTGAAGCCGACTGAAGCTTCACTTGGCATGCTCTGGCAGAGGATTCGTCTGGACATTAGGATTGGTGTCACGAAAGTTGATGATTCCGACCTTAATCAAGTCACGCACTCTAGCCTTTAGTGCATAGCAATGTTCCAAGTCATGGCCGGCGGCACCTTCATGGAATGCACAGTGGAGATCAGATCTGAACCCAGGTGGAAGTGGATCTGGAGGAGGAGGCAAAGGCCTTGTAGTAATCAAACCTTTCTGAACCAGCCCAGGATAAAGTTCAGTGTATGTCATTGGGATAGGATCAAAATTATTTCTATTACGGTACTGATTATGTCCTACAGCTGGACGTTGAGGCGCTTGAGCTGGTCTTGGAGCAGTAATCACGGGAGTAACAGCAGCAACAGCAGGGTAATCAGAATGTTGGGGTCGAGGCCCACTTGTTTCAAATATGACAGCATTAGTCTGATATTCTCTCTTCTTCTAGAAGTTCCCATAGGATTTCTTCGCACCATTAGAAGATTCAGCAGTCTTTGACACTTTACCTTTCTTAAGACCTTCCTCGAGTCTTTGGCCAATAGTAACCAAATCAGTGAAATTAGAGGAAACACTACCAATCATCTTCTCCCAGTAGAATGGAGACAGTGTGTCCATAAACAATCCAGTTAATTCTTTCTCTGCCAAAGGAGGTTCAACTTGAGAAGCGAGTTCTCTCCAACGCTGAGCATATTCCTTGAAGGACTCTTTATCATTCTGAGACATGTTTTGAAGCTGACGGCGATCAGGAGCCATGTCAAGGTTATATTTATATTGCTTCATGAAGGCATTAATAAGATCCTGGAAATAGTGAATGCTGTTCTGTTCAAGATTCATATACCACTTGAGAGAACCTCCACTCAGGCTATCTTGAAAATAGTGGATAAGCAACTTCTGATTCTTGGCATGAGCAGCCATCTTTCGGGTATACATGACTAAATGAGCTTTTGGGCAGGAATCACCTTTGTACTTCTCGAAAGTAAGAGTCTTGAATTTAGCAGGCATAACAATGTCAGAAACCAAGTGCATGTTTTCTGCATCAATGTTGAAGAAATCAGTACCCTCTACAGCTTTAAGTCTCTTGTCTATAGTCTGAAACTGTTCACGGACAACCTCAGGTTTAACAAAGTCTTCACGGTCTTCACCCTGAGCACTGGCAGCATTGTACTCATAGAGAGGGTTCTCAAAAGGAGCCCGAGTAGTCTGAACTATAGGTTGAGGCTCAGCAAAAATAGGAGCTTGAAAAACTGGTCCAGCAGTCTGACCAATCATACCAGTAGATGCAAGAGGTGGTGAGTAGTTGGAAGGTAAACCAAACTCTGGCCAAGTTGAAGGTTGCACCTGAACAGGATGAGGATCTGCATTTGAAACTTCCTGAATGACAGTCCTTTGAGGTGGTTCTCCTCTAGCAATCAAAACTTGGAGCATTTCAGTGAGCTTTGCCATACTCGACTTAAGGTCGTCGATCTCCATTCGCATCTCAGCATTATGTGCTTCTTGCTCTGCCATTATGCGTCTGTAGTTAGCTCTAGTCTGGTATTGATGTCGAGGAATCAGCTTGACGACTCACAGGTGACAGTGAAGATAAAGATAGCTGGAGATGAGTTACTGGACAAACGGATTGCAATGTAATGGTTTCAAGGAACTCAAGAGTAGGTTGCAAACATTTCGGAAAGGCTGAAAAGAGTTTCATTTTATAATCCAGGATTTTTTATTGATTTTGCAAATGAAAGAACAATTGAGTTTCTTGAAACCGAATGGTTATGCATGAATGCATGAATGGATGCATAAGCACAGGTATACACATATACAGGCAAACAAAGGCCTAGGCTTGAAGATCACGAGCATGGAGCCATGGTCTACCCTTCCCAAGGTATGTACTAGAGGTTTATTTGTACCTGTCGAACGGGTTCTACAAAGTTCCCAGAGTCTACAATCCATCTTTCGGATATTATCGACTTCCCAAATTACTCGGTTAGTCAATAATATTCTCAAGAGAATCTCGTCCGAGTGTAGTATCGCGTGACAACTATTTGGAAATAGACTCCCGCATAGTCACCGCACTACATTCTAAAAGGCCAAGTGGGGTTAAAGGTACTACGGTCCTCAGTCCCACTGGTTCTTGGTCGAAATTAATATCGTTTTCACGAATGGACTCGTTCAAACAATATTAAGTTCAAAAGAACCTAAACTGAGCGATGATTTTCTCAATTCAACTTTTCAGGAATCGACTCCATCAAAGTATCCTTGACCATATCATCTCCTATCATAATTGCACTCAAGTCCGGGTGTAGGACTCCTCACCACTCAAGAACCCCTGCACACAGCAAAACCAGGCACAACAGATATATATAAAGATATAGAGATATATAGGCAAACAAGCAAATAAATAACATAGATATAAACAAGTTAGGGGAAACCCTCAAAAATCCCCAGTGAAGTCGCCATTTCTGTCGCGGTGAGAATCGGATACCATAGCTATTATGTTAACCAGGATCATAACTCTTAATGTTCACCACCGATCTTTATTTTATCAAAAGGAAAGGTTTAAAGAACGAAAAAAACCTAAGAGATCTAAGGTTCGGGGGTTGGTTACGTCTAGGGAAGGTATTAGCATCCTAAACGTCTGTAGTACTCTACAGGAACCTTTTGTTATTATTTATGTTATTTATCGCTTGAAATAAGGAGAAGAAGTTATTTAAAAATTAAAATTAAAATAGGTAATATCTTAAAAAAGAAAATTTAGAACTGAGAACTAAATAAGCAGTATTTTTTTTGAAATTTTTAGGATTAAGAAAAAAATTAATTTAAAATAATTAATTGAATTAAAGTCAAATACTTAATAAAATTAATCCTTTAATGGATTAATTAGTATTAAATAAAAGAATTTAATAAAATTAATCAAAAGTTATTTAATAATTATTTTTGAGTTTTTTTTTATTTAATAAAATATAAAATTAAAAGAAATTAAATTAATCATAAAAAATTAATAAAGAAAAGGAATGGGCTTAAGAGAAATAACAAATAAGTGGGGTGCATTTAAAAAAATGGGATCCAAATGAAAATGAAATTGGTCTCGTCTTAATCAAGATTTAATCGATAAATCGATAATCTTGGATTTTTGACTTTCATCGACCAATAAAAATAAAATAAAAGAGTGGCCTCATACTTATCAAGACTTTTAGTCATTTTGAATAAATCCACTCAGTCATGATTTTTGTAATATCATAGGGCAAAAATAAAGAAAAGTGAAAATAAAGGTGGTTTCGTCTAAATCAAGATTTAACTCGATAAAATCGATAATCTTTTATTTAGCCTTTCATTAACCAACCAAGAGGGAAAAAAAATACGGCCTCAACAACATTGCTATCGCGAAAACGCGGTCATCGCAATCGGATCCGAATTGTACGGATCTAAATATAACAAAAAAAAAGCAACTAAAAAAAAGAGAAATTTAACTTTGATAAAACCTCAACAATATTGCTATCGCGAAAACGCGGTCATCGCAATCAGATCCGAATTCTAAGGATCTAAAATTTTTTTAGAGGTAGAGAACGCATGAAAAAAAATAAATTTTAAAATAAAAGTTTTAAAACAATAATGTTGCTACGCAAAATGCGATCATCGCAGTCGGATCGAACTAAATATAAAGGTCACGCATCATGCACATATATGCAGACAGCGTATCGACGTAATTCGATCTGAACAATCTAATAAATAAAAAAATTAAGAATTAAAACAAAAAAAAGGCAAATTGTTACCGCATAAGCGGTCATCGCAACCAGATCTGAATTTATAAAAAAACAAAAAGACTTTTAAAATGTGTAAAAACAGTGTTGCTACCGCGGAAATTGGATCATCGCAACCAGATCGAATCAAGATAAATGTCACGCATTATACACGATTATATGTAAATAGCGTATCGACACGATTCAATCCGAAATAATAATAATAATAATAATTATTATTATTATTATTATTATTATTATAATAATAGTATATTACAACTTGTTAAAACGTCTTATGTATGTACATATCGAAACGAAACTTGCTACAGTAAAGTTCGTTAATATATTTCATGATACAATAATAACAATATAGGCTATATATACGTATATTATAATATATTAGAACTTGTCAATTATAATGATCGCAAAAAAAACTTGTAACATATTTAGATATATGTGTTAGTAATTGCCAGAAACATTATATATGTTAATGGATGTAAATCTAAACGTAAGTTGCGTGCATATGCGTCATGTACGTCATTAGCGAAACATATGCACCATGTATAATGAAACTATTAGAAAACATTAGAAAGAAGAAAAACAAGTATCAAGAAACAATCACCACCGTACCGGTTTATGTACTATTAATAAAATTTCAATTGGTATAATAAAAGTAAGCGGCGATGCCGAGTTTTTTTTTTCGGCCTTTTCATTTAGCAACACAACAATATATAGGCACAAATTAGGGTCAACTCTTTGATTACCAATAATGTCCCTAATGGATAATTTGAGACCCAAAATAACATTAAAATTAAATAAAAATTTAAACTAAATGAAATTTAAACAATTCAATTAAAATAAATTTAAAACAGAAATTAAAAATCCTATTTATTTATGAAAAACAATATTAGTTAAATCTAAAAATAAAATAAATATTAAAAATTAAAATTAAAATAAAATGCTTATTCTTAACATTTAGTTAAATATAAGATAAAATAAATATTTAAAATAAAAAATAAAAATAAAAAATTCCTATTCATTCTAAACGTTTTTTTTTAAATAATAAATATTTAAAACGAAATTAAAATAAAGTACTAATTATTCTAATTATTTATTCTAAACAATATTAATTAAAAAGTAAAATCAACGGACTCTAAATAAACAAAAAATCAGACGCCCGAGTGATCGAAAAAAAAATAAATCAAGTACACTAAAAATGATCAGTACGAAATATACGACATGGAAAAGTATCAAAATTTTAGGGTCAAAAATTAGGGTGTGACAGTATCCAAGCTGACGACGAGCTAAAACTGGGTGATAATTGATCCCTTCATTAGTACCAATGAGGGGTATATTGGGTAAACTTCCACATTTGTCAATGATCTTTATCCCGTCATAGACCCGATTGTACCAGTCTATGTCAAAATGGGTGAGAGACATGATCTTTTGCGACCATCGCATACCACTTTTGAGATCCTAAAAAGCAACAGATTTGGGTAAGTGGGAAATAAACCATTTGTAGAGTAATGGTACACAACATGTAATCATCTCTCCACTATACAAGTTCCTTAAATGCACTGAGTGGTATGCATCTGCCAACAAAGTTGGGATTGGGTTCCCAATCAAGAATATCTTGATAGCGTTGATGTCGACGAAATTGTCAATGTTAGGGAAAAGGAATAA
This sequence comes from Lathyrus tuberosus, assembly GCA_022829125.1. Classification (NCBI taxonomy): domain Eukaryota; kingdom Viridiplantae; phylum Streptophyta; class Magnoliopsida; order Fabales; family Fabaceae; genus Lathyrus; species Lathyrus tuberosus. The sequence goes on along the minus strand of JALAZF010000062.1, from coordinate 15,426,969 downwards.
TCCATAAGTGAGTAGAACAAAGTTATCCTCGAAAGCAACTATGTTTCCTATACTGGCAAAGTATAGGGATTTTTCCAATAGGAACCTGTCATACCCCAATTTTTGACCACTAAGATTCCCCATCATTGTGCAAATCATCATCACAATATGGAGGAACCATCATACTTCATCAGTCTCCCCAAAGATGGGTGAGCATCCACTACAATCAAAATTAGGGTTTCAAGCCCTCTTTGAGTGCTTAGACAAAGGATCAATCAAGGAATGACATGATCTTCAACTTGTCTAACCTCTCAAACATCCACAATGGATCAAAAGGACTCCCACTTCAAGGATCAAGCATAAGGCTGCTCCCTTCTAGGTGGATCAAGTCTCAAGATCGACAGTGTCACCAAATTAGGGTTTTGGTCGACCAGGACCTCCAGATGGAAATTTTTCATCTGGGCACAAGCCAATGATCCAAAACATAACCTAATATAATCCAAGAAGCTTGAGCAACAAGTCTCAATTTCATCTGCACCACAATTAGGGTTTCGCGAGAAAAGTCAACTGTAACTTTGACTTTTGACCAGGACATGATCCCAAGCCCTATGACATGCATCAATATACCCTATGACACCCATGGAACATGTCCATCAAGTTTGATTTAGGTCAAGGACATGATTTCCTGAAGAATTGCACAGTTTGGAATTCATCTGATAAAAAGTCAACTGTGCACCAAAGTCAACTTTGACTTTTTGAGATTTTTCACCAAAATGGATTTTTAACCCTAAAATGATGTTAATGTATGATTTGAATCATCATTCATCAAGAAAAATCAAAAAAAGTTGGATAACTTGTAAAAGGGGTAACCATAAAAACTTAGAAAATTTTCTAAGTTAAAAATAAAGTGACAAGGGTACCAACTTTGGAGGATCATAACTCCTAAACCACAAAGCCATTTTTCCTCATCCAAAGATGGATTTGTAGCCCTCATTACCCTCTACAAAAACTTCAACTAGACCTAAGTCCAATTCATTAAGGATTTTGAGTTATGGAGTGATCAAAATGGCTGAAAAATGAAAATGTCACTTTTTCCAACACTTAGTGAAATTTTCACTAAGTCCAAATCTGTCTTCATTTTTTTCCAAATGTAGGGGGATTTTTCACTTGGATTCAAAAGAGATCAAAACCAAACATGTTCAAACAGTTGTTGTATCATGTAAGGGCTTTCCAAAATGGCCAAGAACATTGCCAAATTCCATTTGGACTATGAGTTATGACATTGTCAAATTGCCTTGTTGAAATCTGTCAAGGCAAGGCAGAATTTGCATTTTTGCTCGATTTGCCAAAATCAGCCAAATCCAAATGCTCCTATCCACTTGGACACATCAGAGGATTGAATCTAAAGGGGACAATCACTGAGCCAAGCCTCCAAAGTCTTTGGAACAAGAAATAGCATGTTGAACCTAGAATGGCCAAAATAGGGACAAGACTCCAAATTTGGATTGGAGCATTCAATGGAAGCATCAAGGTGGCATGGACTGAGCCATTTTCATTTGAATTCAGTCAAGACTTATCCAAGACCAAGGGAACCACAGCCCTGTGCCCTAACCTCTAGTCAATGGCTAGAGGAGACTTGGATTTCCATTGACCAACATTGAACAAACACCTGCTGCAGTTGCCATTCACTGTGGATCCCAAAACAAACTTTATCTACTATAAATAGAGCTCAATTGTGTTCAGTTTAAGTACACCAAAGGCCTACAACACTTGCCTTTCTCAAAATCTCTTTCTCTTGGCAAAAATGCCTTTCTTAGCAAGGTAACTATCGGGTTTTGAGCTAGAGGGAAATTCCACTCAAACCAATCACTCACACACCTCATATACATCACATATGAGTTGATCAAACACTTAAATAACAACTGGAACATTGATTTCTCAGAATCACCAGTCAATTGCTCAAGGTTTTAACCAAAGTGCAGTTGAGATGCCATGAAGTGATCCAGCCAATTTCCATCAAGTCCAAGCATTCAAACACACTCCATAGCACCTAGGGAAGCTGTTCAGATCATCACAACATAACTGTAACACCTCCTACACAAATCACGATCACCAACTGCAAGTGGTAAGTATGAGCTCTTCTAACCCTATGATCCATGCAATTTTTGTTGCACAATAATTTGGCCATATGTTCATAATCATGCATGGAATGTTTTCCCTCAATTAATTGCTTTGTTTGAATCGTGTATCAAAAATCCTAGCCTTCATGCAGAAATTAGGGTTCTTGAGGTTTCTTCGTGATTTCATGTTTTATGTTTAATTTAAATGAAATTAAGTGTTATAGACATGATCGTGAGGTTGAAACGAGTTGATTGGTATGTGGATTGCATGATATGGTTAAGTATTCAGTGAGATTTGATGGAAAACGCAAATCTGGGAAACTCAGAACACGCGCGTGTTCTTGGTGTGTTCTTGGCGCCATTTCTTTCAAATTCAAATATTTGAATTTTGTGATTTTATTTAATTGATTCAAAAATTAATTTCTCTCTGAGTTTTAATGATTTTGAGTTGATTCTTTTTTTAATAATTCACAAAAATGTTAAAATATTTTATTTTATCAAAAAATACCAAAAATATTATTTATTTCATATAATTGATATTTTTGCAAAGAATTAATATTTTAATTGTTTTTGACATTTTAAATATTTTTTCCACATTGATTTTGCAACTTTTAATGCTTTCTAATTATTTTGTAGGTCAATACTTAATTTTTGAAGCATTAATCCAAGATCACAATTTGTTTTTCATATGTTAAACAATTTTGATCATTTTAATTGAATTTTTATTCAATTAAATACATTTTTGAAAACAAATTAGGGTTTTTGGATCAATTCAACCCTCATAAATCATTTTCAAAACACTTTGGGCCTCTAATAGAGTGTAAGACCCAATCCTTTTTTTGACAAAATCATTTTGGGCCTCAGATACTGTATAAGTCCCGATACCGTCAAAAACAAACGGCGCGATCGTCGCCTTTTGAAAAATAACCTTTTGGGCCTCTCCTCGAGCTATAAGACCCATTTAAAACTTTTTGGGCCTCTATTTGAGTGTAAGACCCAACCCCCTTTTAACCAAAAAACTTTGGGCCTCACTTATTGTATAAGTCCCTTCGCGTTAAAAGAAAACCTCGGCGCGATCGTCATTTCAAACAGAAAAATCATCTGGGCCTACCCTCGTGTTATAAGCCCCACTCTTTTTCTTTAAACTTTTTTGGGCCTCTTGAGAGAGTGTATGACCTAACCCACTTTGTACAGAAAACCTTTTTGGGCCTCAGTCACTTGTATAAGTCCCTCTGTATAAATTCAAACAGTGCGCTCACTGATAAAACCCTGGGCCTCTCCTTGAACTGTAAGCCCCAAATCTTTCTTTTTTCAAAGCACTTTCTCCTTTGATTTTGAATATACTGTTGTTTTCAATCTTTCTTTGTTGAACAACTAACCAAACAGCATGGAAGCTCTACAACCGAGTAAGTGGTTATTGCTTTCATTTACCGCTTTCATATACATATAACTATATTGTGGGACTGTTTCACTGTAAGTCTTCTTTCATAAACTCATATCAACTGTGTAATAATAGTATAGATATTTCGAGTTTCCCCGACAACTATGTCTAGAACTAGGTGACGTCGTTTCGTTTCGTAGAAATAGACAACTAGATCCCCAATAGGATCACCAGATACAGTCTTCTCTTCGGCTGTCCTCATTAGGAATTGTCAAGAAACTCTATTCCCAGAGATGAATGTATTCTCCGTGAATGGCATCTTTGAGTTTCTTCCAAATTCTCGAACTTTCCTGACTTGATCTATTCCTTATGAATAGCTTGCCTTGAATTTCTCGGGGTTTGGGGACCCACGGGCTTCTTAAAAGCATCGTCCTCCTCTTGGGCATCATACAAGGACCCACAGGCTTCCTAAAAGCAACCCCGCCTCCTCTTGGGCATAGTACAAGGACCCTACGGCTTCTTAGAAGTATTCACAGCCTCCTCTTAGGCTTCATATAATGATCTCTTCCTCCGGGAATGATAGCCTCCTCTTGGGCATCGTACAAGGACCCGTCGGCTTCTTAAAAGTTTCCAGCCTCCTCTTGGGCTTCGTACAAATTGTCCGGACGACCTCCTAGAGGTATAGGAACAGAACTTAATCATCTGCATAGAACAGTCCTTTCAAAGAGTCTACTACTATTTCTCAAAGCATAGTACAAAAGATAAAAACTCTAGACTTGGACAGTCTGATATCCTTGAGTCTCAAAGACATTCTCAAGTGACCCCTTCAAGAATAGGAAGGAAACCCGTAGACTCGGACAGTCTCAATACCCTTTGGATTTCCCGCTTCCTTAAAGAACATGAATAACCTGGATCCTTGAATCAAATCCATGAGTACAGTGTTGCTCATATAAGAACTGATTTTCTCTTTAAAATCAGTATACTGGACCTGTCACTTAACTGAAACAGTAACCCTAGCCTCCTCTTGGGCTTTGTACAATGATTCTCCCCAGCGGAGTCAAACAACGTTTAGCCTCTCTCTCAGGCTTTGTACGAGACACATAAGAGACTCCCTCGTTGAGTCAATCACCTCTTTCGCCTCCATCTCAGGCTTTATACGAGATACAAAAAGGTTCTTATTGAGCCAAATAAACAACAGCCTCCACCTCGGGCTTCGTACGAGATACAAAAAAACTCTCTTGTTGAGTCAAATAGCCTCCATCTCGGGCTTCGTACGAGATACCAAAAGATTCCCTCGTTGAGTCAAAACCTTTTAGCCTCTCTCTCGGGCTTTGTACGAGACACATAATCGCCTCCTCTTAGGCTTTATATAAGAAAACCACTGGTTAATCCAATTAACCTTTTAGCATCAAAGTTGTACCTCATTCACAATACACAAACATCAACAACTCTTTCCCTTTCATCTAATCGCTGTAAGCGGCAAGCCTCTGGATCATCTACATCCATGCCACTGTCCCTCTTTTAGTATGAGAAATTCCTAAGGAAAGATGGCATTACTCTACACTGAGTTAAAGTCTTCTCCTTCAGGTTAAAAATCCCCTTTAAAGGAAATTATGGCATTTCCGGATTCACATATCCCGGTTAAAGTAATTCTCCTTTATAAAACAGTTGTGACATACAACCCCCCTCTTTAGAGATGACAAATTCTCTCTAAAGTCAACACTTTTAGCTTCACATATTGGGCTTTGAACAAGATACAAATCACCTTTCGCTTCACGTCTTGGGCTTTGAACAAGACACCAAAACACCATTTCCTCCCATAGAATAGGAACTACGATCGCTCTGATTTCCCTGTTTCGGTAAACGGGAATACGTAGGCATAAGATTGAAAGAAAAATCTTAGCGAGCACACTAAACAAAAACCCAAAATCCCATACTCTCATCAAAAGCATCAGTCCTAACATCCTAAATCCTTGTTCCCCGCTATAAAGTCCTAGAAAGAGAAAAGAAAACCGTATTGGCGAAAATACAAATAACCAGTACAAAGGCCCCCCACATTGATAGCATTCGCAACCTAACAGACCGCTGTTTAAACTCAGTATGCAAAGCAGGGTTAATTGGAGACATCTATTTCCCTTCCTTAATCAGCTCACAATAGGATAAAAAATGAATCGACTTGTAGTAAACTCAACCGCAGAGAGCGACCAGCGCTTAAGAACCGCGTCCAAAATCGCTCGCTACAGAAAAATGGCGCCCACCGTGGGGTCACTCTGTTTTTCTTCTTCCTTTTCACCTCTTGTGTGAAAACCACAGATTGGGGCTTCCGCCGGGGAACCCAACTTTTGTCAGGAACTTAGGATTCATAGCTTTAAAGGTCTAGGATGTTTAGGATAAATATATATAATGCTTTTCCTAATTGCTATACGTGTTTATTTTTCTGCTAATGGGAATGCGGGTGATGCCGTATGTGGAAAGATCGAGTATACACTTAAGATAAGTGATGGCGACGAGGTCGACCATCAACCTCAGTGGAGGCTGACCAATGCAATCCATTCTCTCACCTAGACAATGGGCCGATTGTTAAGTCTGAGAAGCTGAGGATCCAAACCCTTTGGTAGTGCGGAAACTATCGGGAATAGTTGTTACGCAATACTACCCTCATTTGAGGCTGGTTATCTATTCTCGGTGAATGGCACTTACTCTAAGATTGCTCTACAACTCGCTGGCGATCCGCTTGTTGTTTTGCTTTCCTGGGAGGAGCTGATGATAATGAGTACAGGTACAAAAATCACCCTAGTATAAACCTTTGGCGATGGGTAGAGCCTTGACTTCATGACAACGACCCCTTGACCCCATGTTTTTTCTATGTTTTTGTGTGCTGCATTCATGCATTCATTTAAAAAAAACATTAAAACATTCAAAAAATTTCTCTTCTAGTCTCTCTGTTTTTTAAATTAAACTAAGACTGTGATTGCAAATATCAGAGAAAAGGATTGCACTAATGGATTTCGGTAAAAGGAGAACTCATAGTTACACCTTCAAGGTTCCAAAGCTAGAGGATTTGAGAAGGTTAGCTAGGATGATCACTAACCCTGAGGCTTTCAGAGCCAAGCACGGAGGTCTGCTACCACTGTTAAGAGTCCATGTGATTGAGGGAATCATGGATGTGCTCATTCAGTTTTATGATCCAGTTTATCACTGTTTCACATTCCCGGATTACCAGTTAGCACCAACGTTGGAGGAGTATTCTCATCTGATTGATTTACACATTACAGATCGAGCTCCATTTTCTGGACTGGAAGAAATTCCAAAGAATCAGACCATTGCAAGAGCAATTCATTTAGACGAGTCTGAGGTCAGGACTCACCTAACTACCAAGGGTGGCATCCAAGGTTTGCCAGCCCAGTTCTTGACAAAGAAAGCCCTGTATTTTGCCAGTATAGGAAACGTGATTGCTTTTGAAAGCATCTTTGTCTTGCTCATCTATGGGTTATTTTTGTTTCCCAACATCAATAACTTTGTAGATATCAACTCCATTAAGGTTTTTCTCATTGGAAACCCTGTGCCGACTTTGCTCGCAGATGCGTATCATTCTGTACACTTGGGAAATTTGTACAGCGGAGGGGAGATCACAGGCTGTGTACCTCTGCTTTACAAATGGTTTATCTCTCACTTGCCCAAGTCTGCTGCTTTTTAGGATTGTAAGAGTGCCTTACGTTGGTCGCAGAAGATCATGTCTCTTACCAACTCTGATATAGATTGGTGTAATAGGATCTATGATGGAATCAGGATCATTGACCGTTGTGGAAACTTCTCCAACGTACCCCTTATAGGAACTAAGGGAGGAATCAACCATTATCCAGTTCTTGTTCATCGTCAATTTGGATACCCGATGAGACACGTCCCACGGGGTGTTCATCTGGAAGGTCTTTTCTTCAAAGAAGGAGAAAATGACAGAGCACTAAAGATGGAAATAGTGCACGCTTGGAAACAGGTTCATAAGAAAGGGCGAGAGTCTCTAGGAAAACCGGTCTGTGTCTCGGTGGAGCCTTATCTCCATTGGGTACAAACTAGAGCTCTCAAGCTAAAGATGCCTTACCCTCGTTACAGGATTCTTCCGCCGAGGGAATCTGTCATGTACTTCATGACTGAGACTGAAAAGCTTCAGGTTACTCTCAACAAAGTTCAAAAGGAGAGAAGGTCTTGGAAGAACAAGTATCGTACCCTCGATGTAGAGTGCATCAAAATACAACAATTACTGAAAGAGAAAGACACTCTGATTGAGATTTTGGAGCAACATGCTGTAGAGAATCATGATGACCAAAGGAATTTGCTCGCTCCTTTCACTTGGCAAAGGAATGGCAACCCGACAATGGCCCAAGAGCCCCGGTCAAAGAAAAGGAAGATACCAGAATCAGCACCCGATTTCTCTTCAGAGAGGACTCGGGACCCATTAGTTTAGGTTTCTGTTTCTGCACCTTGTAATCTACTGTATTTTCGTTTTCGCAATCCTTTGAATTTCAATAAAAAGGGGTTTCCCCACTGTTTGATATTTGCAATCTAATTGTCGAAGTTTATTTTGATTAAACCATAAACAATTAATATAATCATTGCATTCATCATTCTCACATCGCGTATTCTTCTTACCTGCGAATCTCACGTTTGTGTCTCAGTTCTAGAGTCAAACTTTCTCATTCGTATAATACTCGGGCCAACCGTCAGAAAAGGATGGATGATCTTGAGGAAGAAAATAGAGAGTTGAAGGAAGAGATTGACGCTCTGAGAGAGGATATGAGAAAGCTTCGTAACGACATGCAAGCCATGGCAGAAGCTCAGCTACAACGAACTGTGATCTCAGAGATCACCTCAATGCCCATAATAGAAAAGTATGATCCTAGGTATCAAATACCAAAAGTTCGTCCTTGGGGCATGCCTGTTAACTATATCCCGGAAGGATATGTTCCGTCGATCACTGAAGATCAGGGAATCACAACAGAAGCCGCTGGGCCTGAAGGTTACAAACTTCGGGAAAGCGAAGACGCTAGGGGCATACTGAAGACTCCTGAAGGTTACAAACTTCGGGAGACACCAAGATTTACTGCCGTAGTCACGGTACCGCCCCCTGTGGTGCACACTGTCCCGGAAGGACAGATTCCACAGACACCTTCTGGTAAAAAGGAAACTATGTTCGACAGAATGGAGGAATTCCAGGAGCAGTTCTTGGAAATGCAGAAGGAGCTGCAAGCCATTCGCGGTCAGGATCTATTTGGAAAGGACGCCGCAGACCTCTGCTTGGTCCCTAATGTGAAAGTTCCGCACAAGTTCCAAGTGCCCGACTTTGAAAAATACAAGGGTAACTCTTGCCCTCAAAGCCATCTGGTGATGTACGCTCGGCGGTTGTCAGCTCAGACGGAGAATCAGGACCTACTGATTCATTACTTTCAAGATAGTTTAATCGGTGCCACGTTAAAATGGTACATGGGTTTAAACCGTGCCACGATCAGCACTTTCAGAGATCTTGGCATTGCCTTCGTCCAACAATACAAATACAAGGAAACCTTTAAGGAGTATGCTCAAAGGTGGCGTGAAATTGCCACTCAAATTTGTCCACCTCTTGAGGAAAAAGAGATGACAAAGATCTTCTTAAAGACCTTAAGCTCATTTTACTATGACCGAATGGTTTCCAGTGCACCCAGTGATTTCACCGAGATGGTGGGCATGGGCGTACGTCTTGAGGAAGCTGTCTGAGAAGGGCGTTTGGTAAAAGACATTGGATCGACGAGCGGTACTAAAAAATACGGTAGTGCTCTCCCTAAGAAAAAAGAGCAAGATATTGGGAATATCTCTCTCGAAAAGCAAAGGCGATGTTATCAACTGGTAGCAGCTGTAACTCCTACTATCAATCCTGCGTCTATTCCTACGTATCAACCTCAGGTTGTGCAGAGCCAACCTGATCAACAAAGGACACAACAGCCTCTTCAGCAGGCTCGTCCTCCATACAACAATAACCGTACAACACGGCCACCAGGATTTGATCCTATACCCGTAACGTACGCAGAGTTGTTTCCGTTACTACTAGCCAAGGGGCACATTCAGACTAAGTCCCCTCTTACAGTACCGGAAAATCTGCCTTTTTGGTTTAAGGTGGATCAAACATGCCCTTATCATCAAGGAGGTCCAGGGCATAACATAGAGACTTGTCTCAATTTCAAGTCCGACGTGCAAAAGCTTGTTAGGAGCGGGGTCTTGTCCTTCAAGGATACAAATCCTAATGTTCTCACAAACCCGCTGCCTCAACATGAGAAGGCTGCAGTCAATTTGATAGAAGGAGAGACTAACGATGTCTATCAAATTCACGATGTACTCTTGTTGAAAACCAATTTGGTCAAGATGCATTATAGATAGAGTGGATATGGCCATGTGCTACCTCATAATTATCATCAGTGTGATATCTGCTCTAAAGACAACCAAGGATGTTCTGTGGTGCAAGCAGCTCTACAGGATCAGATGGATCCCGGATGGATCCAAGAGCACCGAGTTCGTGGAGTTAACATGGTCTACACGAATTCCAACGTCGTTCAGAACCACGATATCCGTGCAATGAATGCCAACTTGGTGGCGATGCACTCTAGGCAAAGCCAGTATCATAATCTGCCGCGGCACGATTACAATTCCTGTCTGACTTGCTCGGTAAACAAACAGGGATGCTCTTTCATACAGGAGGCCCTCCAGCGTCAGATGGATCTTGGATGGATCCAAGACTACCATGATAGGAACTCCTATCAAATCAACATGGTTCAGATCTTCGATATTCGCGTGATGAATACCAACCTGGTAGAGTTACATGCTGAGCAGGTCCGACTCGGATTCTTAATATCACATGACTATTAAAGCTGTAAAGCGGGTTGTGAAAATGATCGAGGTTGTACCCTTGTCCAGGAGGCACTTCAGCACTTGTTAAATCACTGGTGGATGCCAATTTATATGGATGAAGATACTCAGCAAATTAGTATCAGTAACAGAAACCCCACTCGGCGTCAAAGTCAGGATGTCCGATCTGTGGAAGCTAACCTAGTGAGGTTACATTGTATTCAAAGTGGGCGTGGCCAGGTGCCACTACACAATTATGACCGTTACGGCATCTGTTCAGAAAGTAACCAAGGGTGTTACCTTGTGAGAGCAGCTCTTCAGGGTCAGGTGGATCGTGGAGAAATTCGTCCATATCCGGGTTCTGGACCCATCAACTGGACGCCGAACTACCTTGCCGATCAAGTTGAGGATGTTGTCACGATCGCTGGTCATCACCAAATCAGGGATGTTTTTGCCATTATCCCTCTACTTGACGAATCTAAAGTTCCCAACCGGGAACGGATCGAGATTAATTATGATGGTCGGAAAAATCAGAAGGTTCCCATAGTTATCTATCTACTGGGACCAACACCGTATGAATCAACTAAGGTTATCCCTTACAAATACGGTGCAACGATAGTTGAAAATGGAAAGGAAATTCCATTACCCTCCGTTGTGAATATTGCAGACATCAGTCATGTAACACGGAGCGGTAGAATCTTCAACCGAGGAGTTGGGGAACTTAACAAGGAAAAGGAACTTCAGACAGAAACTCCTGATCCACCAGTCGGTCAATCCAGTAATCCCGACCTTTTGAAAAACGATGATGAGATGCTGAAGCTCATCCAAAGGAGTGAATACAACATTGTCGATCAACTGTTACAAATTCCTTCAAAGATCTCGGTATTATCACTGTTACTCAGTTCATAAGCGCATGGGAGGCTCCATAGAAAGTCTTGGAGCAAGCCTTTGTGGAACAGGATGTAACAATCAGACAATTTGATAGCATTGTCTCTAACATCACTTCCTGCAACAATTTGGGATTTAGTGATGAGGAATTACCCGAAGAGGGTCGTCGTCATAACATGGCGCTCAATATTATAGTTAACTGCCAGGACGATGCTTTAGCCAGCGTACTGGTAGACACAGGGTCAGCCCTGAATGTTATTCCGAGGTCCACTTTGATGCAATTATCATTCAAAGGCCCTCCGATGAGAATCAGCGAGGTCGTCGTCAAAGCATTCGACGGATCCAGAAAAGCAGTTATCGGCGAAGTTGATCTTCCTATAACAATTGGTCCTCATACTTTCCAAGTCACTTTCCAGGTCATGGACATCCAGGCAACGTACAGTTGTTTATTAGGAAGACCTTGGATACATCAGGCTGGAGCGGTCACTTCGACTCTCCACCAAAAGCAAAAGTTCGTCAAGAACGATCAACTTGTCACAGTTTGTGGGGAATAAGCCTTGCTTGTAAGCAACTTGTCATCGTCTACTGGTATAGAACCCGAGGAGGTTATTGAAACTCAGTTCCAAGCACTGTCGGTGAGCAAGAACAATCAATCCCAAGGAGGAACCTCGATTTCCTCATACAAAGATGCTATCAAAGCGGTTGAGAGTACCGATACAATCGGATGGGGACAGCTTGTCATTCCTATTGACAATAAAATAAAGAAGGGTCTTGGTTTTTCTGCAACCTGTACCCAGACAGCTGCCAACGATGAAAGTCTTCATCCCCTTCGAAACTTCTTCCACAGTGGAGGTTTCCTTCACCCAGTGTCTCAGGCAGTACATGCTATCAATGAGGAAGATCCCTCTGACACAGATGAAGAATGGAAGTCCTATCTTAATGAGGACGGTTATATGTCTCAGGAAGAGGTGCCTATACCATTTTGCTATCCCGCACAGAGTCTGAGATTTATACCAAGGTCAGACGTTGAAATGATCTATGGAGATTGTGATCCGGAAGGATGTCGTGCTCCGCCAAATTCATTATAGGAAGACACTCTGATGAAAGACAACTTTGACCACAACTACTATGGCCCAATGGATGGTCTGCCAATGTGGAAACCTTACCCAGGAAACTTGGGGCAAGAGAGTCAGCCGAACAATGAAAATCAGCTGACCATCATTGGACAGAATTACCTGTGTCCCCACCATGTCATGGGATCAACACTCAGGTCATTCAGAAACTACTCAATATGAAGATGAATTTGCAACGTTTGCAGGACTTGAATTCATCAACTATGCTTTTCCCAAGGTCAACGTCATCGAGAGGGATGACTCCTCTAGTTCCAAAGAAGTTTGGGACACCTTGGGACAACTGAGTGAAAAATACGACTATATGGTCAAGTACACTGCACCCGAAAGCTCTCGTATCAGGTTCGAAGATATCCAGCCTACTGGATGGGGAGATACAGCTGAGAGCACAAATGCTATGCAAAATGCAACTGAGGAATTCTCCTACGACAATTCTGCCTGGGAGACAGATTCCAATGATCCTGCTCCACCAGAAATCAGCGTTATTTCTGAAGACAAATCAAGGAAGGTGCCAGACTTTGTGATTCACCGAGGAGTTCTCCGCCAATGGGTTGTCGTAGAGGTTCCGAAGGTCGTTCATCAGTCAAAATAATTGCCATCTTTAACCTTTCACCCTGCCCAGGTGAAACAGATGTTTTGATAGGGCTCGCTTTTTGTAAATATCCCTCTTCGCTTCGTCCAAAGCGACAGAGTTTTGTTTTATAGGGCTGTAGTTTCAAGAATCGACAAATCATAAATAAAATAACGTCGTTCTGTAATTTCTGTATTAATTGTTGTTTTCTCTTTTTGCTTTTTCGGAAAATGGTAATCCTAAAAAACAATTCAAATAAAAACAAGCAGTAAAATAAAACACTGCACACACTTGTATTTTCTCTATCTCTTCTAAACACGAATCATCACGTCATGCAGATTGCTTGTTTTAAACCCAGTTAAAACATACGATCCGATGCCTTCTCCCAACTTTGAGTTCCCGGTATTCGAGACTAAAGAATAAAATGACGACAAAATTCCAGAAGAGATCTCCCGACTACTCAGACAAGAGGAAAGGTCCATTGAACCTCACAAAGAGCCATTGGAAACGGTCAATGTGGGTTCGGAAAAAGAGAGAAAGGAAATCAAGATTGGGGCACTGCTCAGTCCAACTGCCAAAGAGAGTTTGATAAAGCTTCTCAAAGAATTCCCCGATGTATTCGCTTGGTCCTATCAGGATATGCCAGGGTTGGATACCAGCATCGTGGAACATCACTTACCGTTAAGAACGGAATGTCCGCCAGTAAAACAGAGGTTGAGACGTACTCATCCGGACATGGCCATCAAAATCAAAGAGGAGGTACAGAAATAGATTGACGCGGGTTTCCTCGCCACATCTGAATATCCTCAATGGTTAGCCAACATCGTACCCGTTCCCAAAAAAGACGGAAAGGTCAGAATGTGTGTCGACTACAGGGATCTAAACAAGGCTAGTCCAAAGGACGACTTTCCTTTACCACACATTGACATGCTGGTAGACAGCACAGCAAAGTTCAAAGTTTTCTCCTTCATGGATGGATTCTCGGGCTATAACCAAATCAAAATGGCGCCGAAAGACATGGAGAAAACATCATTCATTACCCCATGGGGCACCTTTTGTTACAAGGTAATGTCGTTCGGTTTGAAGAACACCGGGGCAACCTATCAAAGGGCCATGACAACTCTTTTTCATGACATGATACACAAAGAGATCGAGGTATATGTCGATGATATGATTGCAAAATCTAAGACAGAAGAGGAGCATGTGGCCCACCTATCAAAACTATTCGAGCGTTTGCGAAAGTACAAACTCCGCTTGAATCCCAACAAGTGCACCTTCGGTGTCCGTTCAGGGAAACTACTAGGGTTCATCGTCAGCCCGAAAGGAATTGAGGTTGATCCTGACAAGGTCAAGGCCATTCAAGAAATGCCTTCTCCGAAAACTAAAAAACAAGTCAGAGGATTCCTGGGACGTTTGAACTACATATCCAGGTTCATATTCCTTATACCGCCACGTGTGAGCCGATTTTCAAATTACTGAAAAAGAACCAGGAATGCGTTTGGACAGAAGATTGTCAAACCGCCTTCGACAGTATCAAGGAATATCTGTTGAATCCTCCAATTCTATCACCTCCAGTGGAAGGAAGACCACTGATCATTTACCTCACAGTCCTAGAGGACTCAATGGGATGTGTACTTGGCCAACAAGACAAAACCAAAAGGAAAGAGTCTGCCATTTACTATTTGAGCAAGAAGTTCACCGACTGCGAAACTCGGTACACGATGCTCGAGAAAACTTGTTGCGCTTTGGCTTGGGCAGCCAAACGTCTTCGCCAATACATGATTCGTCATACTACTTGGTTAATCTCCGAAATGGATCCAATCAAGTATGTATTCGAAAAGCCTGCTCTCACGGGAAGAATTGCCCGTTGGCATATGCTGTTATCAGAATATGACATAGAGTACCACGCTCAAAAAACCGTTAAGGGAAGTATTTTAGCCGATCATTTGGCTCATCAACCGATTGACGATCAAGAATCAATCGGGTTTGACTTCCCAGACGAAGATGTCATGTATCTAAAGATGAAAGACTGCGATGAATCACTACCCAGTGAAGGGCCAGAACCAGGTTCCCAGTGGGGACTTATCTTTGACGGAGCAGTTAATCATTATGGAAACGGATTTGGGGCAATAATTGTTACCCCTCAGGGTACCCACATTCCTTTCACCACCAGACTTACGTTCAAATGTACGAACAACGAGGCCGAATACGAAGCTTGTATCATGGGTCTCGAAGAAGCAATTGATTTAAGGATCAAAAACTTGGACATATACGACGATTCAACCTTGGTTATCAATAAGATAAAAGGAGATTGGACCACATACCAATCAGGATTGATTCCTTACAAAGACTATGCAAGAAGGTTGCTACCTTTCTTCAACAGAGTTGAGTTTCATCATATCCCTCGTGAGGAGAATCACATGGCTGATGCATTAGCCACTATCTCTTCCATGATTAGTGTAGGTCAATGGAACGACTTACCTAAGATCAACATAATGCGCCTTGAACGGCCCGCTTACGTCTTCGCAATTGAAGCAGTCATAGACAATAAACCTTGGTATCACGATATCAAATGCTTCCTTCAGAAACAAGAGTACCCACCTGGGCACTTAGAAAAGACAGAAAAACCCTTAGAAGATTGGCTGGAAACTTCTTCCTGAGCAGGGACACTCTCTATAATAGAAATTTGGACATGGTCTTGCTCCGATGCATGGACAGACCATAAGCAGACATGCTTATGAAAGAAATTCATGAAGGATCCTTTGGCACTCACGCCAACAGACACACAATGGCGAGAAAAATTCTGAGAGCAGGGTATTACTGGTTGACCATGGAATCCGACTGCTACAAGTACATGAGGAGGTGTCACAAGTGTCAGATATACTCCGACAAAATTCATGTACCGCCATCACATCTCAAAGTTCTCTCTTCCCCATGGCCATTCTCCATATGGGGAATCGACATGATTGGCATGATTGAGCCCAAGGCTTCAAACGGACATCGGTTCATCCTGGTAGCCATTGACTACTTCACCAAGTGGGTCGAAGCAGCGTCATTCGCTAATGTAACCCGACAAGTGGTGGTCCGATTTATCAAAAACAATATCATCTGCCGTTATGGTGTTCCAAGCGAGATCATTACTGATAATGGATCTAACTTGAATAATAAGATGATGAAGGAGTTGTGCACAGAGTTCAAGATTGAACACCATAACTCATCTCCCTACCGACCCAAGATAAACGGAGCGGTAGAAGCGGCTAACAAGAACATCAAGAGGATTGTTCAGAAGATGGTTGTAACCTACAAAGATTGGCACGAGATGCTACCCTTTGCTCTTCAAGGTTATCGCACGTCTGTCCGTACTTCAACAGGGGCAACCCCTTTCTCTCTAGTATATGGCATGGAAGCAGTGCTCCCCATAGAAGTAGAGATCCTGTCAATCCGAGTATTGATGGAAGCTAAGCTCACCGAAGCTGAATGGTGTCAAAGCCGACACGACGAATTGAATCTGATCGAAGAAAAGCGAATCACGGCACTATGCCATGGTCAGTTGTATCAACAGAAAATGAAGAGGGCATTTGACAAAAAGGTCTGACCTCGTGTTTTCAGAAAAGGAGACCTCGTGCTCAAGAAAATTCAGTCATTTCTCACTGATTCGCGAGGTAAATGGACTCCGAATTATGATGGCCCCTATGTGGTCACGAAAGCTTTCTCAGGCGGCGCCTTGAGACTTGCAACCATGGACGGAGAGGAATTTGCCTACCCCACAAATGTTGATGTAGTCAAGAACTACTTCGCCTAAACTAAAAAAAAAACGTCTCGGTGGATTGAAAACCCGAAAGGGCGGTCCAGGAAAAAGTTAGAGACATGAAAAAAATCATCCCGATGGATTGGAAATCTCATAGTACAATCCAAGCAAAAGTTAGGGATAATGGCAAGTAACTATATTCAACAGAGGCAGGTCCCTCAGCAGCAGTTACACCATCCATCGGAGGAAAACTCCAGTCAAGGTCATCTTCGACAGAAGCTCAGGATGTCCCGAATTCAAAGTTGGTAAAAGGATAGTGGTCGTTATGTTTCAACGTAGCCCTTTTCCCTGTAAATTACCATTTTCAAACTTTGTATATACTCTTTGGAATCACGCGTTTGGCTGATCTCCATCTTATCAATAAAATTTGAGCCTTTGTGCTTTTGTTTGTAATTCTTATTTGTTTTAGCTTTACAGAACCACATTTTAACATGATTAACGATTCTTGAAATAAAATAAAAATGAATTTACTTGTTAAAACTTTTTCTGCTTTTAAAATTAAAGACGACAATTTCTTTTGACTGTTGAACATCAGAAGAACATCGGTCGCTTCTCCAGAAGTAAGCAAACTTCAAAGTGCAGAATCAAAGTACTCCTTCTAACCCAGTATGCCTGAATGAAGGATCAACTGTGTCAGAGACCTTGTTTCGTCTGACACGCCACGGCAGAGTTCTTATCTCCTAAGACCGACCAACATAGCTCCCAATAGGGACTATTTCTCCTAAGCAAGGTGGAATTGCTATTCTGAACCAACGGTACTTCTTCGCCCCGCGATGGCCGAGTATCCAGTCGTGTTCACCTGTCAGTTTGTATGTCGCGTCAGTTTTGTCAGCATAAACATACACACATCATGCATTATTGATTTGCATTCACATTTCATATTGCATCACTATCGTTCTAGTCGGTCTTGTCCCTTAGTGATAGGAGTTCTCTCAATCGAGTTGTCAGTTCTTGCCTCGTCAGGAAACACTGCGTCTGAACATTCTTTCTCCTCCAGTTTTATTTCTGGATTGAAGTTGGGTCCTCGACCACTTTGATAACTTGAACCTCTGAAAAACCAGAGAAGCCCTCAGTTAACATCACTCTTCGCCATTGAAGATGATATCCTTGCTTTCCCGGATTAAGGAAAAAATCCCAAGAGAAAGCCTCCTAAGTCGGAGATTCGGCAGTACGGCAGTTTTTCTCCGAAAAAACCCACTGATGAAAAGGTCATCGGCACACCAAAATTGGACCTCATCATATGGCATTTCTCCGGGAAGACCCCGAGAAAAGTATGATGTAAGATCCCAAGCGACGACAGTCTCCCAAGAGACTCGCTTTCCCCAAGTAGAGTCGACAAATGGCGTCTCCAACAGAGAAGTTTGTACAACTCTACAACTCAGACGACTGGGTTTCCCCAGCAAGTCTGACATCAAAATTTTTTCCGTCAAATGGCGTCTCCCCAGGAAAATTCGGCGAGAAGTTTGAGGAAAACCGCTACGAATAGCGTCCCTTGTCAATTAAGTTTATTGACAAAAAAAACTAAGACCAGTTCCTTGGTAGGAAACCAGGATCGAGGGGAAGTTTAAATCAGAAACTAAGACTAGTTCCTCGGTAGGAAACCAGGATCGATGGGAAGTTTAAATCAGAAACTAAGACCAGTTCCTTGGTAGGTAACCAGGATCGAGGGGAAGTTTGTTTCAGAAACTAAGACCAGTTCCTTGGTAGGAAACCAGGATCGAGGGGAGGTTTATTCCAAAAGAAAACTGAGACCAGTT
This sequence comes from Lathyrus tuberosus, assembly GCA_022829125.1. Lineage (NCBI taxonomy): Eukaryota > Viridiplantae > Streptophyta > Magnoliopsida > Fabales > Fabaceae > Lathyrus > Lathyrus tuberosus. The sequence goes on along the minus strand of JALAZF010000062.1, from coordinate 15,408,465 downwards.
CCTTGGTAGGAAACCAGGATCGAGGGGAAGTTGACAAAAGAAAACTGAGACCAGTTCCTTGGCTGAAGACCAGGATCGAGGGGAAGTTTACCTTTTCTAAGCATCATTGCTTAGCAAAAGAAGATGAATGCGTAAGCTATCATTCATAACCACCATTAAAATTTTGGGTATTCCGATATTTAATCCTCTTGCACCCCGAATGCCCGAATACCTTCGTCATTCACACCTTCGTGTCCAAGAAGATTAAATAGGGGCATCTGTCATACCCCAAATTTTGACCACTAAGATTTCCCATCATTGTGCAAATCATCATCACAATATGGAGGAACCATCATACTTCATCAGTCTCCCCAAAGATGGGTGAGCATCCACTACAATCAAAATTAGGGTTTCAAGCCCTCTCTGAGTGCTTAGACAAAGGATCAATCAAGGAATGACATGATCTTCAACTTGTCTAACCTCTCAAACATACACAATGGATCAAAAGGACTCCCACTTCAAGGATCAAGCATAAGGCTGCTCCCTTCTAGGTGGATCAAGTCTCAAGATCGACAGTGTCACCAAATTAGGGTTTTGGTCGACCAGGGCCTCCAGATGGAAATTTTTCATCTGGGCACAAGCCAATGATCCAAAACATAACCTAATATACTCCATGGAACCTCATGGACCCAATCATCCAGTCAATTTTGCCTCAGGAGATGCATTCATCAAAAATCAGGAATTAGGGTTTTTTGACCTAATTCACCTCTAAGTTGACTTTTAGGGAAAATCATGAGCCAAGACCTCAAAGGAGGGTTTGAGGATCTCTAATGAACTATATTAATCCATTTGGAACAATGGATTAATCCAAGAAGCTTGAGCAACAAGTCTCAATTTCATCTGCACCACAATTAGGGTTTCGCGAGAAAAGTCAACTGTAACTTTAGCTTTTGACCAGGACATGCTCCCAAGCCCTATGATATGCATCAATATACCCTATGACACCCATGGAACATGTCCATCAAGTTTGATTTAGGTCAAGGACATGATTTCTTGAAGAATTGCACAGTTTGGAATTCATCTGATAAAAAGTCAACTGTGCACCAAAGTCAACTTTGACTTTTTGAGATTTTTCACCAAAATGGATTTTTAATCCTAAAATGATGTTAATGTATGATTTGAATCATCATTCATCAAGAAAAATCAAGAAAAGTTGGATAATTTGTAAAAGGGGTAACCATAAAAACTTAGAAAATTTTCTAAGTTAAAAATAAAGTGACAAGGGTACCAACTTTGGAGGATCATAACTCCTAAACCACAAAGCCATTTTTCCTCATCCAAAGATGTATTTGTAGCCCTCATTACCCTCTACAAAAACTTCAACTAGACCTAAGTCCAATTCATTAAGGATTTTGAGTTATGGAGTGATCAAAATGGCTGAAAAATGAAAATGTCACTTTTTCCAACACTTAGTGAAATTTTCACTAAGTCCAAATCTGTCTTCATTTTTTTCCAAATGTAGGGGGATTTTTCACTTGGATTCAAAAGAGATCAAAACCAAACATGTTCAAACAGTTGTTGTATCATGTAAGGGCTTTCCAAAATGGCCAAGAACATTGCCAAATTCCATTTGGGCTATGAGTTATGACATTGTCAAATTGCCTTGTTGAAATCTGTCAAGGCAAGGCAGAATTTGCATTTTTGCTCGATTTGCCAAAATCAGCCAAATCCAAATGCTCCTATCCACTTGGACACATCAGAGGATTGAATCTAAAGGGGACAATCACTGAGCCAAGCCTCCAAAGTCTTTGGAACAAGAAATAGCATGTTGAACCTAGAATGGCCAAAATAGGGACAAGACTCCAAATTTGGATTGGAGCATTCAATGGAAGCATCAAGGTGGCATGGACTGAGCCATTTTCATTTGAATTCAGTCAAGACTTATCCAAGACCAAGGGAACCACAACCCTGTGCCCTAACCTCTAGTCAATGGCTAGAGGAGACTTGGATTTCCATTGGCCAACATTGAACAAACACCTGATGCAGTTGCCATTCACTGTGGATCACAAAACAAACTTGCTCTACTATAAATAGAGCTCAATTGTGTTCAGTTTAAGTACACCAAAGGCCTACAACACTTGCCTTTCTCAAAATCTCTTTCTCTTGGCAAAAATGTCTTTCTTAGCAAGGTAACTATCGGGTTTTGAGCTAGAGGGAAATTCCACTCAAACCAATCACTCACACACCTCATATACATCACATATGAGCTGATAAAACACTTAAATAACAACTGGAACATTGATTTCTCAGAATCACCAGTCAATTGTTCAAGGTTTTAACCAAAGTGCAGTTGAGATGCCATGAAGTGATCCAGCCAATTTCCATCAAGTCCAAGCATTCAAACACACTCCATAGCACCTAGGGAAGCTGTTCAGATCATCACAACATAACTGTAACACCTCCTACACAAATCACGATCACCAGCTGCAAGTGGTAAGCATGAGCTCTTCTAACTCTATGATCCATGCAATTTTTGCTGCACAATAATTTGGCCATATGTTCATAATCATGCATGGAATGTTTTCCCTCAATTAATTGCTTTGTTTGAATCGTGTATCAAAAATCCTAGCCTTCATGCAGAAATTAGGGTTCTTGAGGTTTCTTCGTGATTTCATGTTTTATGTTTAATTTAAATGAAATTAAGTGTTATAGACATGATCGTGAGGTTGAAACGAGTTGATTGGTATGTGGATTGCATGATATGGTTAAGTATTCAGTGAAATTGGATGGAAAACGCAAATCTGGGAAACTCAGAACACGCGCGTGTTCTTGGTGTGTTCTTGGCGCCATTTCTTTCAAATTCAAATATTTGAATTTTGTGATTTTATTTAATTGATTCAAAAATTAATTTCTCTCTGAGTTTTAATAATTTTGAGTTGATTCTTTTTTTAATAATTCACAAAAATGTTAAAATATTTTATTTTATCAAAAAATCCCAAAAATATTATTTATTTCATATAATTGATATTATTACAAAGAATTAATATTTTAATTGTTTTTGACATTTTAAATATTTTTTCCACATTGATTTTGCAACTTTTAATGCTTTCTAATTATTTTGTAGGTCAATACTTAATTTTTGAAGCATTAATCCAAGATCACAATTTGTTTTTCATATGTTAAACAATTTTGATCATTTTAATTGAATTTTTATTTAATTAAATACATTTTTGAAAACAAATTAGGGTTTTTGGATTAATTCAACCCTCATAAATCATTTTCAAAACACTTTGGGCATCTAATAGAGTGTAAGCCCCAATCCTTTTTTTGACAAAATCATTTTGGGCCTCAGATACTGTATAAGTCCCGATACCGTCAAAAACAAACGACGCGATCATCGCCTTTTGAAAAATAACCTTTTGGGCCTCTCCTCGAGCTATAAGACCCATTTAAAACTTTTTGGGTCTCTATTAGAGTGTAAGACCCAACCCCCTTATAACCAAAAAACTTTGGGCCTCACTTATTGTATAAGTCCCTTCGCGTTAAAAGAAAACCTCGGCGCGATCGCCATTTCAAACAGAAAAATCATCTGGGCCTACCCTCGTGTTATAAGCCCCACTCTTTTTCTTTAAACTTTTTTGGGCCTCTTGAGAGAGTGTAAGACCCAACCCACTTTGTATAGAAAACATTTTTGGGCCTCAGTCACTTGTATAAGTCCCTCTGTACAAATTCAAACAGTGCGCTCACTGATAAAACCCTGGGCCTCTCCTTGAGCTGTAAGCCCGAAATCTTTCTTTTTTCAAAGCACTTTCTCCTTTGATTTTGAATATACTGTTGTTTTCAACCTTTCTTTGTTGAACAACTAACCAAACAGCATGGAAGCTCTACAACAGAGTAAGTGGTTATTGCTTTCATTTACCGCTTTCATATACATATAACTGTATTGTGGGGCTGTTTCACTGTAAGTCTTCTTTCATAAACTCATATCAACTGTGTAATAATAGTATAGATATTTCGAGTTTCCCCGGCAACTACGTCTAGAACTAGGTGACGCCGTTTCGTTTCGTAGAAATAGACAACTAGATCCCCAATAGGATCACCAGATACAGTCTTCTCTTCGGCTGTCCTCATTAGGAATTGTCAAGAAACTCTATTCCCAGAGATGAATGTATTCTCCGTGAATGGCATCTTTGAGTTTCTTCCAAATTCTCGAACTTTCCTGACTTGATCTATTCCTTGTGAATAGCTTGCCTTGAATTTCTCGGGGTTTGGGGACCCACAAGCTTCTTAAAAGCATCGACATCCTCTTGGGCATCGTACAAGGACCCACAGGCTTCCTAAAAGCAACCCCGCCTCCTCTTGGGCATAGTACAAGGACCCTACGACTTCTTAGATGTAGTCACAGCCTCCTCTGAGGCTTCGTATAATGATCTCTTCCTCCGGGAATGATAGCCTCCTCTTGGGCATCGTACAAGGACCCGTCGACTTCTTAAAAGTTTCCAGCCTCCTCTTGGGCTTCGTACAAATTGTCCCGACGACCTCCTAGAGGTATAGGAACAGAACTTAATCATCTGCATAGAACAGTCCTTTCAAAGAGTCTACTACTGTTTCTCAAAGCATAGTACAAAAGATAAAAACTCTAGACTTGGATAGTCTGATATCCTTGAGTCTCAAAGACATTCTTAAGTGACCCCTTCAAGAATAGGAAGGAAACCCGTAGACTCGGACAGTCTCAATACCCTTTGGATTTCCCGCTTCCTTAAAGAACAGGAATAACCCGGATCCTTGAATCAAATCCATGAGTACAGTGTTGCTTATATAAGAACTGATTTTCTCTTTAAAATCAGTATACTGGACCTGTCACTTAACTGAAACAGTAACCACAGCCTCCTCTTGGGCTTTGTACAATGATTCTCCCCAGCGGAGTCAAACAACGTTTAGCCTCTCTCTCGGGCTTTGCACGAGACACATAAGAGACTCCCTCGTTGAGTCAATCACCTGTTTCGCCTCCATCTCGGGCTTTATACGAGATACAAAAAGGTTCTTATTGAGCCAAATAAACAACAGCCTCCACCTCGGGCTTCGTACGAGATACAAAAAAACTCTCTTGTTGAGTCAAATAGCCTCCATCTCGGGCTTCGTACGAGATACCAAAAGATTCCCTCGTTGAGTCAAAACCTTTTAGCCTCTCTCTCGGGATTTGTACGAGACACATAATCGCCTCCTCTTAGGCTTTATATAAGAAAACCACTGGTTAATCCAATTAACCTTTTAGCATCAAAGTTGTGCCTCATTCACAGTACACAAACATCAACAATTTTTTCCCTTTCATCTAATCGCTGTAAGCGGCAAGCCTCTGGATCATATACATCCATGCCACTGTCCCTCTTTTAGTATGAGAAATTCCTAAGGAAAGATGGCATTACTCTACACTGAGTTAAAGTCTTCTCCTTCAGGTTAAAAATCCCCTTTAAAGGAAATTATGGCATTGCCGGATTCACATATCCCGGTTAAAGTAATTCTCCTTTATAAAACAGTTGTGACATACAACCCCCCTCTTTAGAGATGACAAATTCTCTCTAAAGTCAACACTTTTAGCTTCACATCTTGGGCTTTGAACAAGATACAAATCACCTTTCGCTTCACGTCTTGGGCTTTGAACAATACACCAAAACACCATTTCCTCCCATAGAATAGGAGGAACTACGATCACTCTGATTTCCCTGTTTCGGTAAACGAGAATACGTAGGCATAAGATTGAAAGAAAAATCTTAGCGAGCACACTAAACAAAAACCCAAAATCCCATACTCTCATCAAAAGCATCAGTCCTAACATCCTAAATCCTTGTTCCCCGCTATAAAGTCCTAGAAAGAGAAAAGAAAACCGTATTGGCGAAAATACAAATAACCAGTACAAAGGCCCCCCACATTGATAGCATTCACAGCCTAACAGACCGCTGTTTAAACTCAGTATGCAAAGCAGGGT